>PVHT021183629.1:15648756-15784997 GCA_004024745.2 Catagonus wagneri | reverse complement strand
AAAAAAAAAAAGAAAAAAAGCACATGCAATAAAAGTTACCTGACTTGCGGGGCCGGGGGAAGGAAAAGAAAAAAATAACTGTAGATAGTTATGTTTTGTTTCTTTACCTATAATTGGTTTAAGAGCAGATCGTAGGATTTCATTTGTTAAGTCTGATTAAATGAACTCTTGGTAATAATTCTGGAGTTGATTATAGTGGCAGAATGAAACAGTATTGGAGTATAGTAATGGTGGGTCGAACTGTGAAATAGAAGCAATTGCTGTTTGAACAAGAGCTAGCAATTTTAATGCCAACTCTTGTCACAATTTAAAAGGGAAAAGACAGGCATGAAATCAGTACTCAGTGTTGTAAGTTTTCCTTTTCTTTTTTTGCTTTTTAGGGCCGTACCCACGGCATATGGAGGTTCCCAGGCTAGGGGTCGAATTGGAGCTGTAGCCACCTGCCTCCTGCCTATGCCAGGGCTGCAGCAACGCTAGATCTGAGCCGCGTCTGCGACCTACACCACAGCTCACAGGACCTCCTTAACTCACTGAGTGGCAACACCTGATCGTTAACCCACTGAACGAGGCCAGGCATCGAACCCTCAACCTCATGGTTCCTAAGTCGGATTCGTTAACCACTAGCGCCACGATGGGAACTCCTCGGTGTTGTGAGTTTTAGATGAACATCAGCACCTTGACCTTGGATATGCTACTTAAACTCTTATCCTCATATTTATTTGTTACGTATAGGGATTGGACCAAATGATCACTAAGGTCTATTTGAGTTTAGAATTCTATAACTTTCATTCTTAATTTATTAATTTGCCTTGTTTACTATTATTATATCTGATATAATTGTACTGTGCATGCAGACTAGAACATCAGAAAGATATCATATATATCTGTATATATCCATATACACATATATGGACTTGACACATTGTTGATGCTGAGTATTATTTTTTCAGGTGAGTAGTCCAAAAATAGTTGGGCAGTGCCTTATAATGTCATCATCTGAACAAATGGAAGAGAATCCAAGTTAAAAAAAAAATGGGAGGTGCTTCAATTATAGTAAAAAATGGATTAAACAAAAAAGTAGAGGTGAAAGCTCCACCTGGTGGTGACTGTAAAAAATTCCAAGAAATTTGTTTTTTCATACTTACTTCATCTACTAGAATCTCCAGTTTGGAAAGATCTGTGGGTTCAAAAGTAGGAAGGAAAATACTAGCTGTTACACATTAACTAGTGATTAAGGTAATTAATGCCTGAAGACAAAGTCATAGATTGTTTAGAACGTTTGCCCCTGATGGTCCCTGGAAAAAAGTTCCAAGGTCAAATATCTCTAGGAAATGTATGCAAATACCACTCTTCAAGATTCACAATGAATATTAGCATATTAAAACTCTTGGCAAGTCAAGAGACCTATTTTATTTTTTCTTTTGATGGCTGCACCCACGGCATATGGGTTCCCAGGCTAGGGTTCGAATCAGAGCTACAGCTGCTGACCTAGCCACAGCCACAGCCACGCAAGATCCTAGGCATGTCTGTGACCTACCCCACAGCTCATGGCAACGCTGGATCCTTAACCCACTGAGTGAGGCCAGGGATCAAACCCGTATCCTCCTGGATCCTAGTCCTCACGGGTCCTAGTTTGTTAGCCGATGAGCCACGAAGGGAACTCCCTAAGAGGCCTCTTTTACATAGAACTCCCTAAGAGGCCTCTTTTACATAATTTACCTGGTGTTTTCTGACATTATTTGACAACAGGACACCCCCCCCCCCCCGCCCAGCCTCTTTTTAATACTCTCTGGCATTTTCAACAAATGCCAGTATGAAGAAGTCATGATCTTAGGAACATTTGCTTTTTTTTTTTTTGTCTTTTTGCCTTTTCTAGGGCCGCACTCGCGGCATATGGAGGTTCCCAGGCTAGGGGTCTAATTGGAGCTGTAGCCGCCGGCCTTCGCCACAGCCACAGCAACGTGGGATCCGAGCCGCGTCTGCAACCTACACCACAGCTCATGGCAACGCTGGATCCTAAACCCACTGAGCAAGGCCAGGGATCAAACCCGCAACCTCATGGTTCCTAGTCAGATTCGTTAACCACTGAGCCACGACGGGAACTCCAGGAACATTTGCTTTTAAAAAAGCTTTTTTGTTGGTGGAGGACTTATGTCAGATTTTATATTTTTACAGTCAATCCAAATATATAAAAATGATAACAATATTTTATAATTGTTTAGGTCTTCACGCTCAATTCATGAATATTTAGGGAACATTCATTTTGTGCCAGGATCTGCACAACGGGGTCTAACTGAAATAAACAATTATAATCAGTTGCATGTTGGTAAATGTTTAACAAACATCCTTCAGATTCGCAGATTGATCTCAAATGCCTTGGTCCAGGGACAGTCTATAAATTAGGTTAGAAAGCCAGTAAGATTGTTTTTGGAGATTCTCCCTGGCTCCAGTTCGTAGTCTGACTCTTTTCTCAGGAGCTTAAGAAATTTTCCATTTTCTTTCTACTCTTCCTCAGATGGAAACCTCAACTTTCAGTATATCAGAAAAAATAGTCATCAGCATTTACTATCTGGGTCCAGTGGATTCGTTTTAATTTTTATATCTTTTAGTCATTTCATGAATAATTAATATACAGAGTAAAGGAATATTTAATAAAGCTGTTATAAAAAAAGAGTAAAGGGATAATGAAAAACAACTTTAATGGAAATTTAAATAAGTATCTAAACATGGAAAATCCCAATTTTTATTCCATATTTTCCTGGTTTTGAAATTCTATCATCTTGGATACTTTTATCATTTTCTATTTTCTTATTATTTTAGTATATTTTGAAGCATAGTTTGGAACAATTGGTGAGTAATGATGAAATGATGATGAAATAGCAGAATGTTTCAAGATACAGGAAAAATATCGAGTTCCAGTTGTGGCTTAGCGGGTTACAAACCCGACTAGTATCCCTGAGGATTTGGTTTCGATCCCTGGCCTCAGTGGGTTAAGGATCTGGCATTGCTGTGAGCTGTGGTGTAGGTTGCAGACTGGGCTCAGATTCTACATCGCTGTGGCTGTGGCTGTGGTGTAGGTTGGCAGCTGCAGCTCTGATTTGACCCCTAGCCTGGGAACTTCCATATGCTGCAGATGTGGCCCTAAAAAGCAGGGGAAAAATACAGGAAAAATAAGATCAGTAAGATTCCATGATGTGTCCTAGATTTACAAGAGTCCAATGAACCCATATGACAATTAGAAACAAAAAGTTTTATCCTATTTTTTTTTAAATAATTTTTCTCTTTGGAAGCCTTTAAGAAAGAATAAAACTCATGAAAAATGAATGCTTAGAAATAGAACTCCCAAAAGAGAAATCATCAGAAAACTAAATATGATCTGATATGTCTAAGGGTTAAACCCTTAAACTCATTCACTTTATTTTTTAATTTTTAATTTTTATTTTTTTAGCTGTCTCCAGGGAGACTTTATTTTTTCCCCATTACTTAAATGAATTTTATTACAATTATAGGTGTATAAAAATCATCACAACTCAATTTTATAGCATTTCCATCCCAAACCCTCAGTGCATCCCCTCACTCCCCAACTTGTCTCATTTGGAAACCATAGGTTTTCCAAAGTTTGTGAGTCATTATCTGTTCTGCAACGTTCATTGTGTCCTTTTTTTAGTTTCCACATGTAACATTTAATGTTGGTGTCTAATTGTCTGACTGGTTTCACTTCGCAAACTCATTCACTTTAAAGTACATAAAGACAGAAGTTCCTGGAAATGATTCCCAGCAGGAACCATGAGGTTGCGGGTTCGACCTCTGGCCTCAATCAGTGGGATTAAGGTCTGGCATTGCTATGAGCTGTGGTGTAGGTCGAGGATGCACTTCAGATCTTGCGTTGCTGTGGCTGTGGTGTAGGCTGGCAGCTGTAGCTCCGATTGGATCCCTAGCCTGGGAACCTCCATATGCCACTAGTGCGGCCCTTGAAAGCAAAAAATAAAATAAAATAAAATAAAGTACATAAAGATAGATATAAATAAATTTGTTGCCCATCCTAACATTTATTTCATTATTAAAGCCTTTCTTTCAGATGAAAATATAGGGATTATGACTTAGACTTCAGTGACCTGGATGGCAAAGATATCTTTCTGGGGATCATTAGCAATGGTGCTATACTTTGGTTGATTCCTCATTGAATTCCAGGACTTGTGTGGATCCTCTCATCTACATCTATTGACCTTGTTCATTCTTAGAACAAACTTCGCTTGGCGAACATCTTTATTTGACCTTTATATCATTGTCGACAGCTATTTACTTGCTGCACTTTTGATCAAGAATCCTTATTAAGGTAGCACCTGGGGCCCACTTTATTTGAAGGCCTATACAGAATTTTGGGTTTTGATTCCCGTTTCCTTTTCAGGATTGTACTAAAATTTGACAAGCAAACTCACTCTCTTCTACCTTACAAAACAAGCCTAAAGAAGGAAAAATATATGTTATGATGCATATCTTATTTGTTGTGAATACAAGCTTTGAAGAACAAAAAAAAATTTTCTCTTTCTCTATTCCATAACATGCTTATAGGGCTAAGCTTTGCAGGATTTTAGATGTCACATCTGGAGTTACTTCTGTGAGGAACCCCTTCACTGAAGGAGGGAGTTGCCTGAGACCTCCAAGCTGGAATGTCTTTCCAACCTGTTTCTGTCTGTCCCATTTTGCCCAATTCTTTTCTTGGAATGAGAAGCAGAACACATCAAGATTAATCAGCCAAACATTGTAGTGTGCGTGTGGGTGTGTGTAAGGGGAAGAGGTGACACAGGCAGCAGAGGAAAGTGCTAAACTGACTAGGAATACCTAACTAGTATATTCTTGCAGGCCAGGGATTTTGGCCTGTTTGGTCTATGTCATATCAGCAACATCACTACTGTGCCTGGCACAGTGTAGATAGATGTTCGGTAAATATTTGCTGCACTAAGTGAAAAAAACGAACTTGTGGTTCTTGGAATCAACCAGAGGCCTAGAGGAGGGAGTGTCCAACGGACATCTCCATTCTCTCGGCGAGCTGAGTATCTGGCGACAGGAGTTCCTCCCTCCCTGCGGCCTGCGGGGACTGGGATCCGCTATAGCTCCCGGGAGACGGGACAGGAGCGCCACCGCGCAGCCCCACCCTAGCGCTCCAGTTCCGTGCGGGTCCAGCGCCCCTTAAGGTTTGCTGCTGTCGCCACGCCCCTTCGGCTCCGTCCCCGCCTCTTCTCCCCTCTCTCCTCCAGTCCCCTCCCCGCGCTCCGCCCCGCCCCGTCCCGCCCCGCCCGGTCGCGCAGCCTTCCCTGCAGTTCCCTGGCCGTTCGCCCCGCCCCCAGGATCGTCCCCTCCCCCTCTCCCCTTCTCGCCCCGCCCCTCCCCTCCCCCTCCCTTTGACGTGGCAGAGGCGGCACCAGCCATGTTGGTCAAGCAGGGCTGTGCGCGGAGGCCGGGGGCGGGGCGGCGACGGCCCTGATTGCTGTGCCACGGCTGCTTCGGGTAGGCGGAGAGGACGGATTTTGTAAGGCGGAGGCTGCGACAGGCGCGGATCTTGTACCAGGTGCCCCAGTGGTAAGGCTCGACTTCAGGGCCGCGTCCTCTTGGCTCCCTTGGGGGGCCGTGGGCGTTCGGTGGGAAGCGGGGGAGGGGCGGCTTGAGTGGCGGCGGGTCAGCGGGCGGAGGTCTCAAGCGTGGTGTCCGCTCTGCCCTGTGGTTACCCCGGGCAGGCGAGGTGCGCTGGGGCCGCGACTGGGCCCGGCGGGGACTGCCTTGAGCCCCGAACCTGTCACCCTCTCACCCACCACCCTTCGCTTGGTTCTGTCCGGGCCTGGGCTGCCCCCTCACCCAGCTCCGCTGGATCAGATGTGAAAGATGGGAGTCCCGGGTGAAAAGCAGCAGTTCGGGCATCTTCCCCAGCCACCCCACCCTCCGCTGGGGGCCGATCTGCCTTCCCTGCCCCACCCCATCGCCGCTTCAGGGTACTTTGGCTTCTTGGTTCATACCTTTCCTGATCTAAAGAACCCTAGACTTTGAACCGAGGTGACTTCGTCACCCGTAGTTCGGCCTTGGGAATTAAAAGGGATAAGGAGAAAAGTGCCAGGTAGAGCTAACACCTTGTGCTTTGATTAGAAATAGAGTTTAGTTTTCAGGTCGGACCGATCTTACCTAGTTTTGCTCGGCCCTAAGTGTTTTTGCGTTTTGGTGGTAAAGGAAAAGCCGTAGTAAGTCTGCATGTAATCACTGGAGTATGTTGAATTCACGTGAACGTCCTCAAGTTCCACCCTTCAGAGCTGTGGATACTAGCCAAATTAACTTGGTCTAAAAAAGTTTCAGATTTAAACAAATTCATGTTGTCTTCCTTCTCCAGTGGTCTGATTGATATCGTTTTGGAAGTTCAGTCATTTTTAATTGGCTCAGAATTTTAGATTTAGAAAGGGCCTTGTTTTCTAACCTAAATCCCTCATCTTACTGATGAGAAATTGAGGAATGGAGAGGTTATTTGTATAATAAAGCTAGTCATGGGAATTAGTTAAAGACACTTTATTGAGGATTTTTAGGACAGGAGAGTTGGAGAGGCACATTTAATTGTTAACAAATACATCTGATTGGAGGTAACTCAAATTTTACTTGTACTTTACGATGTTTTTTATTAGGTGTTTGCAGAAGGGCTAAAATTTGAGTATTTGAAAAACTCAATTATTATTGAATAGGTAAAGCCTGTTAAAATACTATGGGCACATATTTGATATGCCAGGTTAAAGGGACTAATGCTTTTTTGCATTATTTGACTATAGTAACTCCCAGTGATTTTAAATTGTACTGAAAAATGAGACCTTTCTTTAGAATGGCCTTTTGTGTTTTGTGCCACTTTTTTTTTTAAATATAATGACTAGTAAGTTAAAGCTGCATCCTAATATAGTGTTTCAATCATATTTATTTGGTTTTATGCTTTTATACAAACATAATATTAGGGAATATTATATGCTTATCAAATAATACCATCCTTGTTGTTGTGGCTACGGCGTAGGGTGGCAGCTACAGCTCCGATTCGACCCCTAGCCTGGGAATCTCCGTATGCTGCAGGTACGGCCCTAAAAAGAAAAAAAAAATAATAATACCATCCTCCCTTGGAAAGGTGAGGTAAGTTGGGGAGGTGTTTTGCATGACTATGTAATAGGACCAGTTAAGAAGAAACAGGTGGGAGTTCTCTTTGTGGCTCAGGGGTTAAGAACATAGTGTCCACAAGGATGCAGGTTCCATTCCTGGCCTCGCTCCTTGGGTTAAGGATCCATCGTTGCTGCAAGGTGTGGCATAGATCACAGCAGAGGCTTGGATCCTTTGTTGACCTGGCTGTGGCATAGGCCCTGGAGCTGCAGTTCTGATTTGACCCCTAACCCAGTAACTTGCATATGCCACAGGTGCGGCCCTAAAAAGAAAAAAAAAGGAATAAACAGGTGGGATGTTTTTCAGTGAGAATGAAAGAAATAGAATAGTTGTAATTTAGTGAGCAAATATAATCTTAGCGCAGAAATGTTCAGAGGAAAAAGAGTGAGGAAGGGAAGGGATGAAAAAGTAAGTCTGTGGAATTAGAATCTAGGTTTGTTACTTGTTGTAAAAACTTAAATCTGGCCATTGCCAGTGTGTAAATGTTTTCTTCTGTGTGTAACAGTTTCATGAGCCTTTTTTCTTTTTTTTTTGCCTTTTGTCATTTTAGGGCCGCACCCGCGGCATGTGGAGGTTCCCAGGCTAGGGGTCTAATCGGAGCTGTAGCCACTGGCCTACGCCGCAGCCACAGCAACGCAGGATCCGAGCCGCGTCTGCGACCTACACCACAGCTCACGGCAAGGCCGGATCGTTAACCCACTGAGCAAGGCCAGGGATCGAACCCGCAACCTCATGGTTCCTAGTTGGATTCGTTAACCACTGCACCACGACCGGAACTCCTCATGAACCTTTTTTCTTCTAGGCTTCCTGATTTTGAATTAAGCCCTGGATTCCGAAGGAGGTGATTCTCAGAACCCCTTTATACTCTTAAATGTTATTGAGAATCCGGGGGCGGGGTGGGGTGGGGGACGGCTTAATAGAAGTCAGGTGGGAGTTCCCATCGTGGTGCAGCGGAAATAAATCCGACTAGGAACCATGAGGCTGTGAGTTCAGTTCCTGGCCTCGCTCAGTGGGTTAACGATCCAGTGTTGCGGAGACCTGTGGTGTGGGTCACGGATGCAGCTCAGATCTGGTGATGCTGTGGCTGAGGCGTAAGCTGGCCGTTACAGCAGATTAGACTCCTAGCCTGAGAATCTCCATATGCCGTGGGTGCAGCCCTAAAAAGACCAAAAAAAAAAAAAGGTGAATTTTCGTATTTACTTCTCTGCAATCTATTGCAATATGTTGGTTAAATTATATGAAGGAAATCTGGCCTCCCATAGATATGTAGTTGGAAAAAGGAGAGATAGCTTAATAGCTTTTTCAGTTAATTGTGCATATTTGATACTGCACCAAAACTCAGCAGTTTTAATTAAGAAATTAAAGGTTGGAGTTCCCAGCTTGGCACAGTGATTAAGAATCTGACTGCAGGAGCTCGCCTTGCTGCAGAGGTACAGGTTTGATCCCCGGTCCTATGCAGTGGGTTGAAGAATTTGGTGTAGGTTGCACTTGTAGCTAGGATTCAGTCGCTGGCCAGGAACTTCTATAGTCCGCGAGTATGGCCATAAAATAAAATTTAAAAAAGAAAAAGAAATCAAGGGTTAGTTGCAGTGTGGAATCCGAAACTTTAGAATTGAACTTTTTGTACTCTATTGCATTAAAACCCATTGGTCTGCCTACATTTTGAATGATCATTTACCCGTGGGTGATTTATGTAACATCATGAATTGATCATTTGGGACCTTGCTTCACTGAATATTCCAAATTTTGACATGTTTCATTATGCAATATTTATTATACAATATATAAACAAATTATCACCACTGATCTCATCTTTATATATTGGGAAGCTGTGCAGTTCATGGTATTAGACATAAGTTTTCAAAATGTTAATTTTTTAATTTAAATTTGAGGAAGATCAAATTTTATCATTGACAGCAAATACTGTGAATGGTTTGCCAGGTAACAGGCTCACTTCAGCCATTTTTGAGAAAATATATGCCAAATACATAAGTACTAGTTATATACTATTAATATATACTTCAGTATTACTATAGCATTAATATTAATACTAGTAATATATACTATTGATAAATTACTAGTACTAGTTAAGTATTACTTATATACTATTCTTGGAGAATTGAGGAATTAGTCATTCTAAACATTTTTTGTTTTGTGATTCTGATGAACAACCCTGATTTGTCAAGAATATTTTAATAGCATTTAATCCTTTTTACAATTAAGTAATAAACAGGAAACTTTATTTGCTTTACATTATGTAGGAATAATGGGCGGGCTTGCATAGTCCTAGAATTTATACTCACATCTGTAGCATGAAGATATTGCTAAAACCCATCTTTCTCCCAGAGAAGGTTGGTTCTCCTCTTGATGTTGCCTGTGTTAAAACTGAAATTGGCATCTTCTAACTCCCCTCTGATTATCCCAGACCTTTAATTTTATTTAATTAATAATAATAATTATTTCTGTCTTTTTGCCTTTTCTAGGGCCGTACTCGTGGCATATGGAGGTTCCCAGGCTAGGGGTCTAACAGGAGCTGTAGCTGCCGGCCTTCACCACAGCCACAGCAACGCGGGATCCGAGCCGCGTTTGCCTACACCACAGCTCACGGCAACGCCGGATCCTTAACCCACTGAGCGAGTCCAGGGATTGAACCCGCTATCTCATGGTTCCTAGTTGGATTCGTTAAGAACTGAGCCACGACGGGAACTCCAAGACCTTTTTCTTTAATCATTGTCTTTCAACAGACATTTTTTCTTGAAAGCTCATAGTCTTTCTCAAAGCTGTCTCCTACACTTACCTTTTTTTTTTCCTTTTTTTTTTTTTTCCTGTCTTTTTAGGGCTGTACCTGTGGCATATGGAGGTTCCCAGGCTAGGGGTCTAATCGGTCTAATCGGAGCTGTAGCCGTCGGCCTGCACCACAGCCACAGCAACGTGGAATCTGAGCCGCGTCTGCAACCTACACCACAGCTCCCGGCAACTTAACCCACTGAGTGAGACCAGGGATCGAACCCGCGACCTCATGGTTCCTAGTCGGATTCGTTAACCACTGAGCCATGATGGGAACTTTAATATAATCTTTCTGAACAAACCTTAGGATTCCTCTGTCCCTTATCAATCTTTGAAAAAAACCCCATGATCGCTTTCTATTATGTCAATAAAATTCTTTAGTTGTCTCTGAAATTCTGATTGGAAATACAGTATTTAATTTTAATTTTCTTATTTTAAAAATTGATCCCTGCCCTTGCTCAGTGGGTTAACGATCCGGTGTTGCTGTGAGCTGTGGTGTAGGTTGCAGACACAGCTCGGATCCTGCGTTCCTGTGGCTGCGGCGCAGGCCAGTGGCTACAGCTCCGATTAGACCCCTAGCCTGGGAACCTCCACATGCCACGGATGCGGCCATAAAATGACAAAAAAAATAAATAAATAAATAAAAATTGAGATATAATTGACATATAATATTCTTATATCTTTTAAAGAAGAGAAAGTTCTTAAGATACTTAGGTTTGTTAAGCTTCACTTTCTATACTTATCAAAATCTATTTGAATATTTTTCTAAAATTAAAATTGTTATATCTAATAATACCTTTTCTTCACTCACTTTTTTTTTTTTTTTGCATTTTAGGGTTGCACATGTGGCATATGGAAGTTTCTAGGCTAGGGGTTGAATTGGAGCTATGGCTGCTGGCCTGTGCCACGACCACAGCAACGCAGGATCCAGATTGCATCTGTGACCTGTACCACAGCTTATAGCGATGCCAGATCCTTAACCCACTGAGCAAGGCCAGGTATCGAACCCGCATTCTTATGGCTACTAGTCGGGCTCATTACTGCTGAGCCATAATCTGAACTCTGTTGCTTATATTTTGTGATCAGTTTCTCATCATCTCCTTGTTCTTAACATCCATGTTGGCTCTGTTGGTATTCTACTTTCATAATTGTTCAGTTCTCTATGTTCATCATCCCTCCCACATATCTTGCCCAGCCACGTAGTACTTGAAACGTTATCCTCTCAGACCTTTAAATTTTAGTTTCCTTCCATCACTAACCATTGTTGCAGTTTGAGAGTATGGGATAGAACTGTTGCCTAGGTAGGAGAGCTGGCATCCTAGTCAGGCCGTGAGAGTGTAACAAGATGGAGATATCTCTTTATACTGGGCCATAACCAGACTGGCATTTCCTTCCTCTGGTAGTAAATTTAAATGATGATATTAAAATTGTATATCTCAAATTAGAGTTTAAAATAGTCTCATAAGTTGGAATGTAGTATTCTGAATTGAGTTTCTGCAAAAGAGGGTAAGTAATATATAAATCATATGGGGAGTCCCTGTTGTGGCTCAGTGAAAGCAAATTTCACGAGCATCCATGAGGACTCAGGTTTGATCCCTGGCCTCGCTCAGTGAGTTAAGGATCTGGCATTGCCGTGAGCTGTGGTGTAGATCACAGACATGGCTGGGATCTGGTGTTGCTGTGACTGTGTCCTAGGTCGGTAGCTGTAGCTCCGATTCGACCCCTAGCCTGGGAACCTCCATGTGCCATGAGTAAGGCCCTAAAAAGCCAAAAAAAAAAAAAAAAAATCACATGGGATATCACTTATCACACATTTATTGTTCTTCAAATACACTGTATTTGCACAATATAAAATTAGCTATCTAAAATAGAGTAACCAGTTTTAGAAAAATGTTTTTGTTATGTACCCTGAAACATTTTTTCTTAGAAAGTTTAGTGGAAACGTCTTATTTTCTGTAGAGAAAAGCATGTGAGTTTTAGAATTTAATTTTTTGGTAATCTGTGTATTAGAATAATGTTAACTCACAAAGCTGATATGAAAAACTTAGGATCTAGATTTCCCCCATCTTTGACTTAAATAGAACATTTATGTTATTTATTATTTTTTTGCCTCTTATGGGGCCTAATTGGCATTGGATTCTGTAGAGCCATTCATTATTTTGTTATAAATGAGGGCATGGTTTGCTGATTTTTTTTTTCTGAGATAAATATTCATTTGGTCATGATTTCCACTAGATTAATATTGCAGGAAGTAGGAAAAACATACTCATTTTGAATTTTTTGGAGAGGATTTTAAAATATCTTTTAATTTTGTTACAGAAATAAGAATTAGCTCTACAATGACAACCTATTTGGAATTCATCCAACAAAATGAAGATAGAGATGGAGTCCGATTTAGTTGGAATGTTTGGCCATCAAGTCGACTAGAAGCTACAAGAATGGTTGTTCCAGTAGCAGCCCTATTCACACCTCTAAAGGAGAGACCAGATTTGCCACCTATTCAATATGAACCTGTTCTGTGTAGTAGGACCACTTGCCGTGCAGTTTTGAATCCTTTATGGTAATTAAAGTATATGGAAAAAACGAATGTGTCTGTATGACTTTAAAAGTGTAGTTTCTTTCTTGCTCATTTATATAAAAGTATCTTTGTTTTTGTTTGTAGTTTTTTTTTTTTTTTCAAATTAAGGTAGTCAGATCCAGAGAGCTATAAAGTTTTAGTATCATTCCAAATTGTAATGAGTGGATAAGAAGCCAAATGCAAAACTGTCACTATGTAAATTGTTAGAGCCCGTTAGTATTCTCTAGATAGTGGTGCTGGCTGTGTATCAGCTTGTCTTATGTCATTCGAAGAGTCTTAATTGGTGTTTGATAAAGTTCTTGTTACACAAATCAGACTCTCAAGAATCACCTTTTATTCCTTTTTTTACTCCCTCTCTCCCCACCCAATTCACTAGCAAATCTGGTCAGTTCTGTAATGCCAGAACATTACTGATTCTGTCTCTTATTCTCCATCTCTGCTAGTACATGATACTTCAAGATAAACCATCTTTTTCCTGGATGGTTTCATTATCCTCCTAACTGGACTTATGTTTCTATTCTTGCGTTTCAGAAGTCTATTCTCCACCCAAAAGCTAGAGATTTACAAATGGATATCAGATTATTAAAATCCTTCAATAGCTTGTTATTACACTTGGACTGAAAAATCAGAACCCATTAACAAGACCTATAAAGCCCTGTATGATCTAGCCTCTGTATATTTCTGCCTGCATCTTGTATCATTCCTTTCCTTTATTCTCATCTACATTATACCTTACCCTCTCTCTGATTCTTGGATATACCTAACTTATTTCTATCACAAACTTTTTGCAATAGCTGTATATTCCACCTGGACTTCTCTGCCCCCAGATTCTCCTGTGACTGGTTTCTTTTCATTTACATTATATTTAAGTTGTTTATTAACAAGGGCCTTCCTTTAAAGTAGCCTTCCCAAATACATTCTTTTGTTATGCTTTGTTATCTTTAATCTTTATTATCACTATCAAAAAGCATCTTCTGTACTTATGCGTTCACATGTTTATTGTCTGTCTTTCTTTCCTAGAATATAAGCTCTGTAATAGCAGAAACCTTTATCTTTTGTTTACTATTTATCATCAGCACCTAGAATAGTGACATTCAGTAAATATATTTTTATGGAATAAATGTTTTGTAGATCTGAGTGTAGAAGTAACGGAGTCATTTGGAGAAGAAAAACAATAGAATTATCTTAATTTTAATGTTGATATTTGCTATATATTCAAAGTTAAAATATATTCATTTTGGTGAACTTGTATGTGTAAAAGTATGAATTAAATATTGGCAACACCTAAAAATACATGACTTTTAAAGATCACTTTGACTATTATTTGAATGCATTCAAGTTACAGAAAGAAATTAATTTTATTGAAATTAGGATTATTATACAATTGAACTGAACCATGAGCTATTGTATCTTTTCTTAAAACAGTCAAGTGGATTATCGAGCAAAACTCTGGGCTTGCAACTTTTGTTATCAAAGGAATCAGGTAAGAAAACCCCATTGCTGATGATAATGCTATAATACTGGTCTAACTATGCAGAAAAAGGCATATTTAAAAGTAAGGATTAATTAACTTTTATATGATGAAAATATTTTTTAAAAAATTAAGTGATCAGGAAATACTTATTTTCAGTTTAAAATTTCATTACTTGCAAATAATTTGTGAAATTTTTTTTTTCTACCTATAGTTTCCACCTACTTATGCTGGTATATCTGAAATGAATCAGCCTGCTGAACTTTTACCTCAGTTTTCTAGCATTGAATATGTAGTTCTGGTAAGAACATAAGAGTAAATCTTTAAGAAAATTTTAAGTAGTAATTGACCGAAATAATTGTCAAATTGAGTTTACTTAAAAGGCATCATTCTTGATTCTCACATTGAATTGATGGAGCATTTCAAAAGTTAGAACTATCAAGGTCAGTTTGAGCAGGATAATTTATCTGTTATTTGAAGAGTGGCTAGGGTATTGCGTGGGGTGGTGTGATTTGCTCTATCTAGCAGGTCAGTAAAGTATCAATCTTGCTTTGTAATTGGAAAGTCAGTTCACAAACACTTGGTCAGTATGATGATGGAGCCTAATGATATGTCCCCAGGTCTAATGATGAAATTACTCTTGTATTGGTCCTTGTTAGGAAAATCATTTTTCTCCCCTTTCTGAACAGCTTTACATAGCTTTTTACATATTTAAGTATTAAGGTTGTATCTTTATGAATATTGTAGTGAGAACAGAATGTGGTTCACTTGAGCTAGTCAGTAACTGGTACATCCTGGCTAGTTTCCATTTCCCTTACAGTCTAATTCAGAGTTAGATAATTACTTTGTAAAAATCACCTTATTTTGTTTTTAAGCTTTATAATTACTATCTTCTTATTTTTAAAGAAATGAACGCTTGTTATAAGAAATGAAACCTCATGAACTTAAAGTTGAAAATCTGCTTGGGAGTTCCTGTTGTGTTTCAGCGGAAATGAACCTGACTAGTATCCTTGAGGATATGGGTTTAGTCCCTGGCCTCGCTCAGTGTGTTAAGGATCCTGTGTTGCTGATGTGGCTTGGATTGGGCGTTGCTATGTCTGTGGCGTAGGCTGGCAGCTGCAGCTACGATTCGACCCCTAGCCTGGGAACTTCCCTGTGCCACAGATACGACCCTAAAAAGCAAAAACAAAAACAAAACTTCTCTGTGTAACTATAAATGTTTTTATTTAAAAATATTTTTTTGCATTTTAGGGGCACATCTGTGGCATATGGAAGTTCCCAGGCTAGGGCTCTAATTGGAGCTGCAGGTGCCAGCCTATACCAGCTCTGAATCTGAGCTGAGTATGTGTCCTGTAACACAACTCAAGGCAACGTGGACCCTTAACCCACTGGTCAAAGCCAGGGGTCGAACCTGCATCCTCGTGGATACTAGTTGGGTTTGTAACATGCTGAGCCATAACAGGAACTCCCTAAATAATTTTTTTTTTTTGTCCTTTTTGGCCCCTGCGGCGTATGGAGCTTCTGGGCCAGGGATCATATCAGAGCCACAGCGGTGGCAGCACCAGATCCCTAACCCAGTGTGCTGGGTGGGGGATCCAACCCGTGTCCCAGGGGCTCCCAGGACACCACAGATCCAGTTGTGCCACAGCAGGGCCTCCCCTAAATAGTGTTTTTAAACTTAATTTTTCACTTGGTGATGTCTTGGATATCTCCACATATGCGTATATATTATAACCTGTTTCATTTCTGAAATGGCTTTATTAGGATTCCATTCTAAAAATGTGTACTGTAAATTATTTATTTAATCAGTCCTCTATTGATTATCCTTGTGTATTGTGCTGAAGTGTTAATACTTTTAAAGCAACATTTTTTTTTCTTATTTACACCATTTTTAAAAGCGTGGACCTCAGATGCCTTTGATATTCCTCTATGTGGTTGATACTTGCATGGAAGATGAAGATTTGCAAGCCCTGAAAGAATCTATGCAGATGTCATTAAGTCTTTTACCACCTACTGCTTTGGTTGGCCTAATTACTTTTGGGAGAATGGTGCAGGTTCATGAACTTGGATGTGAGGGCATTTCAAAAAGCTATGTCTTCAGAGGAACAAAGGATCTCTCTGCCAAACAACTGCAGGTAAACAAGAGTGGTCATTTTAGCCCATCTGTGTGCATCACTCTATGTATGTCTGTAAATGCCTTCTAGATGTAAGTTTTTTTTTCTAGAAAATATTTTTATTCTAAATGACTGGTGTAATTATATCATAACAAAGCCTTTTAAAAAATAGATTATTTTATCAGTTAGGATTAGGTTTGTTTACCTGTGACAGGAAAATAAAAATAATATTAATTTCAATGAGATAGAAACGAATTCTCTCTTAAGGCAAAGAGTGCCAGCAGAAGTAGCCCAGGGGGTGGGATGGTGGCTCCAGGTATCAGGGCCCCCACTCTTTCTGTCTTGCTGCTCCACCATTCTTGGCACATTACCTCAAGGTACGCTGTGGCTGCCAAGTTCCAGACATCTTATTCTCATTCAGTCAGCAGAAAGGAGAGAAGAGCAGAAAAGGTGTCTTCTCTTTCTTTAGGGAGGCTTCCTGGATGCTACATGTGACTTCTAACAAAGCCTTTAAATTTAGTGTTGGCATAGCTTTCTTTCATTTGTCTTAAATTGTTATTGTATAGGTTGAAAACCCTTCACTTTTAAAGGTATCTTTAAAATTTAGAGTGAAACTGAGGGTATTTTACTAGAAATTTGAAGGGTTGATAGAAGGGTCATGCTGAAGACTGAGAGAAGGCAGCCACAGAATTTTAGCACTTGTTTCTTTACATCTCACTTAGGAACTAATCATTTTAATTATGTTTGGCAAGGGGAGATATTTTAAGGCTTGAGAGTTTATAGGTGAACCATGAATACATATGTATTTTGTTTTTTAGGGCTGCACCTGGGCATTTGGAAGTTCCCAGGTTAGGGGTTGAATTGGAGCTACAGCTGCCAGCCTAATCACAGCCACAGCTAGACAGCATCTGTGACCTACACCACACCTCACGACAAGCCGGATCCCTGACCCACTAAGCAAGGCCAGGGATTGAACCCGCATCCTCATGGATACTAGTTGGGTTTGTTAACCGCTGAGCCACGGTGGGAACTCCTGTTTAGTCAATGATTTAACTCTCTTCTGTTTTGCAAGATTTAAGTTTGCATGTGGTAAGGACCTGTGTTTTTTTTCACCACTAGATTCCTGGCACATAGCCAGTACTTGAGATATTGTTGCCGAAAAGGATGAATGAGTGCAGATTAAGATATAAAGACTTTAGAGGAGTTCCCGTCGTGGCTCAGTGGTTAACAAATCCGACTAGGAACCATGAGGTTGTGGGTTCGATCCCTGGCCTCGCTCAGTGGGTTAAGGATCTGGCGTTGCCGTGAGCTGTGGTGTAGGTTGCAGACGCGGCTCGGATCCTGCGTTGCTGTGGCTGCGGCGCAGGCCAGTGGCCACAGCTCCGATTAGACCCCTAGCCTGGGAACCTCCATATGCCACAGGTGCGGCCCTGAAAAAACAAAAACAAAAAAAGGACAAAAAAAAAGATATAAAGACATTAGAGGTACACAGTAATTTATATGGACTGTTCATTAAAATAAAGAATTTCCAAGCTAGTACCCTTTTTTCTCATATAGCACCTTGGACTTTGTTCTCTTATGATGATTATTTCATTGTGTTACTGTTTTCCTGACAGAATCCACAACTGAAAGTTTTGCTTTATACAAAGAGACTTTGTATTCTTTATTTTTGTGTTCCTAATGCCTAGGGAAGTACCTTGCATATAAGGTAAATAGTTGATACATCTTTGTAGGAGTAATTAAGTGGGTATTTCAGAAATAATCTCTTTACAGGAAATGCTGGGACTCTCTAAAGTACCAGTTACTCAAGCAACACGTGGTCCTCAGGTGCAGCAGCCACCTCCTTCCAACAGGTAATAAATATGGCAAAGAGAAGTTTACAATTCATGAGGCTGGTTTAAGCATCCTGTGCCTATACCTTGCACATAGGCATTCAGTGATTCTGTATTGTTAAATATTTTTAGGAATATAAATATTGCATTGGTATACTTTTCAAAGAGTTGAGGTAAAATCACTTCACTGGAATGGTTAGTTTCTCACGCTTACAGTTTCTCATGATTAAAGGACTTACTTTAATTTTGATATATTCCTAATTTTCTAAACTTTTGTGGTTGAGGGTGGCCAAGCAAAACAGGGCCCTGAAAACTTTTCATTTTGCTTTCTTAGCCATATAGGTAGCTTTTTCCACTGAATTACTAATCAGGGGTGGTATTACTAAAATTGAGTTAAGGTATCTTCTCATAATTAATGCAGTAGCCTTAAAAGTTACTAGATTGGTAAATGAAAGATACAGTCCTGAAGTAATACTTGGTTTGGGTGTTTCATTTATCGTAGTTGTACTCCCAGCATGGTTCCTCACCAGTAGACAGCGTTACCTGGGAGCTTATTTGAATTGCAAGTTCTTGGTCACACCTCAGACCTGCTGAAACAAAGCTCTGGAACCACTAATCTTTGTGAAAGCAAGCCCAACCGCTGATTCTGATAAATGCAAAAGTTTGAGAGCTATTGGTCTACCATGTATTCAGATAATTTTTCTCTGTTTTTAAGAAAGTGGGTAATTTATTTCTTAAACCTTCACCCACAAACACTTATAAATGACTTTTTATTTAATTTTACCTTGCAGGTTCTTGCAGCCAGTACAGAAGATAGACATGAATCTTACAGATCTTCTGGGAGAACTGCAGCGAGACCCGTGGCCTGTACCACAGGGAAAGAGACCCTTGCGTTCCTCTGGGGTGGCACTTTCCATAGCTGTAGGACTACTTGAGGTAGTGACCTTAGCTTTGTTTTGGAATGTAAATATGTATGTGTGTGTATGGAATGATATGCACAAGATAATGTTGAGTGGAAAAATCAGGTCATAGAACACTATGTATATGATTTTATTTAAAGTTTGATCTGTGGTATGTCTTTTTGTGTACAGAGAGACTTCTGGAAGGATATTTACCCAAATGCTAACAGTGGTGGGATAAGGAGAATTTTACTTATAAGTAGAATTTGAAAATTTTATACTTAGACATATCTTAGCTTTATAATTAGAAAAAAGTTTTTTAAAAATGTTTTTAAAAGTTTAAAATGTTAAATTAATAGAGAAGTTGCAAAGGACTTTTTTTCCTATGAACTGTTTCAGATTAAGTTGCTGACATGATGTTCTCAACCCTTTGAATACCTTAGTTGTATTTCCTATAAACCAGGATAGTCTCACATAACCCCACTACAACTTTTAAAATCAGATTTGAGGAGTTCCCTTCATGGCTCAGGATTCATGAGGATGTGGGTTCGATTCCTGGCCTCACTCAGTGGGTCAAGGATCTGGTGTTGCCATGAGGTGTGGTGTAGATCTCGCGGAGGCGGCTTGAATCCTGTGTTGCTATGGCTGTGGTGTAGACTGACAGCTGTAGCTCTGATTCAACCCCTAGTCTGGGAACTTCCGTATGCTGCAGGTGTGGCCCTAAAAAAAAGAAAAATCAGATTTGAAGTACATAATATATACACAATAAATTATATATTATACAATATATTATACAATAAATATATATATTATACAATAAATAACACTGATATACAATAAATAACACTGATGTATTACTGCCATCTAATTCTTAGATATCATTTAAGTTTTGCTGATGATCTCAGTAATTTCTTTTACTAAAAAGATTTAATTCTGAGGCATGCATGTAGTGGTTATGTATATTTAGTCTCCTTCAGTCTGGAACAGTTGAAGTACAGTCAGCCTTTCCATAACTTCCATGACCTTGGTACTTTGGAAGAATCAGGCCAGTGTATAGAATGTTTCTCAAATTAGGTTTGTCTTGAGTTAACCTCATAATTAGATTGAGGTCTTGCTTCACTGGCAGAAATATCACAGAAGGATTGTTGTGTTCTTATTATATCCTATCAGGTGGCATATGTGTTGTGTTTGCTCTATTACCAACGATAAATCTCTTTGATCACTCTTTGAGCTGTGTCTGCCAGGTGTCTTCACTGTAAAATTAGTCTTATTTCCCCTCCCTTTGTAATAAACATTAGATGATGAAGCATATATCTCTCTCCCTTTCTTCCTTCCTTCCTTCCTTCCTTTCTTTCTTTCTTTTTTGTTGCTTTTTAGGGCCACACCCGTGGCATATGGAGGTTCCCAGGCTAAGGGTCGCATCATAGCTGCAGCTGCTGGCCTACACCACAGTCACAGCAATGCCAGATCCAAGCCACGTCTGCGATCTCCACCGTAGCTCACATAAATGCTGGAACCTTAATCCACTGAGCGAGGCCAGGGATTGAACCTGCATCCTCATGGATACCAGTCAGGTTTGTTTCTGCTGTTCCATAACAGGAACTCCCAAATATCCCTTTCTTCATCAGGTTTTCTCTTTTATTTATTAATAGCACTGTGGACTTGTGGTTTCCTGTTTTATATAATAAATTATAATCTGTTATTATCATAATTTATTCCTTTAACTTTTTACTTTGACATAATTCCAAACATATAAAAAAGTTACAAGAATGGTTCAAAGAATTCCTTTGTACCTTTCATCCACATTCCTCAAGAGTTAACATTTTATTGCATTTGCTTTATCCTCCTCTCTTTGGATATTTATGTAGTTAGCATTCTATCTATGTAAATAAATATATATATATATTTATGTACACACACATATATATCTGTGTATCACATAGACATTTAAAAAAACGTTTGAAAGTCAGTTGCACACATGATGTCCCTTTATTTCTAAGTACTTCAATGTCTTCTTTCTTTCTTTCTTTCTGTTATAGTTAATTTACAATGTTCTGTCAATTTCTGCTGTACAGCAAAGTGACCCAGTTATACATATATATATGTATGTGTATATATATATATATATATACGCATTATTTTTTTCATATTATCCTCCATCATGTTCCATCGTGAGTGATTAGATATAGTTCCCCATGTTATACAGCAGGACCTCATTGCTTATCCACTCCAAATGCAATAGTTTGCATCTACTAACCCCAAACTCCCAGTCCATCCCACTGCCTCCCCCTCCCCCTCGGCAACCACAAGTCTGTTCTTCAAGTCCATGAGTTTGTTTCTGTTCTGTAGATAGGTTCATTTGTGCTATATATTAGATTCCAGATATAAGTGATATCATACGGTATTTGTCTTTCTGACTTACTTCATTTAGTATGAGAGTTTCTGGTTCCATCCATGTTGCTGCAAATGGCATTATTTTGGACTCTTTTGTGACTGAGTAGTATTCCATTGTATATAGATACCACATCTTAATCCATTCATTTGTTGGTGGAAATTTAGGTTGTTTCCATGTCTTAGCTATTGTGAATAGTGAACGTAGGGGTGTAGGTATCTTTTTCAATTAAAGTTTTGTCTGGTTATAACTGCCCAGGAGTGGGATTGCTGGGTCTTATGGTAGTTCTATATTTGGTTTTCTGAGGTAGCTCTATACTGTTTTCCATAGTGCTTGTACCAATTTACAGTCCCACCAAAAGTGTAGGAGGGTTCCCTTTTCTCCATACCCTCTCCAGCATTTGTTATTTGCAGACTTACTAATGATGACTATTCTGACTGGTGTGAAGTGGTACCTCATTATGGTTTTGATTTACGTTTCTCTAATAATTCATTATTTTCTTTTTCTTTTCCTTTTGGCTGCACGTGTGGCACATGGAAGTTCTGGGCCCAGGGATTGAACCTGCACCACAGCAGTGATCTGAGCCACAGCAGTGACAATGCTGGATCCTTAACCTGAGCCACCAGGGAACTCTCAATGTGCATTTCTTAATTACATAAAAACATTCCTTTGTGTAACTGCAGTTCAGTTAACAAAATTATGACGTTAACATTGGTATAACACTATTTTCTAACCTTTAAATTTTATTCAGATTTTACCAGTTATCCGAATAATACTCTATTGCATTCGGTTGTCATGTCTCTTTAGTGTCCTTTAATCTGGAATAGTTCCTCAGTTTTTCTTTGTGTTTCAGGACATTAATATATTTTTAAGACTATAAGCTAGTTATTTTGTAGGTTGAGTCTCAGTTTGGGTTCACCTCATCTTTCCTCAGGAGTAGATTGAATTTATGTGTTTTGGTAGGAATATTATAAAAACTGATTTGTGTTCTGCTTAGTGCAACATATCAGGAAGCCCATGATGTTGACTTGTTTTTATTAGTGCTGATGTTAAGTTTTGATCACTTAGTTAAGGGGGTTTCTACTAGGTTTCTTCACTGTAGAATTACATTTTTTCCATTGTGTTTTTTTTTTTTTTTTTGTCTTTTTAGGGCTACACGTGTGGTATGTGGAAGTTCCCAGGCTAGGGGTCCAAACAGCTATTGCTGCTGGCGTACACCATAGCGACAGCAACGCAGGATACGAGCCATGTCTGCAGCCTATACCACAGCTCACGGCAACGTTGGATCCTTAACCCACTGAGCGAGGCAGGGATTGAACCTGCATCCTCATGAATACTGGTCGGGTTTGCTACTGCTGAGCCATGATGGGAACTTCACCCATTGTGATTTTGAGCATCTTATGGGGAGATATTTTGTGGACTCATCAAACTTCTACTCAGTAGTTTTAGCATCCATGCATGATTTTTGCCTGATCAATTGTTGTGATGGGCACTCAATAGTGATTTTCTAATTCCATCATTTCTTCTACATGTGTTAGCTGGCTTTCTACTTAATAAAGAACTTTCCATTCTTCCCCATTTATATATTTTATTTATATCAGTGTGGATTTTTTTTGCAGTCAATAAGAAATTTACTTATTTAAAAAAAATCCAAATGCTGGCATTGTCCGGAAAATTTTAACAGGTTTATTTACAATTGTTATAAAGTTGAACTGCTGAAACTTGTTCACTGAAACATTTTGACTTGCATTAATGCTTTATGTCCCCGCATTTGTATTAAAAATTCACACACAAATGAAAATGGAAAAACTGCCAATACCTGATTTATATCCCCTATTTTTCCCCTCACAGTCATATACTTAGGTACCTTTTGACCCCATGGGAAAAAAAAAATCTAATGTTCATAACTATCAATAACAGGAAGAAGAGATTTTTTTTTTTAAAGAATGAAATGTTTCCCATCATAGTGGATTCTTAAGCACGTTCTCCATGAATGCGGCATGCTAGCTGGATGTAGTTTGGCATACTTGTTACGTGTTTGGCATGGATAGAAAACAGGTTGGTGTCTTCAAAAAGGCCAACCAGATAGGCTTCACTTGTCTCCTACAAAGCACCAGTATCTGCACTCTGGAAGCGCAGATCTGTTTTGAAGTCCTGAGCAATTTCCCACTCCAGACGCTGGAAGGGAAGCTTGCGAATCAGAAGTTCAGTGGACTTCTGATAATGTCTAATTTCAGAGAGTGCTGACGAACCAGGCCTTTGTAACGATGAGGTTTCTTCACCCATCCAGTAGAGGGCGCACTCTTGCGAGCGGCTTTTGTAGCCAGCTGCTTCCCTGGTGCTTTACCACTGGTTGGTTTGCGGCGGTCTGCTTTGTATGAGTCATGGTATAGAGACCTCCTTACTTACCCCCCTTCTCCTTCGGCTGGAGCTCAGCGAGCTAGAGGTGGCGCTGGTGTCGGTGAGCGACCACAGCCCAGTGGCAGCTGCGAACACAATTGAAAAAAAAAGCCATTGTGGATTCTTATTTCATCCAGTGGATTATATCCTTTTGCTATCATTACTTATTTTGATCCTCAAATTGTCTCATATTTGTCCCAGTGGGAACCCCTTCAGCCTGACTCCTGGGTCCTTATTATATATGCCCATCATTGTTTGAACATCTCCTTGCTTTCTGTTATAATAAGATGTTCAAGGCTCATCTTACATGTTCCCTGCCCTTACCTGAAATCAGCCATTTAGAGCCTTGGTTCTTTTTTAGCCTTGGCTCCAGCAGGCGTATCTAGATGCTTCATGTGCTCACTGTTACTGGAATGTCATTGCTTGTAGGTCCCAGTGGATGGAGCTAAGAAGTAGGTGCCTGTGTGTGTATATATATATATATATATAAATATATATATATGTGTGTGTGTGTGTATGTTTTTATAAATGTATGTATACATATATATATATATAAATATATATATGTGTGTGTGTGTGTGTATGTTTTTATAAATGTATGTATACACACATACTCATATAATTAAATATGTGTGCATATGTACACATCTATTTATACATCCCTGCATACATCTATGTCTGTCTCTTTTAAAACCACAAAACGCTATGCATATTAAAAACCAAGAGCTTGGAGTTCTTTGGTGGCACAAGGTTAAGAATCTGGTGTAGTCACTGCTGTGGTTTGCATTGCAGCTGTGGTGCAGGTTCAGTCCCTGCCCTGGGTACTTCTGCATGCTGCAGGTGCGGCCAAAAAAAAAAAAAAAGCAACAAACAAAAAAACCCCCACAAACCAACCCAAGAGTTCTTTCAGATATATGTAATTTCAGTTCAATATCAGAAGGTTTATTCTATTCTTCCTACTCTCCATACTTGTGACTCCTTTCTCTATGAAAAGCTGGCTTCTGGAGTTACTGTAGTGGATTAGTGGTTAACAAACCCGATGAGTATCAATGAGTTCGCAGGTTCGATCCCTGGCCTCACTCAGTGGATTAAGGATCTGGCATTGTTGTGAGCTCTGGTGTAGGTTGCAGATGCTGTGGCTGTGGGGTAGGCCCCCAGCTATACGCTATACTCCAATTCCACCCGTAACCTGGGAACTTCCATATGCCGCAGGTGCGGCCCTAAAAAGCAAAAAAAAAAAAAAAAAAAAAAAGAAAAAAAAATGCTGGCTCCTATTATTAAAAATATATTTACTTACTTGTTCAGTTCTAGAATATAGATAGAATAGTTTTAGAATTTCTAGCTCAGACCTCTGTGAAAAAGAAGCCGAGGAGATAGACTTCAATATTTGTTCAACGTTCTGAGGATATATGGGACAAAATATGGAAAGTGGGTTATTCACACCCTCCTCCCTCTTGGTGTGGTTATGTTATTCATTTGCTGTATGTTCTGTGCAATTCTTTTTTAAAAATCCCACTCTTGTTTTGCATGTGTGTATATGTGTAGTGAAACGTTAACATCATCCCAAATCAGAGCTGTACAAAATGATATTCTTAGAGTACTGATTCCCACTCAGTCCCTTTGTTGGGTGAAATTTATCTCCAGTAATTTCTTAAGGCTTGTGGTTACAGAATTTCCTAAAGCTGTGGCATGTTTAAACTGTTTTTCTATTGCCTTTTTATACTTGAGGAACAGCTTGGTTGGATATAAAAAGTCTTGGTTCTCATTTTCTTTCTTGTAGTTTTTTGAAAACAATACTCCATTGTTTCTTGCTTTGATGTTGTTTTTGAGAAACCTGATGCCAGTCTAATTCTTGCCCATGTAAATTGTTTGATCATTTTGCTTAGAAGTCTTGAAGAATGTATTTTTATAATCTTATAGTATTAGTAGTACGTCTTATGGGTTAATTTTCTGTAGTGCCCAGTGATCCTTTTCTGTATGTATATTCAAATCTTTTATTTTATAAAAATTTCTTGCATTACAGTGTTTTTTTTTTCCTTTTCTGCTTTTTAGGGCTGCATCTGCAGCACATGGAAGTTCCTAGACGAGGGTTCGAATCAGAGCTGCAGCTGCCAGCCTACACCACAGCCACAGCAACATGGGATCTGAACTACACCTGTGACCTACAGCACAGCTCATGGCAACGTTGGATCCTTAATCCACTGACTGAGGCCAGGGATTGAACCTGCAACCTCATGGTTCCTAGTTGGATTAGTTTCCCCTGTGCCGTGATGGGAACTCCTGTCTTTCTCTTTCTGACTTACTTCACTTAGTGTGCGAATTTCTAGTTCCATCCATGTTACTGCAAATGACATTATTTTGTTCTTTTTTATTGCCGAGTAGTATTCCATCGTGTATGTATACATCTTCTTTTTAAAAAAATTATAGTTGATTTACAGTGTTTCTTCAAGTTCTGTTGTATAGCAAATTGATCCAGTCACACACATTTCCCTTTGCTGTAGAGTAGGGCCCCACTGCTCATCCATTCCAAATATAACAGCGTGCATCCAAAAATCTCCCAAAATGCCCATCCATAGCAGTCCCTCCCCCTTCCTCCTGGGAACCCTCTCTGTTCTCCTTGGCCATGATCTGTTTCTGTTTTTTTAAATAGGAGCATATGTTCCATATTTTAGACTCCACAAATAAGTGATACCATATGGTATTTATCTTTTTCTTTCTGGCTTACTTCATTTAGTCTGAGAATCTGTAGTTCCATCCATGTTGCTGCAAATGGCATTAGTTTGTCTTTTTTATGACTGAGTAATATTCCATTGTATATGTGTCCTACGTCTTCTTAATCCATTTATCTGTCAGTAGACATTTAGGTTATTTCCATATCTTCGCTGTTGTGAATTGAGTTGCAGTGAACATAGGGGTGCGTGTATTTTTTTGTGTGTGTGTGTGCTTTTTAGGGCCGTACCCACAGCATATGGGGGCTCCCAGGCTAGGGGTCGAATTGGAGCTGCAGCTGCCATCCTATACCACAGTCACAGCAACGCAGAATCTGAGTCGCATCTGTGACCTACACCACAGCTCATGGCAATGCCAGATCCTTAACCCACTGAGTGAGGCCAGGGATCGAACCCGCAACCTCATGGTTCCTAGTCAGATTTGTTTCCACTGTGCCATGATGGGAACTCCTGCATGTATCTTTTTGAATGAAGGTTTTTTCCAGATATATGCCCAGGAGTAGGATTGCTGGATCATATGGTAGTTCTATACTTAAGTTTTCTGAGGTACCTCTCTACTGTTTTCCATAGTGGTTGTACCGGTTTACATTCCCACCAACACCCCACCTTTTCTCCACACCCTTTCCAGCATTTGTTATTTGTAGATTAACTAATAACAGCCGTTCTGACTGGTATGGGGCGGTACCTCATATTAGTTTTGATTTGCATTTCTCTAATAATTAGTGATGTTGAGCATTTTTCATGTGCCTGTTGGCAACTTGTATGTCTTCTTTGGTGAAATGTCTCTTCAGGTCTTCTGCCCATTTTTCAATTGGGTTGTTTACTTTTTTTGCTGTTGAGTTGTATGAATTGTTTGTGTATTTTGACGATTAAGCCCTTGTCTGTTACGCCATTTGCAACTATTTTCTCCTATTCTGTAGGTTGTCTTTTTTTTTTAATGTTTTCCTTTGTAAAACCTTATAAGTTTGATTAGGTCCCATTGGTTTATTTTTGTTTTTACTTCTAATGCTTTGGGAGACTGACCTAAGAAAATATTTGTACAGTTGATGTCAGAGTGTGTTTTGCCTATGTTCTCTTCTAGGAGTTTGATGATGTCTTGTCTTATGTTTAAGTCTTTAAGACATTTTGAGTTTATTTTTGTGCATGGTGTGAGGGTGTGTTCCACTTTCATTGATTTGTGTGCAGCTGTCCAGTTTTCCCAGCACCACTTGCTGAAGAGGTTGTTCTTTTCCCATTTTATATTCTTGCCTCCTTTGTCAAAGATTAGTTGACCATAGGTGTCTAAGTTTATTTCTGGGTTCACTCTTCTGTTCCATTCTATTCCATTAGGTCTGTTTTTGTACTAGTACCATAGTCTGTTGATTACTGTAGCTTTATAATATTGTGCTTTTTGTGGGTTTTTTTTTATGTGAAATGTAAAGTTTTTAAAATATTCCCTTGGGAAGATCAGGCTTACTTTTGGTATCTGGGATTTTTTAAAAAATTCTTTTGTTATTCCCTTAATGTCAGTTATTTGGATTCCTCAGAATTTCTAGACTATTCTTTTTTATTTATTTTTTTAAACCATACATTTATTTATTTCACTGGCATCTTGGTAAGAAGGGGAAGTAGATTGGAATACTCAGTCCATCAACTCGAACTAGAAATACACATCGTGCATGTGTTTGTTTTCCTTTTTTGGCCGCACCTGTTGCATACAAAAGTTCCTGGGCCGGGGTCAAATCTGAGTCTCATCTGTGGCCTATGCTGCAACTGCGGCCGCGCTGGATCCTTAACCCACTGTGCTGGGCCTGGGATTGAACTGGCAACGCCACAGATACAAGCTGGATCATTAACCCACTGTGCCACAGCAGGAACTCCCTGTGTATGTTTGAAGTGTAGGAAACAAAAATAACAACAGCAAAATAGAAGAAGATGCCTTCTTTTCTTCTTTCTCTCTCTTCCCTGTCTACTACTGGTTAAGCAAGAGGACCATCCTTGTTTATAGGGATCAAGCGTATAGATTATTTTAAAATTAGGAGGGTATTGCTGTAAGAATAGGATTTCAGAAGAAAGATACTTAAAGATCTTGTTTTTAAATTTTGTTTTAAACATTTGATTATTTTATTTTTTGAAAATGTATGCTTTTCCAATTTCTAGAAAGAATATATCAAAATTCACTATGAGAAATGTTTATCTAGGCTCAGTGTAACAAACCTGACTATGATCAATGAAGGGGTTCAATCCTTGGCCTTGCTCATTGGGTTAAGTATCTGGCATTGCTGTGAGCTGTGGTGTAGGTCGCAGATGTGGCTCGGATTCTCATTGCTGTGACTGTGGTGTAGGCCAGCAGCTATAGCTCTGATACAACCTCTAGCCTGGGAGCTTCCATATGTGGCGGGTGTGGCCCTAAAAGCCAAAAAAAAAAAAAAAAAGAAAGAAAGAAAAGAAAGGTACATCCATATGTTTTCCTTTAAACTCCTCTGACGAGTTACTTTTTTTTTGATAGTGCACTTTTCCCAACACTGGTGCTCGTATCATGATGTTCATTGGTGGTCCAGCCACTCAGGGGCCTGGAATGGTGGTTGGAGATGAACTGAAGACACCTATAAGATCATGGCATGACATTGAAAAAGACAATGCCAAATATGTTAAAAAGGGGACTAAGGTAAGTTTTGTTAAGTATTTTGTTTGATTAGAGAAATTCATTTAGTGGAAAAGGAAGAATACAAATATTTTATGATAAAATGATCCTTCAACTGCTATGTAGGTTTAGAGAAATAGTCTTTTTTTTTTCTTGATAATTTGTTGTAACTCCTCTGGTTTTAAATATTTAAAAACCTAGTAGTATGGGTACCAACAGATAACCTCTTTAAAAACTACTCCAGAGAGGAACCCTGTGTGCCTTTTCTATATTGAAAGAACGTCTTGGGTGTTCCTGTTGTGTACAGTGGAAACTAATCTGACTGCTGTCCGTGAGGACAAACCGGTTTGATCCCTGGCCTCGCTCAGTGGCTTAAGGATCCAGCATTCCCGTGAGCTGTCGTGTACGTCACAGATGCAGCTCGGATCCTGCTTTGCAGGGGCTATGGTGTAGGCTGACAGCTGTAGCTCTGATTCGACCCCTAGCCTGGGAACTTCTGTATGCCTCGGGTGTGGTCCTAAAAAGCAAAAGAAAAAAGAATGTCTTTCCCATCAGAAAGAATTTCTTGAATTTTTCAGTTTTTCGTTTCCAAGAGCCTATCCTTTACATGTATATATTGTTCATAGCTTAAATAGTCCATCATTTTCTCATGAGTTGTTTTCTGTTCATGTAATTTGAGTTTTATCTGTATGTGTCGGTACATTTTCACTACTATTCGTTCTTGATTCCTTTATTGGTTCTGCTCATTAATGTCCATCACCCCCTTTAAAAAAATTTCTCTAGAGTTTACAGGTTTAATTTAGTTGTGCTGTATTACCTCATATTTCGTTTTGATAGTCATTATTTATCATATTTTTAAG
This sequence comes from Catagonus wagneri, assembly GCA_004024745.2. Taxonomy (NCBI): domain Eukaryota; kingdom Metazoa; phylum Chordata; class Mammalia; order Artiodactyla; family Tayassuidae; genus Catagonus; species Catagonus wagneri. Next base: position 15,755,139 of record PVHT021183629.1, on the reverse strand, counting down.
GTATAATTAATAACAGATAATTGTAATAACTTTTGTCACTATTAATGGATGCTTTTCTCCTGCCACTTAATTTCATTTTGAGCTTGAAATTTTTCTTAGAACTTCAAAAAAATTTTATATTTGTTTATCTTAATTTTTGTTATTGTCTGTATTTTTTTTTTTTTTTTTTTGCCTTTTAGGGCTGCATCTTTGGCATATGGAAGTTCCCAGGCTAGGGTTTGAATCAGAGCTGTAGTTACGGGCTTATGCCACAGCCACAGCAACACAAGATCCGAACCGTGTCTGGGACCCAAAGCACAGCTCACATCAATGCTGGATCCTTAACCCACTGAGCAAGGCCAGGGATCAAACCCGCATCCTCATGGTTTAGTAGGGTTTGTTACTGCTGAGCCACAATGGGAACTCCCAAATCTCTTTATTTTTGATGTTACTTGGGTGTAGATTTAGCCAGGAAAAAGAGTCCTATGTTGTTCCTCTTCTGTGTTTATATATGAAGAGAAAGATGTTCACTATGCCTTTTTTCAAGGTTGGCTTAATTTAGGAATTTATTTAGAAGGAATGGATTTTTTTTTTTTTCGGTCTTTTGTCTTTTTAGGGCCGCACCCGTGGCATATGGAGGTTCCCAGGCTAGGGGTCTAATTGGAGCTACAGCTGCTGTCCTGTGCCACAGCCATAGTAACGCTAGATCTGAGCCATGTCTGTGACCTACACCACAGCTCACAGCAACACTAGATCCTTAACCACTGAGCTAGGCCAGGGATAGAACCCACAACCTCATGGTTTATATCAGATTTGTTTCCTTTGCACCACGACAGGAACTCCTAGAAAGAATGTCTCTTAAAGAAAAGAATATGAAAATGTTAGGCTTATTAGAACCTATTATGAAATATTATAAAAATTAAATTAGAGCAAGTCACGTTTAAATTGTTATGGATTATTCTTTAGTATTTCTTAGATCATTTTAATCTATAAATGACAAAAAATTTATAGAATGATTAAGTATGTACGTTACTTTGACTTAATTTTGAAAAATTTGTTGTAGCATTTTGAAGCATTGGCTAATCGAGCTGCTACGACTGGTCATGTTATTGATATCTATGCATGTGCATTAGATCAGACAGGTCTCCTGGAGATGAAATGCTGTCCTAACCTTACTGGGTATGTATTTAAACTTTTACAAGGTTTGCAATTTAGACTAATAATGGCAATTTATAAATGTAAACCAGTAATGACAATTTTTTGGGGAAAAAAAAGTCGTCATTGTACCACTCCAGGACAACATCTGTTATCAGTTTTTTTTTTTTTTTTTTTTTTTTTTTTGGCCATGTTCGTGGCTTGCAGAAGTTCCTGGCCCAGGAATCAAACCTGAGCCACAGGTTTTTTTTTTTTTTTGGCCATGCTCATGGCTTGCAGAAGTTCTTGTCCCAGGAATCAAACGCAAGCCACAGCAATGATAATGATGAATCCTTAATCACTAAGCCACCAGGGAATTCCATTTTAGTAGCTTTTTTGAGATATAATTCACATACCATAAAATTTAGCCCTTTAAAGCTTATAATTTAGTGTTTTTAGTATATTCTAACCATCACAACGTAATTTAATTTCGGAACATTTACATTATCCCAGCAAGAAACTCCATACTCATTAGTAGTCTCTTCCCATTCCTCCTTCCCTCATTTCTCCCTCCCCTTTCAGCCTAGACCACCACTAACCTATGTTCTATCTCTGTAGATCTGTGTGCTGATCATAGGGGGAACCGTTTTGTCTTTAACCATGCAGTGTGACGTTAGCTGTGGATTTTTGTAGATGCCTTTATCAGGTTGAATAAGTTCTTCTCCGTAACTTGTTGGATTTTACTTTGAGTGAGATGGAATGTCATTAGAGAGTTTTTGGGAGAGGAGTGACATGATCTGACTTGATGTTTTAAAAGGATCATTTGACTTCAGTTGTCTTCAGTGGTGGTATCTTAGGTGAGTGAGAAGTGGTTGGATTTTGGATATATTTGAAAGGTAGAGGATTTGCTGATACATTGGATATGGGGTTTGAGAAAACCAAAGGAATCTCCTGGAAGGACTGAGTTGCCCTTTATTGAAATGGGTAAGACTGGGAGGAAGAATATTTGGGGAGAAGATGAGTTCAGTTCTGAACCTGTTTGGTTTAAGATGCCAGTAGATGTCTTAGTCCATGAGGAGAGGTTGAATAGGCAGTTGGATATTAGAGCCTAGAATGGAGAAGATAGGTCTGTACTTATATCTAGAGATATAAATGTGGGAGTTGTCAGAATATTGATTATTTTTAAAGCAATAAAATGGGAAGTTCCCTCTGTGGTACAGAATCCGACTGTAGCTAGTAAGTACATACTACAGTACTACATGACATGCAGCCAATTGAAGCCGAGGTTGTGGAGCAGTGGTTACAGAGGGCTGACTATAATTCTACACAGATTTTTGAGTGCGTGGAGGTGCAGTGCCCCAAACCCCTCATTGTTCAAAGGTCAGCTATAAAGAGAAAGAAGATTTAATAACATACAATCTATAATAGCATTAGAGATAACATAAATCAGGACTTTACAGTATCAAAAATAAAATTACCGTTGATAAATTATGCCACATCAGTTTTATTCTTTTGTTTAATTTTTGATTATTTTATTGTTTAAAAACTCCATAAAATATTTTATTAAAAATATGAGCAAATACATATAGATGTTTGTACGCATGTAAGTTTATACGTCATTTATTCCATTTTTAATTTAAACAGTAGTAAATACTGTTTTACTTGCTTTTCCCCACTATGCTTTTTTTTTTTTTTTTGGTCTTTTTGTCCTTTTCTGGCCATACCCGCAGCATATGGAGGTTCCCAGGCTAGGGGTCTAATCGGAGCTGTAGCTGCCAGCCTATGCCACAGCCACAGCAACGCCAGATCCGAGCCACATCTGCGACCCACACCACAGCTCACGGCAATGCTGGATCCTTAACCCACTGAGGAGGGCCAGGGATTGAACCCACAACCTCATGGTTCCTAGTCGGATTTGTTTCCGCTGCGCCATGACGGGAACTCCCATTATGCATTTTTTACTTACATCCTAGAAATGGGGCTGTAGCAGTATAGTTTTTCCTTGAACAATGAATGAAGGGATTAGGAGAACTGGCCTTTTGTGTAGTGGAAAACCTGAGTATAACTACAGTTGGCCCTTCGTTATCTGTGGTTCTTCCATATTTGCAGCTCTACATCCTCAGACTCCGCCATCTGTGAATATTGTAGTTCTGTAATGTATACTATTGAAAAATCCACACATAAGTGGACAAACCACGCATAAGTGGTTCAGAACCTGTATTGTACAAGGATCAACTGTTTATTACTCTGTTGTGTGGATGTACCACACTTTATTCAAATAATCTAATATCTAGTCATCTGGATTGTTTCCAGTCTTTTACTGTTATCGGTAGTACTTCAGTGAATAGACTTATGCCTATATTTTGCTTTTTGTTTGTCAGATTATCTTTGGGATAAAGTCCTACTAGTGAGGTGACACGATTAAAGAGAAAATACATACGTAATTTTGTGAGATATGGTCAAGTTCTCTGGTATTGGGGTTGCACCAATCCCATTCCCATCAGCAGTTATGAGAGTGCTTGTTTTTATACAGCTTCATTAATTGAATAGTTGTCTGAGTTGCTGATGTATTGGTATAGAAATGGTATCTCAGAATAGTTTTTCTATGACAGCTCATGTTTTTAATGTTAAAGTTTTAGGAGTTCCCATCGTGGCGCAGTGGAAACGAATCCGACTAGGAACCATGAGGTTGTGGGTTCAATCCCTGGCCCTCCTCAGTGGGTTAAGGATCCAGTGTTGGAAGAGCTGTGGTGTAGGTTGCAGATGCTGCTCGGATCCAGCGTTGCTGTGGCTGTGGCGTAGGCTGGCGGCTACAGCTCCTATTAGACCCCCTAGCCTGGGAACCTCCATATGCCGCGGGTATGGCCAGAAAAGGACAAAAAGACCAAAAAAATTTTTTTTGTAAGGGTACATCCTTACTGAAAAATTAAATAGTACTTAAGTGCATAAAGTGAAAATGCTCCCCAAATGTTCCTCTGTTCTCATTCACTGTTACACACAGAGACAGTGTGTACATACATGGAGGTACTTGTTTATAAAAAATGAGAATGCAAGCCATGAACTGTCAGCTGTCTTCATCAGTACGGAGAACTGGGTGACTGGTGTAGGAGAGACACATTTGTTTTTGTGTACCCTTTTGTACTTTTTGAATTTTGTAATGTGTGGGTGTATTATTTACTGTAAAATAAGATTTTAAAAAAATTAGAACAAATACAAGTGTTAGGGGCACTCAGGTACCCTCAGGATTGAGATCATTTGTGGGGTGGGGATATTTTCATATATTTGAGTTTTTTTTTTAATTTTATTGAAGTAAAGTTGATTTATAATGTGTTAATTTCTGCTGTATGGCAAAGTGACTCTGTTTATATACACACGTATATATATATATATTCTTTTTCATATTCTTGTCCATATTGTTTTGGACAAGATAGTGAATATAGTTCCCTGTGTTATACAGTAGGACCTTGTGTGAGTATTTAAACTGAATGTTAATATCACACATTTGGGAAATATCTTTAAAATTGTTGGTAGTATTGAGAAATAATTTACTTTTCTGGTTTTAATACATGGATCTAATACTTGTGTCACATTGTTTTTTTTCTTTCTTTCCATACAGAGGATACATGGTAATGGGCGACTCGTTCAACACTTCCTTATTCAAGCAAACTTTTCAAAGAGTTTTTACCAAAGATATGCATGGACAGTTTAAAATGGGCTTTGGTGGTACATTAGAAATAAAGGTAAGACCCAAAACATGATATGTATAGTATGTTAAGAAGAGAGAGATATGTAGGCTTGCCCCTGATTTTAAAATATCATCAATCAAATTCAATATATTCTTTAAAAATAGTGGTTATTTTATATTGAAACCCAAATTAGAGATTTTGTTCACCAGAAAAAGGTGTCATCATTAAATGTATAATGAAATTTTATTAGGAGCATTTCTAAATAAATTGTTAAATAAGAAATTGTATAGGAGTTCCCGTCGTGGCTCAGTGGTTAAAGAATCCGACTAGGAACCATGAGGTTGCGGGTTCGATCCCTGGCCTTGCTCAGTGGGTTAAGGTTCCGGTGTTGCCGTGAGCTGTGGTGTAGGTTGCAGATGTGGCTCGGATCCTTTGTTGCTGTGGCTGTGGTGAAGGTCGGCAGCTACAGCTCCTGTTAGACTTCTAGCCTGGGAACCTCCATATCTAGGGTGTGGCCCTAGATAAAGCAAAAAGACAAAAAAAAAAAAAGAAATTATATAGGTAAATTTTCCTTTAACTCTATTTTTCGTTTGTATAGGGTTTAACTTTTTTTTTTTTTTTTTGTCTTTTTAAGGCGGCACCTGTGGCACATGGAGGTTCCCAGACTAGGGGTTGTAATGGAGCTGTAGCTGCCGGCCTGTGCCACAACCACAGCAACACCAGATCTGAGCCGAGTCTGTGACCTATATCACAGCTCATGGCAATGCTGAATCCTTAACCCACTGAGTGAGGCTGGGGATCGAACTTGCATCCTCATGGATGCTAGCGAGATTCCTTTCCATTGAGCCATGATGGGAACTCCTGGGTTAAACTTTTTAAGTATAGGCATACCTCATTTTATTGTGCTTCACAGATACTGTGTATTTATAAGTTGAAGGTTTATAGCAACCCTGTGTGGAACATGTCTTTTGGTGTCACTTTTTTCACCAGTATTTGCTTAATTCATGTCTCTCTGCCACATTTGATAATTCTCATATTTCAGACTTTTTCATTATTATTGTATTTGTTATGGTGATCTGTGATCTTTTATTCACTTTTTTTTTTCTTTTTAGGGCCCCAGGTGTGGCATATGGATGTTCCCAGTCTAGGGGGTCAAATCAGAGCTATATCTGTCAGCCACAGCCACGCCAGATATGAGCTATGTCTGTGACCTATACCACAGCTCACGGCAACGCTGGATCCTTAACCCACTGAGCGAGGCCAGGGATTGAACCTGCATTTTCATGGATACTAGTTAGGTTCATTACTGCTGAGCCATGACAGGAACTCCTGATCAGTGATCTTTGATGTTACTATTATAATTGTTTTGGGTCACCATGAACCACCCCCATTTAAGATGGTGAACTTAAGAAATGTGTGTACTCTGACAGCTCAACCCACTGGCCATTCCACTTTCTTTCTTCTTCTCAGGCCTTTCTATTCCCTGAGACATAGTGATATTGAAATTACGCAAGTTAATAACCCTATAGTCTCTAAGTGTTTAAGTGAATGGAAGAGTTGCATTATCTCTCACTTTATTTATTTTATGGTCGTACCCGTGGCATATGGAAGTTCCTGGACCAGGGACTGGATCTGAGCTGTAGCTGTGACCTATGCCACAGCTGAGACAAAGCCAGATCCTTTGACCTACTGTCAGGCTGGGCATTGAACCTTTGCCTCCACAGCAACCTGAGCTGTTGCAGTCAGACTCTTAAACCACTGTACCACAGAGGGAACTCTTGCAGATCTGTCTCTTTAAATCAAAAGCTTAGTGAGGAAGGTAGGTTGAAAGCTGAGACAGGCCAAAAGCCAGGTCTCTTAGAGCCAGTTAGCCAAGTTGTGAATGCAGAGGAAAAATTCATGGAAAGAAGTTAAAAGTGCTGCTCCAGTGAATATATGAATGATAAGAAAGCCAAACAGCCTCATTGCTGATATGGAGAAAGTTTTAGTGGTCTGGATAGAAAATCAAACCTGCCACAACCGTCCCTTAAGCCAAAGCCTAATCCAGAGCAAAACCCTAACTCTCTTGAGTTCCAGGAAGGCTAAGAGAGGTGAGGAAGTTACAGAAAAAAAATGTTTAAAACTAGTGGAGTTGGTTTAGGAGGTTTAAAGAAAGAAGCCATCTCTGTAACGTAAAAATACAAGGGGAAACATCAGGTGCTGATGTAGAAACTGCAGCAAATTATCCAGAAGATCTAGGTAAGATAATGAAAGTGGTTACATTAAACAACAGATTTTCAGTGTGTATGAAACAACCTTCTCCTGGAAGAAGATGCCACTGAGAACTTTTATAGTTAAAGAGAAGTCAGTGGCTCACTTAAGAACTCCAAAGGACAGGCTGACTCTTGTTAGGGGCTAGTGTAGTAGGTGACTTTAAGTTGAAGCTAGTGCTCATTTACCATTTCTGGAAATCCTTGGTCCCTTAAGAACTATGCTAAATCAACTCTGTCCGTGCTCTATAAATGCAACAACACAGCCTGAATGACAGCACATCTGTTTTACAACATGGTTTACTGAGTATCTAAAACCTATAGTTGAGACCTACTGCTCAGAAAAGATTATTTTCTTTCTTTCTTTTTCTTTTTTGTCTTTTTGCCATATCTACAGCCGCACCTGCGGCATATGGAGGTTCCCAGGCTAGGAGTCTAACAGGAGCTATAGCTGCCGGCCTTCGCCACAGCAACGCGGGGCCTGAACCGCGTCTGCAACCTACACCACAGCTCACGGCAACGGCGGATCCTTAACCCACTGAGCAAGGCCAGGGATCAAACCCACAACCTCATGGTTCCTAGTCGGATTCTTTAACCACTGAGCCACCACGGGAACTCCAGAAAAGATTATTTTCAAAATGCTAATCTTGTTAACAATGCACCTGGTCGCCCAAGAGCTTTGATGGAAATGGATAAGATTCATGTTGTTTTCATGCCTGCTAATATACCATCCATTCTGCAGCTGCAGCTCATGGATCAAGGATCAAGGAATAATTTCAACTTTCAAGTTTTATTCTTTTTTTGTTTTGTTTTGTTTTTTTAGGGCTGCACCCTCAGCACATGAAAGTTCCCAGGCTAGAGGTTGTATCAGAGATGCAGCTGCCGGCCTACACCACAGCCACAGCAATGCCAGATCCGAGCCGTGTCTGCAACCTACACCACAACTAATGGCAATGCCGGATCCTAAATCCACTGAGTGAGGCCAGAGATTAAACCTGCATCCTCATGGATGTTACTTGGATTCTTTACCACTGAGTCACGACAGGAAATCCTCAAGTGGATTTGTCGGGGATTGGTTCCAGGACATCTGCCCTTATTCCTCCAAAATGGCATAGTATTTGCTTACAACCTGCATATATCCTCCCCAATACTTTAGATCATCTCTAGATCACTTATAATGTCAAATAGATGTAAACGCTGTGTAAATATTTGCCTTTGCACAGCAAGTTCAAGTTTTGCTTTTTGGAACTTAATGAAAAGAGTTTTTAAAAATATTTTCAGTCCAAGGTTGGTTGAATCAGGAAGTGTAGAACCCAACGATTTGGAGGACTAACTGTGTATTCTTATTTTGCAGACCTCAAGGGAAATAAAGATTTCAGGAGCTATTGGACCCTGTGTATCTCTCAATTCTAAAGGACCCTGTGTGTCTGAAAATGTAAGTCACAACTTCATTCCAAAAAGAAAATACAGTTAATTCTCAGGGCAGATCCAACAGAGAGCTGGGGTGGCAGTCTGTAGCATTCTTTTGAAAATTATTGTTTGGGCTGTTTTTCACTAGAATGTGGTTCAGCTTCTGTTGATGAATGTTTTTATGGATGTTCTTTCTGCATCCACTGCTAAATTAAAACTTTTATATTGTCACCTGTCTTTTATATTTTATGCCTAAGTTATCTTTGCCCCAGTGTGCCTAGAAAACAGCAACTATGATCTGGAAATTTGGAGACTATCAAAAGTCAAAAATAATTCTGAAATTTTTTTCGTTAGTAGAACTTCCATCAAATTAGCCATATTTAAGTCTCCATTCCTTTCTTTTCTATTATCACAGTCTAGTGGATGTGTAACACACTTTCAAATAGAATCATGTAACTGTGGAGAGGATGATGGGACAAATAACAAAATGTGTAATCATCTTTACAATGGCAGTTTAAAAATTTTAAGCAATTTTCATGGTAAAAATTTATATCTAAGAAGTTTTCTTGGGAATTAGACTGCTTAAGTTACATAATTCTGATTCAGAGAACCTATATTCATTCACATATGCATATGTTATGTATTAAATCAACATCTCTTTACACGGATTAAATAGTTGGATAGAAGGATAAGGTTAGCTGTAGTCATTAAATGATGTATACTTTTAAAGTCTACATATGAAGAATTTTTATCAGTACTTTTATAATTTACTTAGTAAGAATTTGAATTATTTTATAATTACATTTGTGTAAAAATTGCTTAATTTTGTTTCTTGAAGAATCTTATGCTTTTAGTATTTATTGAATTAGAAACCTGAAATTATGTTTTTTATTACTGGTATTTTTTTTTCACTTTTTACCTTTAATATATATAAAATATATATATATAGTAATAAATTATATTTGTTATTTATAATTATATATAGTAATAAATTATAGTCTATATTTCAAGCATACTATGTTTTATTTTTTTAGGAGATAGGAACAGGAGGCACTTGTCAATGGAAGATTTGTGGACTCAGTCCCACTACAACTTTAGCCATTTATTTTGAAGTTGTCAATCAGGTATGACTTTTTACTTTTAAATGTTGAAATGTGTATTTGAAAAAATATTTAATTTAGGCCATGAATATTTCTAGAGCTGTGACCCAAAGCTTATTCTGTTTTGGAGTTCTCGTTTATCCTTTTCTTTTTCTCAAGGCTAAACTCCTTGGTGTGAAGACATATTGTAATAGAAATATCAGGGAAACCTGCAAATGCCCAACCTTGGGCAACCCAGCTTTTAGTCTGAGTTTTCTTTTTTTTCAATATAAAATAGAAGCATAAATAGAATTTAAAATTTTTTTTCTAGTTATGAATTTTTATTTACCTTTGTCTTTTTAGGGCCGTACCCATGGCATGTGAATGTTCCCTGACTAGGGGTTGAATTGGAGCTGCAGCTGCCAGCTTACACCACAGCCACAGCCACAGCCATGCCAGATCCGAGCTGTGTCTGCGACCTACACTACCGCTCATGGCAATGTAGGATCCTTAACCCGCTGAACAAGATCAGGGACCGAATCCATGTCCTCATGGATACTAGTTGGGTTCATTACTGCTGAGCCACGATGGGAACTCCCTAGTTACGCATTTTTATAATTAGGTGTTTAGCTCCTCCTAGTTGTCACAAGGTGTATAATGATATGTGAGTCTTCCTACAAGAAAATTTAATGTTTCAAAATCCATAGAAAAAGATTAGAAGGTAAAGGTGCCAATATTTGGAAAGATATCTTCTTCTGGAAAAAGTTATCATGTTAAAGAATTATACGTATAAATTATTGACTTATGTACCACTAGTTATTAGGCATAAAATGAACCACAAAGCATTAGTAGACAGCCTTCCTAAGACCTGTGCAGGAAATTTTTTTGTGAAAATTTGTGAAAAAGATAGTGGCTCTTACTGACAAGCAACAACAGCAACAAAACAAAGCAATGATGTCTGCTGTCAAAGGACACCAGGAAAGTTTCCCTACTGACCACCTGCTGTTTCTTTCTGAGGATCATTATCATATATTACTGTTAGTCTCTTCTCATTAATGGTCTTCTGTTGGTCATCTGTTCATCATGTGATTATTTTCCTAAAAACTCTGTTTTCATCTTATGCACCTAGGGATGGAGAAATTAGCTCAGTTTCTCTTTAACCAGGTACTGTTAGGCAAAATTGACCTCACTTAGGCCTTTTTTTTTTTTTCGGTCTTTTGTCTTTTTAGGGCCCCACCCGCGGCATGTGGAGGTTCCCAGGCTAGGGGTCTAATTGGAACAGTTGCTGCTGGCCTACACCAGAGCCACAGCACCACCAGATCTAAGAAGCATCCATGACCTACACCACAGCTCATGACAACGCCGGATCCTTAACCCAGTGAACAAGGCCAGATATCGAACCTGCAACCTCATGGTTCCTAGTCAGATTCGTTTCTGTTGCGCCACGACGGAAACTCCAGGCCTTTTCTTACCTGTTAATTTCTTTACACTTCTACCCTCATTGTGCTTTTCTGAATTATGTTATTTAAAATCGGTTTCCTAGCTGTACTCATTCCTCTTATCCTTTGTAATTTTTCTCCTTTCCCAAATCCATTTCTCTTTCATCTGGCAAATCACCTTTGTATGCACTAGAAGTAAGAATCCTTCTGATCGTAGAATGAATGTTATTAGTGCTGGATATGCAGTCCATGGCTATATGATAATGTTACAGATTTTGCTTAGTTTCTACTCTTCTATTTTTATATAGCACAATGCTCCAATTCCTCAAGGAGGGCGTGGTGCAATCCAGTTTGTGACTCAGTATCAGCATTCCAGTGGGCAGAGACGCATCCGAGTGACCACCATTGCTAGGAAGTAAGTTGTATTTGCTAGAGATTTAACTTACATATCAAAACTATTTTGGGTTGTGCTTTTTCAAACTGGCTTCCTATTTGGAGTGACGTCCATGTCTAAAAAATGAACATCTATAACTAATAGTGTTTTATTTCTTTCTAACCCACTTATTTGCTAAAATATTCATTGTTAAGAACTCTAAAGCAATTTATAAAAACTACTCCTAAGACACACTCTTCAAAATATTTTATTTACCTTATTCCCCTGAGATGAGGAAAAAATTTTAAAAATATTACCCTGTAATAGGCAGTAATAATATATATAATCCATTATATATGCGTATATAATAATATAGAATGATGATTAATAGCATTACTTTCCAATTGTTGATAAAATTTTTAGCTTCTTTTGTTGTTATTTTTCAGGTGTTATTAATTGTTTAATTAATGTACCAAACCTTTTTTCAGCATCTCCTTTGTGGGCTAAGTACTTTGGAGGAATGTATGGAATGCAAAAGCCTTAAACATACTTGGTGGGACAATGATGATATTGGATAGACCAGGCCTCAAATTATCTGTGGTGAAGGTCCAGCCGACCTTTTTCCCCCCAGTCCTTTGGAGACTAATATTTGTATTAATACAATCAAAACAAATTACGTCAAAAATTAAATTTTAAAAAATGATTTAAACAAGTCTTTTTTTTTTTTTTTGGCCACACCCACGGGATATGGAAGTTCCTGGGCACGGGATCACATCTGAGCTGCAGCTGCAGCCTGTGCCACAGCTGCGGCAGCACTGGATACTTAACTCACTGTGCCACAGTGGGAACTCCTACAAGTCCTTATTTTTATTAGATTCATCAGAGATAAAATTATTTTGCTGAATTGCAAAATGTTTCTAAACATTTATTCTGGGTTTCTGTTCTTCATGGTGAAATGACACTGGGTTCACATACCACACTTTGACTAGCACTTTGACCACAAAAGGTAAATCTATTAACAGTTAATATTATAAGGTATTATTTTGTGTAACATGGTCGTGTCCTACATTTGTTGATGTGATTACGGTTTCCAAAAGGGAATAATTGAGTAATTAAGCACAACAGATACCTTTTCTTGTTCCTGTCTTATGTGATGGATTCTCTGAATAAGGCATGTACTTGGCTGTGTGTTCTTTGCATAGCATTTATGGAGAGGACAAGTTGAGTTGAATTAACACCTCTGTTTTATTAAGAATAAATTATTTTGGGACTTTTTGATGTGGCATAATAGGATCAGTAGTGTCTCTGGAGCACTGGGATGCAGGTTTGATCCTAGCCCAGTGCACTGAGTGAAAGATCCAGCATTGCTGCTGCTGTGATGTAGGCCACAACTGCAGCTTGGATTTGATACATGGCCCAGGAACTCCATATGCCACGAAGCAGCCAAGAAAGAAGAAAATAAATGAAGAGAATAAATTATTTTGGAGTTGTTGCTGTGGCACAGCAGATTAAGGATCTGGTGTTGCTGTAGCTGTGGTGCAGGTCACAGCTGTGTTTTGGATTCGATCCTTGGCCCAGGAACCTCCGTATGCTGCAGGTGTGACCATAAAAAAAATAATTCTCAGCTGCTTTGATATTCCTCTCCCTAAGTAAATGTTTGTGAAGCATAAAACAAAGGGAAGATAATTTTGAAATGAAGTTAGTCTGGAAAGGATTCTTAGATGAGTTGAGTCTAGAAGTGAACAGGCCTTTGGTCTATTTGTTTATCTTGGACTTGTCTTCGTAGGAAAAGTGTTGGTCAGTATTAACTTCTAAGCATGGCCTAGAAGGTGGACACTGAATATCTCTGTAGCTCTCATTTTATTGGACTCTATTTAAACTATAGCTTCATTTCTGAAAATCATGAGACTATTTTGGTGACTGATGGACATGGCCTAACGTTTGAACCGAGTGTTGTGTTGGATGGTCTGTTACTAAGCAGAGGGTAGTACATAGAGAGATTTATTGTCCTGCTGTAACTTTATTTTGACTTAAAATCTGGACCAATGTCAAGGGAATACATTATTCATTTGAAAAAAAAAAGTCAACTGAGCTTTCATTTAGATTTGTCCAAATTTCAGATCATGAACTTGGAAGTACTGATTCTTGGCAAACATGTCAATTTATTTGTGCCTCCTCAACACACACATCCATACACATCCGTCCCTTCATGCACATAGCACATACCAAATTATTGGACAGTCAAAATCTTTACTTAAAGAAACAACTGGACATATCAAATTGAGGGATATTTTACAAAGCCAGTGGGTTAGACTTTTCAAAAATGCTTAGAAGGCAAAGAAAGTGTTAGTAACCAGTCCAATTAAAGGAGACTAAAGAGACACTACAGTTAAAGCCAGTATGTGATCGTGGATAAGATCTTGTCAGGAAGATTTTTGCTATAGAGGACATTGTTGAGACAACTGGGGAAATTTGAACATGGTCTACATATAGAATAATAACATGTCAATGTTTAATTTTATGAATTTGATAATTGGGGTGATATGAGACTTTTTTTTGTACTTAGGAGATACAGACTGAAGTGTTCAGAGGAGCAGGTCATATCTAACTTGGCTCTCAAAAAATTTGGCAAGAGAAAAAGTTCTTGTGTATGAAGGAAGAGAGAACTATAAAGTAGAATGTTATAGTGCTAACAATTGATAAATCTAGGTGATGAGTTTATAGGAAGTTGTGAAATATTAACATGAAAAGTTTTAAAAAGATTAATCTTTGAAAAGAAAGGGAAATTTTGTTGTGAGGAATTTTTCATGGGTTTATATATTTTCAGTTCACACAGAATTTATGAAGCTATTTGTAGAGAGAAACAGAGTGTGTTATTGTGCCATTTATATCTTTGTGTCTCATACAAGCATCCACCCTTTTAAATTAACTTATCCTGAACATTTTCAATAGTGAAGACTTATTTTTTCCTTTATTTATTGAAATATGACTTTAATGGCCTAGGCAAGTGCATTTAAGTGAATAAGCCTTGTGAAAATAAAGGACCCAAGTTCCAGAGATACAGTCGAGTTACCCTATTTTTCATGGAAGAAATAACTTTGATCTGGAAAGTTTGGTTTGAAACTAGATGAAAGAATTACAGTAAATGGGTACTGGAAATACAAAATACAGATTTTTTACAAACCCTTTAAACTTTAAAAGCAACATTAAAAAACTTATGGCTAAGTAAATTTTAAGTAGTAAATTTGTTTATGTGCTTACTTGCCAATATATTTTCACTACTGAACCATTATATTTTCAGAAGAAAAATATCATCTTTGTTTCAGTTTGAAACAAGTGAATGTCATGGTCTTCCAAGTTGGAAAAATACCGATTTAGACAATTTTGTTTCTAGTTCTATGATTTTTTAAAAATTAAATTATCAAACTATTGGTATAATCATTCTGTTTAAACTGCACTAAAATAACTTTTAAAATTATCAGTTCTTTCTCCTTATCATTTTTTTCTGCCTCTTGGTATTTCAATAGACTGAGATAATTCATGGGAAAATATTAAAAAATTATTTGTCTATTTGAAAAAATTAAAAATAGAGGAAGAAAGGAGAAGACTTTTTGAACATTGCTGCTTGAATTTTCTTGGGATCCTTTCTTACATCTTCAAGTCTTGTAAAAGTGGCCCAACTTTTCATGAAGTCTATAAGTGTTGCCAGAATTGCTTAAAGTGAGGTACTTGAGAACTAGAACCAGCTGAAGTATTACAAAACTCTGTGTGTGAAATGTTCATCAAACAAACAAAAGCTATTGCCGTTTCCACCCAGAATCAGTTTGACTGGATTAGATTTATAAAACACCTGAATTTAATAAATTACTGCATTTAATAGAAAATATCAAATTAATAATCCCTTAGGCTGAAGACTTATTAATTTTTGATTGGTTTTAGTGTGTTAACATGGAGATAAAAGAATACATAATAATTTTAATTATGTTTAGTTTAATTAATTTTAATTATATTTAATTTCTTGTCACTAATAATTGAACTAAAGACAAATGAGAAAGAATTCTGATGTTTTATTAGTTTTCCAGTTCAGTAAATGACAATTACCTAGTCGAGGAGAAAACTTTATTTTTATATTTCCATATTTCTGCTTTTATAAAGTTTATTTTATTTTATTTTTTTGGCCATACCCATGGCACATAGAAGTTCCAGGTAAGGGATCGAATCCAGGCTGTAGCTGTGACCTGTGCTAGAGCTGCAGCGACGCTGGATCCTTAACCGGCTGCACTGCAGTGGTTATTCTGAAATGAATTGTTAGTCTGATATACCAAGTTGTGTATCTGTGTGCATATGCATACACACATTTTTACATGTAAAAATCTTTTTTCTTTTTGTCTTTTTAGGGCTGCACCTGCGGCATATGGAGGTTCCCAGGCTGGGGGTTGAATCGGAGCTGTAGCTGTTGGCCTACACCTCAGCCACAGCAACTCAGGATCCGAGCTGCAACTGCAGCCTACACCACAGCTCGCGGCAATGTTGGATCCTTAACCCAGTGAACAAGGTCAAGGGATCGAACCTGTGTCCTCCTGGATACTATTCGGGTTTGTTAACCTTTGAGCCACGACGGGAACTCCATGTAAAAATCTTAATGCTGTAAGGAATTTGTTTGGAAATCTACCTTTACAATTACTTTAGAGGATTTTATTAGGTTTGGATATATTTTTCTGAAAAACAGTACTACACTGAAACTACTATTACGGATTTTTTTTTTTAAAGCAAATTTTTTTAAAAGCTAATTTTCTTGAAGTAATTTTCTGTGTCTTTTAAATTTAAATCTGTGTGCTCGCCAACTATGATGTCATGAATATAATAGTTTAGCAGCATATCTGTGTTTTCTTCTTGTCTTTATTAGCTGGGCAGATGCTCAAACTCAAATCCAAAACATTGCTGCATCTTTTGACCAGGAGGCAGCTGCCATTCTTATGGCTCGCCTGGCAATATACAGAGCAGAAACGGAAGAAGGTCCAGATGTGCTTAGATGGCTAGACAGACAGCTCATTCGACTGGTAAGAAGTAATCATACTTTTCTAAATCCGTATGTATTTATTCATAGTAAATATGTTCTGGTAATATCTTTCAAGGTACTTGACAGTGTAACCAAAAGATTACCAAGTTGCTGAGAAAGGTGTAATAATGAATCGTTATCTCGTCTAGTAAATGAAAATGCCATTTTTCCTCTTCAGCATCATGTAACATGGCATGAATGCATTCACTTGTTAAATTAGCTTAAAATGGAACTTTTTCAATTTATCAGACTTCATCTTGTCCTAGCGTTTCATTTACTGTAGTTTTACATCAACTGTATGACTTTTCCTTTTCTAGATAATTTTTACTCTGAAGTTCCTTTTGAGCTTTTTCACTGATTGTGACTTTGCTTTAACAAACACTTTATTGAGAGTCCAGAAGCTGTTTGAAGTATTTAGCACCTTTGTTTGTCAAATGGCTATGATTTGTAGTAAAGTACATTTTCAGTTTTGCTGGAGCTATATACTACATTTATAGGTTATGACCTATGATAACAAAATTGAATAGTACAACTTGGGTTATCAGCCCATGTAAAAACCCACTAATAAGTAGCTTTCAATGTGAAGATGGACTTTTTCTGTGTCCTGTTGCATGGATGTTCTAGTGAAATGACTCAGAAGATTACAGTTCTTCAGAATTCTCTGTAGGCTTATATCTAGAATTTCTCTTTCTCAGAAACCACCATATTGTCTGGCATTCTTGTAAGACACAATAATAAAATATGAAAATAAACTGGTCTGGTAAATAAATGAGTTGCAAAAAGTACAAAATTACAAAAATGTTGCAGTAAATTTCAGTTCTAAGCTACACATTCTGCACCTTGTGCCATTTACATTAGCAGCAAGTTGTGGGTAGAGGACAGGCGAGTCATAACTCCATGAAAATTTTGCTCTGCTCCATCACACCAGTATAGTTTGTCTATTCCCATAAGTAATTGGGCACCTGTGTGTAAGAGGAAATTGGTGGAGGTAACTTGGGAGGGAAAGGCTGACATCATCAGACTATTGCCTGCTTTCTGTGCAAAACAGCTTTCACCAGTTGTAAAGTTTCTACAGTGGTGGAAATGTTCTGTAATTTACACTGCCTGTTATGGAGCTACTACCCACACGTGACTCTTGAGCACTTGAAATATGACTGAATGCAACTGAGGAATTGGATTTTATTTTAATTTTAATTAATTTAAATTGTTGCATAGCTAGTGACTTTTATAGGACAATAAAGATTATTATTCTAATCAGTAAGTTTTGTCAGTGAAGTGTTACTAGGGGGCATTGAAGACAGAAACATTCTTATTCTCAAATACCAATATCTATTTTCTGAGGATTAGAGCTACAACCAGCTTCTCTCTCCTTTGGATAACCGTGGTTCTGAAATGATTTTTTCCCTGGAAGCCAAAAATGTGATCAGACCACCAGGATGCCTTTTTATGTGCTCTTCAAGGCAGAGATAACTATATAAGTAGTTGAACATTCTGGGCTGCAAAAGTCCTGTACTACTTGCAGCAGTGAACATTTTGTTATTTTTCCTTACTGTCTTCGCTCTTCATCATATGCAAGTGTTGATAAATGGTGCTAGGAAGTAGACCAGTTGGATAAGTACTATCAAAACTTTTTAGGTCAGAGATTTTGCTCTAGATCGAGGAGAGGAAGCTAACATTTTTGAGTACTTAGTGTCAGTCATTGTGTTTTCTCATGAGGATTATCTTATTTAGATGCCTTTTGTCACATCATCAGAGAGGGCTTACTTCTGTGTTGATGAAGTATGTGTCTCCTTAATTTTCTTCCACTTATTTTTCTTTTTAGGGCCACACCCATGGCATATGGAAGTTCCCAGGTTAGGGGTCAAATCTGAGCCGTATCTACGACCTACACCATAGCTTGCAGCAATGCCAGACCCTTAACCCACTCAGCGAGGCCAGAGATTGAACCTGCGTCCTCACAGACACTAGGTCGTTTTCTTAATCTTCTGAGCCATAACAGGAACTCCTCCTAATTTCTGCCTTTGTGTTTCTTCTTTGCCAGTTTACATGTTGATTTTGATTTTCTTTTCCTCAACAGTTCTTTTTGGTATTGTTTCTAGTGTACCCAATTTTATACCATCAATTTGCTTTTGTAGCCATCATAGTATTTTGATAGTGCATCTTTTTGTCAGCAGACTGTTGTCTTTTTTGGGTAGAGTCTTAGGGAGCACACGTTGAGCTCTTTTGGTCATCATTTAAGATCTCTTTATTTGCTATATGAGACAGTTTAAAAAAGTGCAGACATTTTAAGATGAGTTGTTCTGCGTTGGAGCGGTGTATTGTTTGCTTCTGAAACTGAAATTTATTTCTTTTGTTGTAATCATTTTCTTGGTAAGGTTGTACATAATTTTCTAATTTTATCCTTTATCAACTATCTCCCTTCTAAAGAGTGGTAACTTTTTAAAAAATAGGGTATCTATAGGTAAAAGTTTTAGCTCTGTGCCAGGGAATATTACTAACACATTTTATTTCATTTAGTGTCAGAAATTTGGAGAGTATCACAAAGATGATCCAAGTTCCTTCAGATTTTCGGAAACTTTCTCCCTTTATCCACAGGTGAGTAAATAAAAGTCCATTTTCTTAGTGTTGGTCTCAGTTTTCCCCTTGTCTTTTATTACCCATCTTATAGGGTTATTCTTTTGATTAGGTTTTAAGTTTTGAGATAGCTAAGAAATTAGTATTATGCTTGCGTAGTTGGTGAAAAATCTAATATTTTCATTTTATTTTTGTCTTTTTAGGGCCGCACCGACAGCATATGGAAGTTCTCAGGCAGGGGTCGAATTGGAGCTATAGCTGCCAGCCTACACCACAGCCACAGCAACATGGGATAGGAGCTGCTCCTGTGACCTACACCACAGCTCCTTAACCCACTGAATGAGGCCGGGGATTGAACCTACATCCTCATGGATGCTAGTCGGATCCTTAAGCCACTGAGCCACAACGGGAACTCCCCCACAGCTACTCTTAATTCTTGAAAATCTTTTATTGATTTGTAACCTAGAAACTCCTTGTTTATGGAGGGAGACTTCCTTAAATCTCTGGTTTAGGTTTTGGAAAACTAGGAAAAGGCAGAGTCTGTTTGTCTGAAGGGAGGCAACCCTTTGTGTTCTGGGAATCCTCTGGTCTCATCTCCATAGCAGAAACTAGTAGGAAAGGGAATTGAGTGCAGTAGTCTTAAGTATTTGATGAAATTCTCTATACTTTCCTGTCTTTTTCTTCTCCCTCTACTCCAAGTCTTCTCTTTGGGCTTTCAGATCTTTCCAGAGATCTAGGCATCCCATCTTTCCCTCTCTGTGTAAGCAGCGAGCCAGAGGACCCAGAAGTACTTTTTTCTTTGGGTTTTCAAAGCCTTGTGATCTAAAAGGTGACATAGACTGAATCTAAGGGAGGTTTTCATTTCCAAAGCATTTACCCCCAAATTTATCAATTACGTAAGTAAACAAGAATGACTGAAGTGGTGAAGGATGAGAGAGACTCTTAATGAATTACGCATTACTGAAGAAACAATAGAAATAAGAATTCAGTGAGTGGCCTGTGTTGGGAGAGAGCTGTGGAATGTGTCCCAGGCAGTGCAACACGTAGGCACTTGAGACCTGAGGGCTGAAGGAAGTTGAAAGAAGTAATTGAAAGACAAATGAGAGTATTTGATAGCTAACCCTATTGGCTGTATCAAAGACCCTTTGTGTAGAACACAGTGTAGCTGTCCCCCATACAGGCCTAATTCACCTTGCTTTTGATCTTTTTCACACGAGGAGTTAGAAGGGGAGAAGATGAAAGGAGAAAGAAATGAAGCAAAGTCTAGAGAATTTTTTTAGGGATAAAGAAGACCTTAAATATTAAACAAGTGGATGTAAGTCTTTTTTTTTTTTTTTTTTAACAGTGCAGTTTTGGGGAGCTATACGAAAAGTAAAAATCTATTTTTATGTTCCCTTAGAGTCTTTTGGTGGTGGTAACGAATAGAGATAAAAGCTCAGAGATGTGGATGCAGAGATGAAGAATAAAAAGAAGGGGTGCCGCTAGTGTGTCACCTGGCATCAGCCTCTAACTTAGATCCGAGTGAGGGTTTTTTCCCCCTGGTTGTTTTCCTGGTCGAGTCACCACTTATACTTTTATATTTTAATTGCCGTTGAATTATATTTTTAAGTAACATAAATATCGCAAGTAAGATTCTTTGTAAGGAATACAGTTCAGCATGTTCTTATTGTTAACATGTTGTTTTATTGTGTTAATGGTTATAAGCAAATGCTTTTGTAGTAGTAAACTCATGTTGCAATATTAAAATCAGTAAAAGCTATCTCACATGTTTTATCTTACAGTTTATGTTTCATTTAAGAAGATCTCCTTTCTTGCAAGTTTTTAACAATAGTCCTGATGAAAGTTCGTATTATCGTCACCATTTTATGCGTCAAGATTTGACCCAGTCTCTAATCATGATTCAGCCCATTCTGTATGCATATTCTTTTAGTGGGCCACCAGAGGTAAGAGGGGTATTAAGAGAAGTTGGTTTTGTTACTGTGATGTGTACTATTAAAAAACTGAAAGAGTTAGACTTCCCTTGAGATACAGTTATTAAATATAAGAATTTGGAGTTCCCGTCGTGGCACAGTGGAAACGAATCCGACTAAGAACCATGAGGTTGTGGGTTCAATCGGTGGTCTCACTCAGTGGGTTACGGATCCGGCGTTGCTGTGAGCTGTGGTGTAGATTGCAGATATGGCTTGGATCCTACGCTGCTGTGGCTGTAGCGTAGGCTAGTCACTGTAGCTCTGATTCCACCCCTAGCCTGGGAACCTCCATATGCCTCAGGTACGGCCCTAAAAAGACAAAAAAATATATATTTTTGTATATATGAATTTTATTATATATATGACTTTAATTCAAGCATAGTTATCTTAAGTTGTATATTCACTTAAAAATATTTATACTGTATGCTAGATACCTTGCCAGACTCCGTTAGGAAAGCCTTAAAAAAATATAACGAAGTGGAAGAGACTTTTTAAAGATGCTTTTGTCTAGTCATTTGGTTGATGAAATCTTGGGCGGCTCATGATTATTCTTATATCTTTAACAATTTCCGGGGGTTGTGATGATTATAGAACCTGTATTCCAGAGTTTAGTGTCTGACAGTTAGGGACAGACTTTGTCTGTCCATACAAAGTCTTTTGTTTTAATATGGTCTCATGCTTCTGTAGTCTTTTTGGAACATAAGATGCAATTAATTAGAAAGACATATTTAGAACAGTGATAAGGTTATCTATTTTGCCTTTTTAGTAAACTGTCACACTTATTTTGGCCTGTTATCAAATAATGTTTTTCCGTTCTGTGGTTGAAATTATATTTCACTATTTATAAGTATTGTAATGACTATACTTGAAAGTAATGCTTTAGGAAGGGTCAGTATAAGAATATTTACAATATATACTGATCAGTGATCTCTAATGATGCCTTTATTCATTGTTTTGTAAAAAATAGTGGGTAAAATGTATTTTGTTACTATAATTTTTAAAAGTAATTTGCTATAGTTTCTAATTTTCTAGAAAATGTATTTATATATATTTTACCTGTGTATTTTTAAAATATATTTTTTGGCTGCACTTGCAATGTACAGAAGTTCCCAGTCCAGGGTTCAAACTTTTGCCACAGCAGCTACTCAAGCCACTGTAGTGACATGGCCAGGTCTTAACCTGCTGAGCTGCATGGGAACTCCTGAGAAAATGTATTTTTAATTTGTTGGTCTAGCTATATATTTGGTCTTGTAGGACAGAAAGTTTTAGAAATAACTTTTTTTTTTTTTGCTTATTTCATAGTAATACATGTAAGTTGTAGAGATCCGGAAAATGTAGAAAAATATTTATTAAAAAAATTGTTTTTTTGGTTGTTGTTTTTCTTTTTAGGACTGCATTTGCGGCATATGGAAGGTCCAGGGCTAGAATTGGAGACCCAGCTGCTGGCCTATGCCACAGCCACAATGACATGGGATCGGAGCCTCATCTGCAACCTACGCAGCAGCTTGCTGCAATGCTGGATCCTTAATCCACTGAGCAAGGCCCAGGAATTGAACATGCATCCTCAAGGACAATGTTGGGTTCTTAACCCTCTGAGCCACAATGGGAACTCCAGAAGAAAACTGGAATCCCAATGTCTGCTTCTTCAAATTCCAAACTCTCCATTTAATCCATGAATCCCATGAGTTTCATTTCTTGAGATTTTGCTTTTTTTCCCTGCATCATCACTTTCTCTGCTCTGGATCATTCTCATTAACATAGAAACTTTAACAGCACTCACGTTATACAAAAAGACTTAACCTTTTCTCTAATTGCTACCCATTTCTCTGGTCCTGGTCACAGCTAAACTCAGAAAGTTACTTCTTGTCTCTACATTCCACATCACATTTTCTTCTCAATCAGACTCTTGCCCCTAAAATTATATGGCCTCATTTTGCCAGAACTCTCAACTATATTTGCCTCATGAAGATTCTCTTTGAAAACCTTTTACTCTGGTCTTCTTTGATACCTCAAGCACTTGCTGGTTTTCCTCTTCCTCACTGTTCATTCCTTCTCAGTCTCTCGCTGCAAGCTTCTCCCTTTCTGACCTCTAATGCCGGCACACTCCAGGCTCAATCTCTGTCTTCTCTAGCTTCCTTCTAAGTGGTGCAGTCTAATCACATAGTTTTAATTACCATCTTCATGCGTGTGATACCCAAATTCATGTTAGTTCATACCAGTTCTTTCCATTTCATATTCAGAACTGTCTTCCCATCTCCCAATTTGCTCTGTCACAGGCCTTCTCCCTCTCACTCAGTGGTGCCACCATCAGGCCTAGGAGTCATCTCTCATTTTCCTCTGTTTTTTCAGATTCCTCAGAAAATTAAAGTGTACTTTGACAATTCATAAGAGCAGGAGGTTTTAAGTAATAAGATGATAAATTAAAAATTTTAAACATCCTAGAAAGATCAATTTTGTATCTTTAAGTAATTTATTTTTCCTTTTTCCTCATTGTTTTCTTCATATCAGCCGGTTCTTCTTGATAGCAGCAGCATTCTTGCAGATCGTATTCTCCTCATGGACACATTTTTCCAGATTTTGATTTATCATGGTGAGGTAAGATTTCATAGCATTTAAAGCCGTGCATGTAGGTTCAGTAAAGTGTTTTTATTCGTGGACGCTTCCCCTCCTTTACTATATGACTAGTGTTACCTCTGATAACTTTATTTCTACTTTTGTAAAATATACATAAAATGTGATTCTTTGTTCTATAAGTTTTTAGACTTAATTTTCTGTTGACCCATCTGTGGTTATTTTGTCTGTTTCCCCACACATATTTGGACAAATGGATTTTATAAAAAGCATAGTGTTGTGAAAGTATTTCATATGAAATATTTAAAGTTTAAAAAATGTCACTTGATCTTAAAAACTCATTTTAAGTACAAATCTTCACAAACTTACACTCAAGCTTAAAGTTTAGTATTCTAGTAAATTGTGCCGTGGTGTGCAGTGGTTTGATGTGGGATCTCAGTTTCCAGATCTGGAACTGAACCCTGGGCCACAGCAGTGAAAGTGCCGAGTCCTAACCACTAGACCACCAGGGAACTCCCTTCCAGTGTTGTAATTGTAAATGATTTTAGATTTGTAACATAATAGTAAAGCTGTTACTCAAAATATTCTTTTAAGTAATATTATCCAAGATTTTTAAAGACCTTTTGATTATTATTTTTAATTGATAGCAGTTATTAATGCCTTTTACCTTTTAAGCATAATGCCTGTAATATGGAACAGCTAGACTTTTTCTTTCTATTTTAATGATTTTTATCTTTTTCTTTGTAGTTGGTTAGATTTTTTTCTTTTTTTTTTGGTAATTTTTGTGTCTTCAAATAGTCCTTTATTGGGCTTAAATGAGAAATCCGAAATGCAGATGACTGTTCCTCTGTTACATGCAGAGATATAAAGCAAGATAGAGTGTACATTGATAGATTCAGTTAAGTTAGAAACCATCCCAGGCTTAAATTTTGAATGATTTAATTACTTGGTTTTTAGAGTCATTTACCTTAATAAGAGAATTGATTCACATGTTTTTTTTATAGGTATGTTGTCTTTATTAAAGTTTTTATGTTTATATATTGTACATGATTATAATAACTCCAATTGTAAAGACTTAATAATAGTAGGTCATTGATTTTGAAGTCTCTGGGAAATCTTCTGTAGCAAAAATCCCCCTTATAAGCCTAAGTAGATAGCTTTTAGTTAACATGAATATGATAGCCATAGTGTTTTATAGTTTTTCTGGCTTGTTGCAATTTATTTTTACTTTTTACTTTTTTTTTTATGGCCACACTTGTAGCATAAGGAAGTTCCTGGGCCAGGGATTGAATCCTCTGCCTCCACGAAGATGTGAGCTCCTGTAGTCCAATTCTTAACCCACCACGTCACAATGGGAACTCACTCCTTCTTTTTACTTTTAAAGGAGAAGCAATGTCCTAATTTTGCGTGTTTCTCAAGAATACCAAAATTGGTATTTTTAACTTAAAAAACTGAAATAATGGGATAATGTCCTATCAGTTTCTGATTTTCTGAAGATTGTTTTATTTGAAAAAATCTCTTAAAAGTTTTGGTTAGGCAAGAAGAAAAACGTAGTAATTCCTTTAACTGTTTTAAAATTAGACTATAGCTCAGTGGCGCAAGTCGGGTTACCAGGACATGCCAGAATATGAAAATTTCCGCCACCTTCTGCAAGCGCCAGTGGATGATGCCCAGGAGATTCTTCACTCCAGATTTCCAATGCCGAGGTACATTGACACTGAGCATGGAGGCAGCCAGGTAAGTCTGTTAATTTGTGTGTGTGTTTGTTTGTGGTTGGTTTTACAATGAACTGTTACTGCTTGCCTTCTGACTTTAATTTGAATAAACTGCTTCACCAGTCACATGAGAAGGAAAGGAGGTAGACAGGCAGGAGGTTTCCAGGTGAAAGAATGCTTCCTTTTTGCCTTAGGCTTGATTGTGGAGCAGTAAGATTATTGACTAGTGGCCTAAACCTGGCAGTTTCTCCCATCTTCTTCCTCTAGCCCAGCTCTAATACAGGGCCCAATATCTTTATGGTGGTATGCCAGCTTTAGTTAAGCAAGAAGACATGTACAACTTGGGAAACGATTTAATGAACTTTTATTAAGTCTGTTTATTTACTGATAAGTTCAATGAGTATGAAATGCATGGTAACAATGTTTTTCTGTTTTCTTCATTCTATCACTTCAGTTTTCTATAAAATGTCATGTAATAGGAAAGCATTGTGATATTATAAAAAGGTGTGTGGTTTAAATAATATACATGTACATTCAGTGATGGAAAAAATAAATGTCATTAAAAAAGTAATAATATACATGTACATATACACATAGTCCTTTTGGGCCTTTCAGAGGATTTAGGACCTCTTACCATACACTCTTAAATCACTTTTGCTGCTCCCATTTAATTCTTATTAGATATATGTAAATTAATTATAGGTTCTTGTTAGGTTTGTTTCATTTACTCCTTGAAAGTACAGACCTTGCTTTATTTATTAATGTATCCTTGGTGCCTAGCACAGTATTACAAAGTGGGTAATAAATATCACTATTAATCTTAAATGATAGCTATTATTATTAGGGTTTTACTGTATTTATAATAGACACTACCCTGTATTGAGAATTTGCCAAGCTGATAGTTAGCTCTTTACATAACTTCTTTCATTTGATTATCATCACAGTTCATTGTCATCTCCATTTTACAGATAATAAAACCAAGACTTAGTTAGGTTCCTTGTGGCCAAGGAAACACAGTAAATGGAGAAAGTAGGATTTAAATCCATATATTCTGACTCTAAAGCTTGCACTCTTGTGCTAAACTACTTACTTTTAGAGTAGGAAAAGATTTTGTATGGTACTAAGTTTCAAAAGACAAGACTGTCTGTGTTTTTCCAACATGAAATAATAATTTATGACTGGTTCTCCTACTGATGTCTTGCCACACGTGATGCTATCTTCCTCTTTTATTCTGGTTACTATTTCATGATGATGGGGCGTAGTGGATAGATGGTTACAATGCTGGGTAAGTACTCTTCATGGGATAATCTGTAGTTTAAAAAATTTGAGTCATTGTTTAAAGTAAAAGAATGTATAGGTTGTCATGGTTTTTATTTTTATCATTTTTGGGGACTTCGAGCTTCTGATGATGTTTCAGACCATGTATTTGGTAAATGTCATACTAACCTTGTCATAATTGTTGCACACCTAATTTTTATGTGCTGAGTTTTGGACTCAACAATTTGTTTGTTACTATAAATATCATTATGAGTATATGACTTGGAGAGGAGGGGTTGCATATTATTTATTTGTAGGATATAGTAACATGTATTTCAAAATTTAACTCATTTTTTTAAAGTTGCACTTTAATAAAATTAGTTTTACCAAAACATAGTAAATAAAATTGATTTTAGATGGCATAATGTATTTGTTTAGCCTATATTGACTAAGTCTATTTTTGATGGATAATATTATTTCTTCTTTTCATTAAAGGCTCGTTTCCTGCTTTCAAAAGTCAATCCTTCACAGACTCATAATAATATGTATGCCTGGGGACAGGTAAGTGTAAATAGCAGATCTTGGAAATTATTTCTTTGTGTATTTATAGTTTGTTATTTTAGTGAAAACTATATTTTTTCCTATGTATTTGGTAATGATTTCTCTTGGAAAAGTAATGAAAAATAAGAATTGAAAATAGAATTAGCATTTGGTGGCACCACAGAAAATAAAAATGTGATTATATCAAACAGATAGAACTTCTTCATATTAGAAGTTTAATACTTTGCCCTTGAGACAAAAAGTAATAAAGTGTATAATATAAGATAGGAAGCAGCGATTCGAGCTTAATGCTGGCTGTGAACCACAAAAAGCCACAGTATGCTGGGAGTGGTCAGGGATTGTAGTTGAGCAGCAGAGGCCTGAATGTCATTAATATATTTTAATTTGGTAGAAGTCCTACCTGTTGGTACAATACATCAACATTTATCAGGTGTCCAATCTGCAGGACTTAACATTGGTACTTTTGTATCCACAGTGGTCATCCCTGTCTGAAGAGCTTGTAGTCTAGTATTAGAAATAAAATGCATGCCTACATCGTTAAAATACAAGGCAGAATAGGCTATGCACTTTTAGAAAGATTTAAAGTATTACAGGGGGTAGAAGAAGAGGAGTGGAAGAGGTCACAGGGTGGCAGCAGGAGGAAATGTATCATCAGAAAAGAGCTCAGAAGAAGGGACATTTCCTTTAAGAATGGTTATTATTCCAGTAAGTAGAAATTGTACGAGGAAAGGAATCCTAGGTAGAGGACATGATAAACTAAGGTCATGTAGGAATGAACAGTAGAGCAGTAGATTGGAAATGTATCGTGCAGCCAGATTGTGGAGGCACTGGAATGTCAGGCCGAAGACTGAGGAGCTGAGTCTGTATTTGGTAAGTCACGGAATGGTATTGAAGGGGCAAATTTGACTCTTAGGTAATATAGTTGAATCTTAAGATTAATTGTGAGCAGTCTGTAGGTTGCGTCCATATCTATGGAAGTAATCCAAGTGAGAGGCAAAGAAGGCAGGGTCATGAAAAGGACTAGATTTGGGTGATATTTCAAAAGTAGACTCGGTGAGATTTGATTAGATGTTTCAGAAAAGTGAAACTTACTCCGGGCAAGACACCCATATGTAAGATCTGAATTCTGATTGAAGCCTGGATTAGAGCAAACAGCCTATAAAAACGTAATTGGGATGATTTATGAAATTTGAATGTGGACACTATGTCAGGTAGTAGTATAATATTATTAAATTTCTTGGGTATGATAATGGCATGGTGGGACATTGTCCTTGATCAAAGAAGATACATCGTAAAGTGTTTGGGGATAAAATATCATTGCAGAAATGATTCAACAGGAAGAAAAAGAGAAGGAAAATAGAGATGTAAAGAAAATGTGGCAAAATGTTAATCAGTGACTTTAGGTTTAAAGTATGTGGGTGTTCACTGTACTTTTCTCTAGGTTTGATTTTTTTAAAAAATAAGTAGTTGTGGAGTTCCTGTGCTGGCTCAGTGGAAACGAATCCATGAGGTTGCAGGTTCGATCCCTGGCCTCACTCAGTGGGTTAAGGATCTGCCATTGCTGTGAGCCGTGGTGTAGGTTGCAGATGCGGCTTGGATCTGGCATTGCTGTGGCTGTGGCGTAGGCTGAAGACTGCAGCTCCTATTCGACCCCTAGCCTGGGAATTTCCATATGCCTTGTGTGCAGCCCTAAAAAGACCAAAAAAAGGAGTTCCCGTCATGGCACAGTGGTTAATGAATCCGACTAGAAACTAGGAGGTTGCAGGTTTCATCCCTGGCCTTGATCAGTGGGTTAACGATCCGGCGTTGGCATGAGCTATGGTGTAGGTTGCAGACGTGGCTTGGATCTGGCATTGCTGTGGCTGTGGCGTAGGCTGGCAGCTGTAGCTCCAATTCGATCCCTAGCCTGGGAATCTCCAAATGCTGTGGGTGCGGCTCTAAAAAAAGAAAAAAAATAGTTGAGGGAGAACAAGGTGATAGGGGATTTTGAGTCTGGGTGACAGGAGAACATGTTCCCAGTAAGTGGGAGGGTGGAAAGAAAATGTCTGATTTTAGACCTTGAGTTTGAGATGGCCAAATTGAACAGATTGTTGAAAATTTGGGTTTGCTCATCGGGGCAAGGCCTCATGGAGAAGCAATACTTAAGTCATCACAGTGGATGCTTATCCACAGAGAGAACAGAGGCAAAGGAAGGATGAGATTACAACCTGAGGAAGTACAAGTGGTAGGAGTACTTTATAAACAATCAGAGAATGAAAGTATGACGAGATGAATACCATGTCCTAATTGGTGAGGGAGGACTTTATAGAAAGAAGAGGGGAGTAACCAATACTGAGCTGCTGCAGACACATGGTTTGATGACTAGAAGGTCATTTGTGGCCCTTGGTAAGCGGTTTTAATATAGTGGTCGAATAGCAGATAGGTTGTAAGGAGTTGGTGGGTAGTAAAGAAGTAGAGGTCACCATTGTAAATGATTCTTTTGCAGATTTAACCTGAGTGAATAGTAGGATAGAAGGATGATTGTTATTAGGGTAAGGGCACAGAATTTATTTGTAGACCTAATCTAAGGAGCTCATGTGGGAGAGACGCAAAAGAACAGCTTATAAATGTCTTAAGATCCTCAGAAGGAGACAGTATGATCACATGCACTACATGGAGGTTAAATGTAGGTAAAGAGGCAGGACATTTTTTTCTTTGGCCAAGCCTGCGGCATGTAGAAGTTCCCTAGCTAGGGATAAAACCTGCACCGCAGCAGTGACCCAAGCCGCTGCACTGACAATGCAGGATCCTTAACCCACTGTGCCAACAAGAGAACTTCAGGAGGCAGGACATTTCTTTCTGCAAAAGCGAAGGGTTAAGACAGAGAAAGATTCTGAGGTAGAGAGAAAGCTGTCATTGAATAAGCCTGTTTCTTTTCAGTAATAGATTATTTGCTAAAAGTGCAAAATGCTGGGGTTAAGGACTAGAAAATAGAAAAGATTAAAACCATCTGCAGGGAATATAAGAAAGAAACAGAGGATGAATAAAAAAGACTTTTAAGCCGTGGTGAGGGTCCATTTAACAATTTCTTGAACATGCTTCTCTAATGCTCTTTAGCTATGCTTCGTAGTTTAGACATTGAATCAAAGATCAAAGAGTTGGAGCTAATTTAAGACTAGAGATAAGAAAAATAGACAAAGCAAAGGAAACAGAATAATTTAGGGCAATGTTAAACAACTGACTATGGGGACCAGGCTGTTTAGAAGAGAAATAAAGCAGTAATTAGGATTAAGGCCCCTTCCCTTTGAATATAGAGGTACATCAAAAGTTTGCCTTGACTTTTCTACATTCGCTCTTTCTGTGGATGATTGCATCCACTCCTATGGCTTCAGCTGTCATCTGAGGCTAACTTGTAAATCTCCCTCTTTGATTTGGCTTCACAGTGAGCTACAGACTGGAATTTCTATAACTGCCCGCTGCACAGCAGTTAGATTTCCTATAGACCTCTCATAAGCAGCAAGACCCAACTTG
Source organism: Catagonus wagneri (assembly GCA_004024745.2). Classification (NCBI taxonomy): domain Eukaryota; kingdom Metazoa; phylum Chordata; class Mammalia; order Artiodactyla; family Tayassuidae; genus Catagonus; species Catagonus wagneri. Next base: position 15,724,573 of record PVHT021183629.1, on the reverse strand, counting down.
AACTCTGTTGCACTGTCTGTACTAACTGACTTTCCTGTTTTTACAGAGGAGCCACCATTCATTCAATTCCCAAGGCTTGTAACTTCAGTCATTTACATTTTCTCCCTTCTTCCCCTAGTTACTGACTTATTTTCCCTGAACATTCCCTTCTTTCCTTGTTGCCAGTCAAAGTCAGGCCCTTGTTGCTATTCATGTAGACTTTGGAATTACCTTTTGTCAGTGCTTCTGCCTTTTCCTCCGTTATAGCAGTTCTAAGTCAGAGCACTGCTTAGAAATCTTTGATAACCCCTACTGAGCTCTGTATTGTTACTGAGGGTCCTATAAGGTATGATGCAAATAACTGTTCACTTTTCACTATTTAGTCTTTTTAGCCACATGTACTTCTTATGTCACTCTGACTACACTGAGCATGTGACTTGTCCCTGTCACCACTTGTGCACATGATAGCCATCCTCAAGGCTCAGTTCAAAGTTTACTGACTCCATGAAACCTCTGTGATTGATTGCATGACTGTATATTATAAAATATCCCTGGCCCTTTATCCTCTCCCCAACCCCCCATCCATTTCTTTTTCTTTGGCCATTCCTGCGGCATGTGAAAGTTCCTGGGCCAGGGATCGAACCTGTACTGTAGCAGTGACCTGAGCAACAGCAGTGACAGCACCAGGTCCTTAACCCACTGAGCCCTCAGAGAATTCCGTCCCATCCATTTTTGATGGCAGTTATTTCTCGTGTTAGATGATAAATTACTTGAGGGGAATAACTGTGTCATTTTCATTTTTGATTTTCCAAAGTACCTTAAACATAGCATATATTGACCATATTAGATCTGGATAGGAGAACAGAGATTAGAATATGGGAGGTCTGTGGAGATACTTTAGGAGTTAAGAAGCTTTTGTGATATAGATAAATGAATGAATCTGTGGTCTAAAAGTCCTGAAAGGTGAGAAGGTTTTTATAGCAAGGAAAGGAACTTACTCTTGGAAGGCATGGAAAAGGTACATAGCACATCTAGGAAAAATTCGTGCCCATATAATGCGTATTTATATAGATTCTCAATATCACACCTCACCCTCCTCCACTTGCTGGGGGGGACAAAAAGCCAAGTACAATACTTTGATGTGGGAGTTTGGAGATAGGATGTACCACAAATCAGCCTTTCCATTATACTTAACTCTAGTCAACTGAGTGTTGGTTTTAGTTCTGGATCCCACAACTTAAGAGGAACCTAAGAAAATTGTAAGAAGGTAGAAAAGTAGTACCAATAAATAGAGTTAATGGAAATGGTGAATAATCAATATGTAGGGGAGGTTAAAGGATATTTTAAAAGTATTTGTTAGCAGTCACCTGTCGAATGCCCAGGTGAAAAAATGAGTGAAGTTGACTGCATATAAGAAAACCTGACACTCTTAATGTCAAAAAGCAGGGGGCTTTGGCAGACTAGGGTTTGTGGGGAGAGCACACAAACCCTTTTCTCAAGGGAGAAGCTGTTCCTCCCCTCCAGACGATTGTCGCGTTCATAATTTCTGCATTACAAATGCATGGTTTAGTTATGAAAATATGGCTTTTTCTTTTGTTGGGGGGGTTTAAGTTGTAGCATGGAGATGCAGATGGTAGGCTTATAAAGTAAAGAATTTGTTGAGCCGTTAAACATGGAGAAGCATCATTCTCATTCTGGGCTGGCAGTTGAAAATTCTGCAAGTTACTTAAATTCTCTATTGCCTTCTTTTCCTTGTCTCTTACAGAGTTTAATAACATATACTTGATATGTCCAGTAATACTCAGTAAATATTAGTTACTAGTTTTCCTTGTTATCATTGGGGAAAAAAAAAGTCACTCTCTAAAGATATTTAAAGTAGGAAAGAAAACCTATTTTAAACTTTGAAGTTTAATTATTACTGCCTGGAAGTAGGGGCATTAGAGGCATAAACAAGAGCCCAGACTCTGAAGGATGAAGATGATTTCACTGGGTTAGTATGATGGAAAAGGGAATCCCAGGCAGCAGAATGAACATGCATATTGTTTATCTGATTCACTCGTTCATTTATGCATCCACTCATTCATCTAGTTAGTATTCAGTTTTGAAAGCCATCGTCTTTGGAGAAACTTAGATGTGCTTACTTGTTATTAAATGACTTATTTTTATCGATTTGATAAAAATTTTAAATATTTGCAGTCATCAGATTAAATATTTTTATGTACTTATATGATAGTTTTTATTACATTATTATCACGTCCATCTCTCCTTAGATTTTTTAAAAAGTTTTTGCCTCAAAGAGGCAATTGAAAGCTGTTTGGATTTCTTCTCATTATTGCATTTTAGAAAATACAATATTCTTTTCCAGTAATGCATGTGATTTAGTAAAATTTAGGAATTACTTAGAATTACACCTTTAGGGGAAGCTGACATTTGATCCTATCTTTTATGAATAGATTCTTAACAAAAAAAAACACTCCTATAGAATTTTACTTAGACCATTTCTTTTTTTCACTTTGGTTCCAAACTATTTGCAAAATCTTTCATCTTTATTGAATTTGTTCATGTGTCTAAAAACAATGACATTTTGATCTGACATACTTAAATTAGTGTTTCTCAGTCTTTATATTTTGATAAATTTGGAAGCATCGCTTTCCTGTAATGCTGTTTAAAATGTCAAAATTAAATATGATAAGTAAAGGTAATAAAAAAACCCAAAGGCCCTAAGATCTTTCTTGATCTATGATTTTACAAGAGAAATTATGTTAATATTTTTAGATAATAATAGTAACTAGTAAGCTGATCTGTACTATGTACAGATTAGTCTGTATGCTAAGATTAGTCATTATGCTAAGCTTTTCATGCACTGCTAGTTGTTAAAACTCTCCTGTGAGGTGGACACTATTAATCCTATTTTTCAGAAGAGGAAATTGAGTCTTGTATAGGTTAAGCAACTTACCTACCCCAAATCACATAGTTAAACTGTGACAAGTTTTGCATTTGAACGTAGGTCAGTCTAACTCCAGAATGCGAATTTTTAATGATTAGGCTAAATTGGTGATTGCAATTTAGTGAGTTAACATGGGAGCCAAGCATTTTACTAAAAATTATGGAATCTACCCTAGTTTTCTTTTTTGTAGAGATAAGCGACTAGTTTAAGTATTATCCATGGATGGCCTGAAGAGGGCACTGCTGCAGCATGTCTGTGACTGTTTATGCCTCTGTGACAGGGTGCTGGAGGCTTCTGTTTACTACAGTGCTTCATATACTAAATGGTATAAACTTGGACCTTTCTGCTAATCCTGGATATTTTTTTTTTAAGAGAAAAAGAGTGCCGTTCAAAAATTGAGATCATTCAGCTGCAAAATTTTGATACGACTGAGTTAAGTGTTAGTTTTTTTTTTTTGCTTTTCAAGGCCACACCTGCGGCATGGGGAAGTTCCTAGGCTAGGGGTCAAATTGGAACTACAGCTGTCAGCCTGTGCCACCGCCATAGCAATTCGGAATCCAAGCCACATCCACGGCAACACTAGATCCTTAACCCTCTGAGCAAGACCAAGGATTGAATCTGCATCCTCATGAATACTAGTCATGTTCCTTAACACTGAGCCACAATAGGAACTCTCAGTGTTAGTATTTATAGTTTCAGATAAGGTCACAGTATATAAATTAGAAAATCCATATATATTTTGTCTTAACTAGGATAAATAGTTCTGGGATTGGGTGAGTTGAGGTGGAAAATGTGTAAAATGGGAAAAAAATTCAGGTATAGTTACAAGAAGAGAAAAAAATAAGAGCTACTGTTTTATTAGTTTAAGTCACATTTTGAGACCTTTGCTTCTGTGAATGTAGAATAAGAAAAGGATTTTCAGTGTTATAAAATAATAGATTTTCCAAAATAGATAGTAATAATAATACTAACCAAAGCATGTTGTATGTCTGCCATCTGTGTCCAGTATTGTTCTGTTTGCTTTACACAGTTTAACTCATTTAATCATTATAGCAACCATGTGAAATAGGTTCTGCTATTTTCTGTATTTTACAAATGTGGAGACTAAGACTTAGAGAGGTTAGGTAACTTCCTCAAAGCCACAGAGGCAATATGTGGCAGAGCCAGGAGTTGAGCCCAGGCAGTTTGGCTCCAGAGTCTAAGCTCTTAATTATAGTGCAGTTTTCTCCCTTCATTATCAAGTTTTTCAAGTTATTAAAAGTTGACATATGAAAACAATAAAATTGATTTTCCTTTATTCAGGAGAGGTTATGGCATGTCTGTGGCTCTGCTAGACTAGAACCATGAGAGTTATAAATTCTCATCTTGCATTTGCCACTGATTTGCAGATATCCTCTGAAAATTACTTAATTTCCTTGTTTTAGACATTTTATATTTGCTGATAAATAAGAAATTGGATATCAAATGAAAAATTTAAAAATCTAGATATAAATATTCTAGAAAAACTTTCCCGCTACAATAAAATTTCTTTGTTAGTGGATTGAATTACTAAGGTCATTCCATCAACACAGTTTTTTTTTTTTTTGTCTTTTTGCCTTTTTATATAGAGCCACACCCGTGGCATATGGAGGTTCCCAGGCTAGGGGTCTAACAGGAGCTGTAGCTGCCGGCCTACACCACAGCCACAGCAACGCAGGATCCGAGCTGCGTCTGCAACCTACACCACAGCTCACGGCAACGCCGGATCCTTAACCCACTGAGCAAGGCCAGGGATCGAACCTGCAACCTCATGGTTCTTAGTCGGATTCGTTAACCACTGAACCACGAAGGGAACTCCAACACAGTTTTTAATAAAATAGGAGCTAGGAATTTTCTTTCTTGTCAGTTATTTACAACCCACAGAATCAATTAAAATGACTTGAATGAAAACATGTAAGCATAGTTTATTTAAAAAAATGATATAAATTCTCTTCCAGGTGGCGGTTCTGCTACAATATGTGTAATTGGAATTTTATTTCAGTAAACAGCAATGAGGGAGACTTATTTCTTAGTAGCGATAAAAGCACTAATACATGCACAACAAATTAAAAGCACTAATACATGCACAACAAATTACACTTTACTACTTTAAAGATTATGTTGGGTATGGAGCTATTGTAACTCCAGTTGACAAACTGCAATACAAACAGACTCTGACCACTTTGGGTTAGTGCAGATCCTACAAGTTATAGAACATGGTCCACGGCAAGACTGCCACTACTTCAGAGGCCAGCTGAAAAGTCACATCCCTGGCTATCCATACTTCTGACCAGCTAGCTACAAGTCAGTGTGTGTGTGTGTGGGGGGGGGGGGGGTGATAGTGAGAAAGGGAGGGTGATGGGGAGGGTAGGGAGTGGGTTCCCATGACACCCCTCAAGTTGGTAATTCCCTAGAACAACTCACAGAACTCAAACACTATTTTTTTTGGGGGGGTTATCTTTTTAGGGCTACACCCATGGCATATGGAAGTTCCCAGGCTAGGGGTCAAATCAGAGCTATAGCTGCTGGCCTATGCCACAGCCGCAGCAATGCCAGATCCGAGCTGCGTCTGCGACCTACACCACAGCTCACAGCAACGCTGGATCCTTAACTCACTGAGCAAAGCCAGAAATCGAACCTGTGTCCTCATGGAATCTAACTGTGGATCTCTGGTCAGATTCCTTTCTGCTGAGCCGTGACGGGAGCTCCAAGAAAGCACTATATTTATGATTACAGTTTTATTATAAAGGTTACAAATTAGGTCTAATGAAATGAAGAGAGACAGGAAAGTCTGAGAAGACCCCTGTTTTAGAGCTTCTGCGTCCTTTTCCCAGGGAATCGGGGTGCATCACCCTCCCAGCAGACCGATGTATATGTCAAACAAGAAGCTCCATTGGGCTTTGGTATCCAGTGGGGTTTTTTATTTTCACTTTTGTTTCCTTAGCTATGATTGATTGAATCACTAGCCTCTCATTCCTTCCTCCCTGGGGGTCAGGCTCTCTTAAAGTGCAGCTGTCTTTCTGGTGACTGGTCCCTATTCTGAGTCATCTCATCTCATAGCATAAACTCAGGCGTGAGGGGCTCATGAATAACAGACACTGCCCTCAGGAAATTCCAAAGATACAGTCTTCCTTTCAGGAATTTAGGACAGAGACCATTCAAATTCTTTTAAACAACGGGGGCATAGGCATTATTCTGTTTAAAATGATTTCCTTGTCTATTTTATACATCTGCTTATACATTTTAAGGTATCATCCTATGTTTTAATCATAGAAAATATCTTTCTTTTCCTTTAGGAGTCTGGAGCACCAATTCTCACAGATGATGTTAGTTTACAGGTGTTTATGGATCACTTGAAAAAACTTGCTGTGTCAAGTGCTGCTTGATGTGCTAAACATACTAAGAACACTTAAGAAGATGAAGTAATATTTCAGTTTCTTTTTTTCCTTTTATTTTCCAGTTAATTTGTGGAAACTAACAGAGAGCTCTCTCTAGACTCTTTTTGTATCAGTATGGTTTCAGACAACATATGGAAAAATGTTCATGTTTGTAGATTAAGCTAGAATGTAAGAGCAATAAGAACAAATTTGTTTTGCTTGCCACAGTATTATATAACTGGTTTTAGGAATTTGAGGTCTTTGTAACTTAATTATGTTAAAAAGTAAAAGAGTCTGCCTTGTACTACAGAGACATAACTCATTTGTATATTGCAGACAAATCCAAAGTGGCACTGAATGTTCTTGACTTTTTGAAAGCTTCTTTCTTTTTTTTTTTAAAGGAAATTTAATATGATTTGTCTTATGCGCTAAGTTTATAAACTTCTTTTATTAAAAATATAGCACACAGAGAAAAGTTCACAAGTCATAAGTTTCTGCTTATCCCACAAGAAGAAGAATACTCACCTAACCCCCATCCAAGTCCAAAATCTCACTGCAGCTCTGAAACCCTCCTTGGACCTTCCTCCTTTCTCCTCCAAAGGAACACTCTTCTGGCCTCTCACAAACACCATACTAGTTTGCCTGATTTTGAACTTTTGAAAGCTTATTTCTTAATTTTAACCAGAAAGCAAACAAAATCATCAAAAGTAATGATAAATGTGAACATTTTTGCTTATTCATTGAATATTTTTCCATGATTTTCAGCACTGTGTATACACTTTCTGTACTTTGTTAAGGCAGTTTTATTTTTATGATGATTTGTTTAGGAATTATTTGCCTTTAGATACGGTAATTTTCATGAAGATAATTTAAAGTCTCTGGTCATTTGAAAAAACATCTTAGAGATTAAAGTGTTTCAGGATAACAGTTCCACAACTGATAACAAATGTGAAATTCCCACAAAGTACCCATCTTTGTGATTAAATGTAATGATTTTTTTAAAGGGAGATAGAAAATAAACAGCTTTGTCAGAGTGCGTTATAGAAGGCCTTTGCAGTAAAATGACTGTTGTAACTTCTAAACCCAGTTTGGTGTTCACTGCATGGTTTTATTGTTTCCCTTTGTTTTTCTGAGGTGAATTTTACATTATATCCTTCAGTATTTTGAACTGTTTTGGGAGTTTACACATTACGTTTTGTTTTTTACTTCCATTTTGTGAACTTTTTTAAGTTGTAGTTCTTATTGAAACAGTATTATCTAATGTTTTGTTGAATTATATCATGTGATGATGCTCAGTTCTATTTTGATTTATTCATTAGTATCATTCATTTTTACCTTTAATAAAAGTTTACTTGTAGCAAATGTTTACATTGCTAAAGCCAGATATGTTTGACAATGAAATTTACATCAAGTACTGCAAATAGAAGGTGGTGCTATGAAGTGCGCTTAGAAGAACGGTGTGATGATTGTACTTGCATGAACACAATCATTCGATGGTAAAACAGAAACTTAAAAAATTGTTTATATATTATATTTGGTTAGAGTAAGTAAATTGCTCTGCTCCGTTTTATTTGAATTGAGCTGTGCTAGGCCTAAATACCAATAAAAAATACTTATTCTCTGTTTTCTTGCCTGTTTTGAAAACTTGTAAGCCTGAAAAGTCTAATGTAACATTAGAGCATTTATAAAATGTCCAATTTTGTATTCAGAAGTTGCTCATTTTTTAAAATAACAGCTGAATTGAGATTTAATTCACATACCACACACTTCACCTCTGTAAAGTTCAGTGGATTTTAGACTATTCATATCACCACAGTCAGTTTTAGAGCATTTTCATCCTCCAAATAGTTATTTGTTTTTGCTATAAGGAAGTTGCTTTTTGGGGTTAACATGCTTTGAATTGAGGGAAGTCCCTGTGCTGATGATACATGTTTAGTTTGCCTGACCCCTTAACTTAGGTCTTTTAAGAATGATTGTTTTTTTCTTCTCTTGAGTAAAAAGTTGGTGCTTACCCCTAAACTGTCCTGTACTTCTAAATCAATTATTGTGGAAGGTGCTAAAGTACCTCATATTTAAGGGATAAGGGTGAACAAATTTATCCTCATGCCCTTTCAACTTAGCATTTGAAAGAAATTACCCTGGATCATTTTTGTGTATAAGTTAGGTAGTACTAAATTGTTAGTGTTTAAATAGACTTGAAGGAAGAAATGTTTAACCCTTTTAATGAACAGAGTAGATAATGAATATTTGCTAAATCACAGACAACCCTGGGCAGCTTTGGTGTGCCCAGAACTATTTGGGAATTCATTCTTGAACCTACTTACTCCTAGTGGCCTTACTGCTAAAATGACTTTAGACCTCATCTCTATGTACACATATATTTTGGTATAACAGAATAAATTTATTCTTTTGTGCTGATTCCAAAAGTGATCTGATATGTTCTCTATCCAGTTGTTCACTTGATAAACTTCCCTCTCATATTCCTTAGCCCCAACTACATCTTAGGAATACGCTGCTGGTCATGTTCAGACCAGAAGCCAAGGACTCATTTTCAACTTTTCTTAGCATCTTTAGTAACCAAATTATACAAATTTTACCTCTCTAACATCTTCCTAATCTGTTTACTATTTTCCATCTGCTATTTTACCTTTATCATACCTCACCAAGTTTGGTGAAACAGCTTCCTAACTGCTCTGCTTTCCCCAGTCTCCTTTTCTCCATCTCTGTCTTCAATTCGACCGAAACATGGATATGATTGTCATTTCCTGTGGCCTTAAAATAAAATCTAAACACTTTTACTTGGTAACATTGTATACCATCCATCAAATCCATAGAAATAGTACAAAGGACGCAATTGAAAAGAGCTGGAGAGAAGTCTCTAGTTCTACCTACATAGTAGTTGTAGATGTATTTGGGATCAATATAATCACAAGAACAAACACATTCCTTGTTGGCTGTTATAAATTAAATACTGTGGCTTAGTGTACTTGTTTTTTTTTTTAAAAAACATTTTTCAAACAATACTGATGAATTAGGGATAATTTGCTTTCTAATGTCTACCCTTACATTTGTATTTTCTCTGCTTCTGATATACATGCATATATCTTATACTCTTATATGCTTGATTTGTATTAATCTTGAGCATTTTATTAAGTAATTGTAGAGATGTTTGTTTCTTGTTTGCTTTTTAATAGTTTACTGTAGGAAATCAATACATTCTCCTCTCGTATATTCATTCTTCCTTCTATGTTTAATATATTGAAGCAAAAGCTGGTCTAAGTTTAATGTGTTATCTGGTGACTATAATAACAGGTATATAATACCAGGTAGGTAATAGTGAAGTTACATTACTAAATCATATTTTTTCTTCCCCATCCATATCTATGGCTTTTACTGAAATAAAGCCCAGTTATTTGGGTTGAGGATGTGATACTGGGAAATTGGAGATTTTTTTTCTATAGGAAAACATAGAAAAGAATGTAAGTGTATAGTAATACATCTAAAACACTTGGAGGATGGACAGGAATATCAACTTTAGGATTTGTAAGATCAATATAAAATTAGCTATGTATTTTTAAAAGTTAAGGGTAACAAAGATAAAATCAGAATACATACTTTTTAAAAAATGTTAAGGACTTGAAAAAAATAATGTATAGTTGATTTACAGTGTGCCAATTTCTGCTGTAGGGCAACGTGACTCAGTCATATATATGTATGTATATGTGCATGTGTATATACACATACACACATACTCTTTTTTTTTTTCTTCTCTTTTATGGCCACATCTGCTGCATATGGAAGTTCCCAGGCCAGGGATAGAATCTAAGCTGCAGTTGCGACCTGTGCCACAGCTGCAGCAATTCCGGATCCTTACTCTACTGCACCACATCGGGAGCACCTCTTTTTTATATATTATTTTCCATCATAGTATATAGCCAAGGAAATTGAATATAGTTCGCTATGCTATACAGTAGGACCTTGTTGTTTGTCCATTCTAAATGTAATAGTTTGCATCCACCAACTCTTAAAGTACCAGTGTAACCCACTCCCTCCTCCTCCCCTGTGACAACCACAAGTCTGTTCTCTATGTCTGTGAGTCTGTTTATGTTTTGTAGATAAATTCATTTGTGCCATGTTTTAGATTCCACATATAAGTGATATTATATGGTATCTGTCTCTCTCTCTCTGATTTACTTCATTTTTCTTTTCCTCTTTTTGTGTCTTTTATTACTCAGAGTATTTTATTACATTTATAATTGTACAGCGATCATTACAATGCAATTTTATAACATTTCCATCCCAAACCCCAAGTGCATCCGCCTACCCCCCAAACTGTCTCATCTGGAAACCGTAAGTTTTTCAAAGTCTGAGTCAGTATCTGTTCTGCAGAGATGTTCGTTGTGTCCTTTAGATTCCACATGTAAGTGATAACATTTGATGTTGGTGCCTCACTATCTAACTTTGCACGATAATTTCTAGGTCCATCCATGTTGCTGCAAATGCTGTTCTTTCTTTCCTTTTAATGACTGAGTAATATTCCATTGTGTATATGTACCACATATTCTTTATCTCCTCCTTTGTTGATGGACATTTAGGTTGTTTCCATGTCTTGGCTGTTGTATATAGTATATTGGAGTACATGTATCTTTTCAAGCCATGGTTTTCTCTGGATAGATGCCCAGGAGTGGGATTGCTGTATCAAATGGTAATTCTACTTTTAGTTTTCTGAGGAATCTCCATGCTGTTTTCCACAGTGGTTGCACCAATTTACATTCCCACCAACAGTCTAATAGGGTTCCCTTTTTCCACACCTTCTCCAGCATTTATTGTTTGTAGACTTTTTGATGATGACCATTCCGGTTGGTGTAAGGTGGTACCTCATAGTGGAGTTGATCTGCATTTCTCTAATAATTAGTGATGTTGAGAATGTTTTCATGTGTTTTTTGGCCATCTGTATGACTTCTTTGAAGAATTGCCTGTTTAGATCTTCTGCCTGTTTTTTGATGGGGTTATTTGTTTTTTTGGCATTGAGCCGCAGGAGGTGTTTTATAAATTTTGGAGATTAATCCCTTGTCAGTTGTTTCATTTGCAAATATTTTCTCCCATTCTCTGGGTTGTTTTTGTTTTGTTTAGGGTTTCCTTTGCTGTGCAGAAACTTTTAAAGTTTAATTAAGTTGCTTTTGTTTATTTCTGTTTTTATTGTCATTACTCTAGGAGGTGGATCTGAGAAGATATTGCTGTGGTTTATGTCAGAGAGTGTTTGGCCTATGTTTTCCTCTAAGAGTTTTTTTTTTTTTTTGTCTTTTTGCCTTTTATCTAGAGCCGCACGCACGGCATATGGAGGTTCCCAGGCTAGGGGTCTAACAGGAGCTGTAGCTGCCGGCCTTCGCCACAGCCACAGCAACACGGGACCAGAGCCACGTCTGCAACCTACACCACAGCTCATGGCAATGCCGGATTCTTAACCCACTGAGCAAGGCCAGGGATCGAACCCGCAACCTCATGGTTCTTAGTTGGATTCGTTATCCACTGAGCCACTAAGGGAACTCCAGTATCTGGTCTTATCTTTAGTTCTTTAGTCCATTTTAAGTTTATTTTTGTGTATGGAAGTCTTCTAATTTCTTTTACATGTGGCTGTCCAGTTTTCCCAGCACCACTTATTGAAGGGGTTGTCTTTTCTCCATTGTGTATTCTTGCCTCCTTTGTCATAGATTACTTGACTGTAGGTGTGTGGGTTTAATTCTGGGCTTTCTATCCTGTTCCACTGATCTATATTTCTGTCTTTGTGCCAGTACCATATGGTTTTGATGACTGTAGCTTTGTAGTATAGTCTGAAGTCAGGGAGCCTGATTCCTCCAGCTCCAATTTTCTTTCTCAGGATGGATTTGGCTCTTCTGGGTCTTTTAAAAATTAAATTTTTTTTTCTTTTTTGCTTTTTAAAGGGCCATACTCATGGCATATGGAAGTTCCCAGGCTAGGGTCCAATCGGAGCTACAACTGCTGGCCTATGCCACAGCCACAGCAACATCAGATCTGAGTTGCGTCTGCGACCTACACCGCAGTTCACGGTAGCACCAGATTCTTAACCTACTGAGCGAGGTCAGGGATCGAACCCACAACCTCATGGTTCCTGGTCGGATTCGTTTCTGCTGTGTCACGACGGGAACTCCTGTTCTGGGTCTTTTGTGCTTCCAAAGAAAATTTAAAATATTTTGTTCTAGTTCTGTGAAAAATGCCCTTGATAATTTGATAGTGATTGTATTGAATCTGTAGATTGCCTTGGGTAGTATAGCCATTTTGATAATATTGAGTCTTCCAATCCAAGAGCATTGTATGTCTTTGTTGCTGTCATTCTTGATTTCTCTCATCGGCATCTTAGTTTTCAGAGTACAGGTCTTTTGTCTCTTTAGGTAGGTTTATTCCTAAGTATTTATTCTTTTTGATGCAATGGTAAATGGAATTGTGTCCTTAACTTCTCTTTCAGATTTTTCGTTGTTAGTATATAGAAATGCAGTCAATTTTTGTGTATTAATTTTGTATCCTGTGACTTTGCCAGATTCATTGATGAGCTCTAACATTTTTCTGGTAGCATCTTTAGGATTTTCTAGGTATAGTATCATGTCATCTATCATGCAAATCACTACCATGCAAATAGTGATTGTTTTACTTCTTCCTTTCCAATTTGGATTCCTTTTATTTCTTTTTCTTCTCTGATTGCTGTGGCTAGGACTTCCAAAACTATGTTGAATAGTAGTAGCGTGAGTGGACATCTTTGCCTTGTTCCTGATCTCAGTGGAAATTCTTTCAGCTTTTCACCATTGGAAAATGATGCTAGCTCTGGGTTTGTCATATATGGCCTTTATTATGTTGAGGTAGGTTCCCTCTATGTCCACTTTCTGAAGGGTTTTTATAAGAAATGGATGTTGGATTTTGTCAAAGGCTTTTTCTGCATCTGTTGAGAGGATCATATGGTTTTTATTCTTCAGTTTGTTAATGTGTATTACACTGATTGATTTTTGGATATTGAGGAATCCTTGCATCCTGGGATGAATCCCACTTGGTCATGATGTACAGTCCTTTTAATGTATTGTTGAATTCAGTTTGCTAGTATTTTGTTGAGGATTTTTGCATCTGTGTTCATCAGTGAAATTGGCCTGTAATTTTCTTTGTTGTTTTATCTTTGGTTTTGTTATCAAGGGTGATGGTTGCCTCAGAGAATAAGTTTGGAATAGTTTCAGAAGGGTAAGTGTTAGCTCCTCTCTAAATGTTTGATAGAATTCTCTGTGAAGTCATCTATCTGGTCCTGGACTTGTGTTTTTCGGAAGTTTTTTAATCGCAGTTTCAGTTTCAGTAGTTGTGATCGGTCCATTCAGCTTTTCTATTTTGTCTTGGTATAGTCTTGGAAGATTGTACTTTTCAAAGAATTTGTCCATTTCTTCTAGGTTTTCCATTCTATTGACATATAGTTGCATATAGCAGTCTCTTATGATCCTTTGTATTTCTGTCATGTCTGTTGTTAATTTTCCTTTTTCATTTCTAATTTTATTGATTTGTGTCCTCTCTCTTTTTTTTTCTTGATAAGTCTGGCTAAGGGTTTATCTATTTTGTTGATCTTTTCAAAGAACCAGCTTTTAATTTCATGGATCTTTTTTATGGTTTTCTACATTTCTATTTCATTTATTTCTTCTCTGATCTTTATGATTTCTTTCCTTCTGCTAGGTTTAGGTCTTGTCTGTTCTCTCTCTAGCTGCTTTAGATGTAAAGTTAGGTTGCTTATTTGAGTTTTTTCCTGTTTCCTGGGTTAGGCTGATATTGCTATAAACTTCCCTCTTAAAACTGATTTTGCTGCATCCCATAGGTTTTGGAGTGTCGTATCTTTGTTGTCATTTGCTTCCAGGTATTTTTAATTTTCCTCTTCGATTTCTTCAGTGATCCATTGGTTGTTTAGTCACATGTTGTATAGTCTCCATGTGTTTGTTTTTTTGCAGTTTTTTTCTTGTTGATTTCCAGTCATATAGCATTGTGGTCAGAAAAGATGCTTGATATGATTTCAGTTTTCTTAAAGTTACCGAGGCTTGATTTGTGGCCCAGAATGTGATCAGTCCTAAAGAATGTTCTGTGTGTACTTGAGAAGAATGTGTATTCTGCTGCTTTTGGATAGAATGTCCTATAAATATCCATTAAGTCCATCTGGTCTACTGCTTCATTCAGGGCCCATGTTTCCTTGTTGATTTTCTATCTGGATGATCTGTCCACTGCTGTAAGTGGGCTGTTAAAGTCCTCCGCTATTATTGTGTTATTGTCAGTTTCTCCTCTTAAGGCTGTTAGCAGTTGCCTTATATATTGAGGTGATCGTATGTTGAGTGCATAGATATTTACAATTGTTATATCTTCTTCTTGGATTGATCCTTTGATCATTATGTAATGTCCTTCTTGTCTCTTAAAATAATATTCTTTATTTTAAGGTCTGTTTGTTTGATATGAGTATTGCTACTCCAGCTATCTTTTGATTTCTGTTTGCATGGGATATTTTCTTCCATCCTCTCACTTTTAATTTGTATTTGTCCCTAGAAGTGAAGTGGGTCTCTTGAAGACAGCATATATATGGATCTTGTTTTTGTATCCATTCAGCCAGTCTATGTCTTTTGGTTGGGGCATTTAGTCCATTTACATTTAAGATAATTATGGATATGTATTTTCTTATTGCCATTTTATTAACTGTTTTGAATTTGTTTTTGTTGTTCTTTTTTCTTCTGTTCTTTTTCTCTTGTTTTCTCCTCTTGTGGTTTGATGACTGTCTTTAGTGTTATATTTGAGTTGATTTTTCTTATTTGTGTGTGTATCAATTGTAGATTTTTGGTTTGCAGTTACCCTGATGTTTTGATATAGGAGACTACATATATATATATATATATATATATATATATATATATATATAGTTTTAAGTTGTTGGTCTCCTAATTGCAAGTGCTCTCTAGTGTCCTGCGTTTGTACCCTCCTCACAATTTCTGATTTTGATAGCATATTTGTGCGTGGATATTTCCTACCTTTACTGTATGTATGCCTTTACTGGTGAGCCTTGTCATTTGTGGTATTTTTGTTTCTAGTTGTGGCCTTTTCTTTTCTGCCTAGAGAAGTTCCTTTAGTATTCATTGTAAAGCTGGTTTAGTGGTGCTGAATTCCCTTAGCTTTTGCTTGTCTGTAAAGCTTTTGATTTCTCCTTCAAATCTGAGTAAGAGCCTTGCTGGATAAAGTAATCTTGGTTGGAGGTTTTTTCCTTTCATCACATTAAATATATCATGCCACTCCCTTCTGGCCTGCAGAGTTTCCACTGAAAAATCTGCCAGTAACCTTATCGGGGTTGCCTTGTATGTTACTTGTTTCTTTTCCTTATCTGCTTTCAGTATTTTCTCTGTCTTTAATTTCACTCAGTTGATTATATGTGTCTTGGGGTGTTCCTCCTTGGGTTTATTTTATATGGTATTCATTGTGCTTCCTGGATTTGAGTCAGTGGTTCCTTTCCCATGTTAGGGAAGTTTTTGGCTATCATCTCTTCAAATATTTTTTTCTGTCCCTTTCTCTTCTCCTTCTGGCACCCCTATAATATGCATGTTGGTGCCTTTAATGTTATCCTAGAGTTCTCTGAGACTCTCTTCATTTCTTTTCAATCTTTTTTCTCTTTTCTGTTCTGCATTAGTGATTTCTACTAGTCTGTCCTCCACCTCGCTTATTCGTTCTTTTGCCTCCTGTATTCTGCTGCTGGTTGCTTGTAATTAATTTTTTATATCAGTTATTATATTTTGCATCTCTGCTTGCTTAAGTTTTATATATTGTATTTCTTTGCTCAGTGTTTCCTGTAAATTATCAGTCTTTGCCTCCAGTTTATTTCCAATATCTTGCATCGTCTTCAGCATTGTCAGTCTAAAGTCTTTTTCCTGGAGGCTGATAATCTCCAGATCACCTAGCTGTTTTTTTCTGGGATATTTTCTTTCTCTCTTATCTGAGTTATAGTTCTCTGCCTTTTCATTTTTATAGGTTTTTGGTTTGGTGTCCTTTTTGCAGACAACAGAGTTGTAGCCTCTCTTACTTCTTATGTCTGCCCCCCTTTTGGCTGAAGTTGGTACTGGGGCTTGCTCCTTATGGAAGAGACTGGTGCCTGCCCACTGGTAGGTAGGGCTGATTACTATCCCTCTGGTGGGTGGGGCTTTGTCTCTGGCTGAGATAGAAGTGGCTCTGTGTCTGGGGGTTTTAGGCAGCCTGTTTACTGATCCCACCTAGATTATTGTTTGGCCTGGGGCTTCTCAGCACTGATGGGTGGGGCTAGATTTTCCCAAAATGGCGACTTCTAGAGGAACACACGCTGATGAATATTCCTGAGAGTTTTGCCTCCAATATCCTTCCCCCACAACAAGCTGCAGTCACCCCCTGTTTTCCCAGTAGATCCTCCAAGAACTGTAGTCTGGTCCAACCCAGATTCCTGTGGCGTCTCTGCTTTGGCCTGGGACCCAGTGCACATTAAAGCCTGTGTGTGCCTTTCAAGAATGGGGTCTCTGTTTCCCCTAGTCCTGTGGAACTCCTGCACACTAACCCCACTGGCCTTTAATGCCAGATTCTCCAGGGGCTCTTTCTCCCAGTGCCAGATCTCAAGGTGTGGAGACCTGATGTGGAGCTCAGAACACTTACTCCCACTCCCATAGGTGAGTCTCTGTGATTCAGTTACTTTCCAGTCTGTGGACTGTCCACCTGGTGGGTGGGTGTGGGGTTGCTTATATTACGTAACCACCCCTCCTACAGTCTTGATGTGGCCTCCTCTTTGTCCTCTGGAGTAGGATATCTTTTTGAAAGTTTCCATTTCATTTGATTGCAGGTTGTTCAGCATTTGGTTGTAATTTTGTTGTTTTTACAAAAGAAGGTGAGCTTCAGTCCTTCTATTCCACCATCTTAATCCCTTCTCCCTAAAACCATTTAGGATTTATTCCAGTTGTTTTCAAGAAGCACTAAAAAATATTCCACTAAAATATGTGGAATATTTTTGTCTAAAAAATGTGGAATTTTGTCTAAAATATGTGGAATTTTTTTGTCTAAAAAAATTCCACTAAAATATGTAAATCTGAAAATTCAAGATAAATTCCTATTTGTTAAAACCCTCCAAACTTTTTCTTCTTTTGCAAAAAATGAGAGTAAATGGCTCAGTGCTGGTGAACATTGACATTATTTGATCCATTGATTTAGAATACATATCCATTTATGGTGAAAATGATTAAGGCATTTGAACATTACTCATTTAATTTCTTCTGGCCATTGAAAGTGAACAACTTCATTTTTTTTATTTTTGGTGCACCCATGGCATGAAGAATTTCCCAGGCCAAGGATTGCACCTGCACCACAATGGCAACCTGGGCCACAGCAGTGACAATGCTAGATCCTTAACCTGGTACTCCACCTGGGAGCTCCAAAGACCAACATCTTTTTGTTGCTTTCCTGGCATCCTTTAAATTTAATCCTTTAATATAAATGCCTATTGTTTCTTTTTTTTTTTACATTTTGTTATTTCATAGTTAATAGTCTTCTCTACAATTGCTGTCTGCTATCTTTGAGGAACAATTTAAAAACTTCAGATTTTATTATACATTTTAAAGCCTGTTTAGACTGGAACTATTTTGATTTCTGATAAACTTCATCTAAAACTTCACACTAAGAAAAATTTCTAAATTGTGCCACTAATGTAATTGTGCCACTAATGTAATGATTTATTTTCTTGGTTAGTTTAAAAACAAATAGCGGTTTAAAAAAGACAACTTTAATTGTAAATATATTAAAATTCAGCAAAAACTTACATATACCCAGTAAAATTCGTACCTACAAAAAATTATACCTCAAAGTTCACAAATTTTAAAAATCACTAAAAAATTTAATCACAAAAACTATAAGTGGTCATATAAATTGAAAGTATTGTTTCTTCATCTTTGTAATTACTGTGCTGGCATTGTTTATTTGAACCCTACTGTTTAAACACAAGGATATTTAGAACCATGATATTGAAGACACAAAATCTTCCCAAGGGAGCTGAAGTGATTAAAAAAATGTTACTAATCTAACCTAACTTTTCAAATGCAAGAGTGTTTGACTACACGTTGGGACTATACTGTATAGTTCTCTGAATTAAGTTTCATGTAGAACACAGTGTTTACCAAAGGATCTGTAGTAACAATGTACTAATTAGGAGGTTGCACACATATTATTAAAACTCAGCAGTAGCCATAGCAGTTGTATACATTTTAGACCAATAACTTTTTTTCAGGTTGGAGTATTTTATCACTGATATCATTTAGAATTGCTGGCATATAGGGTGATACACCTCAAACGTACTGCTCTGTCCTTGTGACATCACTCTCCTCAGAAACTAAACATTCAGGTTTGATTTACTCATGAGGTATGTAAGAAATTTCAATGAAAATTATAAAATATTTAGAACTGAACATAAAAGTACTCTATCAAAATTTGTGGTATGGGAAAAGGATTATTGGATATATGTTTCAAATGCAATAGGAGAAAGGGAGGGTGAAAATAAATAACATAATCACCCAGTAATGATAAAATGCAGATTTTGAAGTAGGTTTGAACTTGAGTCTGATATTTTGCATTTCCAGCAAGCTCCCAGGTGGTAAATACTATTGCTGCTTTCTGGACCACAATGTAAACAACAAATTCAGCTTAAAGCAATATTTTTTCACCACGGTTTGGGACTTCTCTAGAAAAAAGTTCAACGGTCAGTTGGAAATATGCATTCTAGAATCAGGAGACTCAGTTTTGTGAACTCTAAGCATAGAAATGACAGCTGAAGTTATGGGTCAAATGAGGTTGCTTTTATTTAAGTTTTGACTAAGTGCTGCAAGGTACGTAGGGAGTCACACACAGCCCTCCTCTGTTGAGCGTGGATTATGCCATCGTGCATGGTCTCTCCCAGTGTTTAATTCTAAAATTCTATTTTTAATGAGAACATTAAGCCAACCAATTTATCAAATATATCTTTTTCAGCAAGGAAGCATTTCTATTAAAAAGGCTTCAAGTTACTGAAATATTAATGTGAGTACAATATCGTAACTAATGAGAATGTTTTCACTGAATCTTGGGTTTTGATAATACCCCGAGTGAGCTTTAATATTTTAGTAGGAGGGTTGAGAAAATAAGATACCAAGTAATAACCTGTGGGATGGCTTGGCTAACAGTTGTCTTTACTTATTTTAAGGAAGATGCATGCCACTTTTGAGGACTGAAATAGATTGCCAAGGCATCTTATGAAATGTTCTTAATATTTATTGCCTAGATAACCATTACGGATTAGATAGATATAGATCTTCCTGAAGGTCAAAAAATTTGACAGTCCCAGCAGTCTTTTAGACCAACAGACTACTGTTCTCTCTCTGTGTTGCGTATTCTCATCTTCTAATATATTTTTTTACAGTAGATCTTTTCAATAATGTTCATTTATTGAGTGTTGTTACACATTTTTGACATGGCTGGTTGTAAATGACTGTAATGATTAGTTTCTGTTTGAAGTCTAAAGTCCAACATAGTTTCAGGGAGCTAATGTTTTATTATTGCAGATTCTCTGGCCAGAACATTCACGGCGCCTGCCGTGCTTACTCAGCCTATATGGGTGACAGCTACATCTGCTTCTCCATCTGTACCTTTCAGTTTTGAATCGACATCGTTAGCTGTCCGACTACAGCTAATGAAAGAAACTAAGAGGAACTGAAAAAAATCTCCACTTTTCTGCGAGACCTTCCACAAAAAATGTTATGTGGAATGATGTGAAGACTTCTCATGATTAAACAGGTCATGAAATTGTCAAATAGAGATGTTCAAACATGTCCAGAGCTTGCTATTTATGAAGCATATAATCACAAAATGTATTTAATAATGATTAGCTATGCTACATGTTGTATATGGCTCTGTTCCTGTCATAGATAAAGTCCACTCATAAATAAAATCTAAAGTTGCCGCCACAGGTAAGAAAACCAAATCCTTTGCACAGTGTACTAGATGCCAATCATCACCCCTGTTACACTCAGCAAGTCCTCTGCTTGCAGCCCCTCCGCTGAGCTAAGCAGCCAACTCTAGCCTGTTCCTTAAACAAAGGCACAGAATCAAGTTTCCTAAAGGCACCTAATTCACAAACTGGCTGCTGACCTGTGAAATGACTTGGCCTTACCAGTAAGGAGACTGGTAGTTAATGAGACTAATTATACTCTCCTCCTCTAAAAGTTGAATAGGAAAACTCAGCAACAGCCATTCTTTAATGAGAGAAAAAAAATTAAGAAAGAAGAAAGAGTGGAAGAGGCACACTGATGGTGGAATAAGAGGGTGAAGGTTCAGGAGCTCCAGTTGGGGGAGGGTTCCTCGATGGCCTTGAACCCTGAAGCACGGCTATTTATGGGATCTGTTCACTCCTAAATATGCCCTTATATCAAATCCTCATTACTGAAGAAGAGTTAAACTTATTGATGAAAGAAAGATCACAGTGACCGCGGTGATATTACCTTTTCACCTGACTATTGCTAAGCATAGGAATTCAGTACTCATAAAACTAGAGAAAGTGAGATAAGTGGCACATTTGAACAGAGTGGCAGAAGCACTGTTTTATCTGTTCCATGTTCCAAAGTTCATGTTGTTTGGGTGTCTTTCTAATGCTATTCAGGAGGATTCCTAATACAGCTTTCTGAAGATGACCAAAAGCCTTAATATCAATGAATAATGGGAGTTACATATGATTCACTCCACATCTAGTGCATCAAATGAGTACTATGAGTACTGAGTCATGAACCATAATTATGAAAGCTACTGTATTTTTATATCTGTCCCTTTTTGTTGAGTGTGTGTAGTTTCCCTTCCAACAACCACCTGATGAAGACCCTACAAGGCTGATAATTCTTGGGTCGCTTTTTTTACCTAATAGATCACTAAAACACAGACATGGTCCCACCTAACAAGGGCCAGATCGGGCAGGATACATGAATCATCTCATTTACCTTTCTGCATCTCTAAGTGGTCTATCTTATGGCTCACTTTCTTAGTCCAGGTCATTTGATTCAGTTATCCATAAGAAGAATATAAATTGTACATAAAATCCCACTGTCAGTCTCTAGTTCTTCTCTTGGGGAATACTTCTAAATTAGAATATCTTGGGAATGGATCTGTTCTCCATATATTCTTTTTCCAGGACCTGAAGATTTTCTCCCGGGTCCCACCCACTCACCTCTTCCTCCACAGTGTTTGCTCTGTGATATACAGTTAATACTTTAAGACCTTTATTCCTAGTCACAGGGTTTACTTATAAACTGTTCAAAGTGAACCCGAAGAGCTGAATCTTCATCAGCGTAGTCTAATGAAAGGCTACACGTCTCAAAAGCTGGTCAAGGCCATCTGTCGAATGGAAATAGCGACCTGATGCAGCAGCTTTGTGCAGAATGCCTGCTGGGTCTGCTCTGCGGGTAGGAATCCTTTGTGGGCTGTAGCCATGGGATGGGGTTTTGGTGGTGGGAGTCCCTCCCAGGTGGAGTCTGGG
Source organism: Catagonus wagneri (assembly GCA_004024745.2). Taxonomy (NCBI): domain Eukaryota; kingdom Metazoa; phylum Chordata; class Mammalia; order Artiodactyla; family Tayassuidae; genus Catagonus; species Catagonus wagneri. The sequence goes on along the minus strand of PVHT021183629.1, from coordinate 15,702,684 downwards.
CAAAAAATGGACACTAAGACACCTTGTGCAATGTCAGTTAAACGTTTCTTGGCAGTTGTAGCTAAAAAATATCTCAAGAGGTATTATCATTCAATCACATTATGTGCAATAGTATGTAGGTTACATAAGTGCTGATAGATGAGATAAAAATTATTTATAGAGCAGTGCCTTGTGCTAAAGATATCAGTTGCTGATGATTCTAGAAAGTTAGAAATAGAACTAATTTAACAGTCAAATAACTGCAGGGAGGGAAGTATGAGGTATTTAATCATTTATCCTCCCTGGAAAAAAATTATAATTTCATTTTAAATAATCAATGAAAGATTTTCTGTGTTGCATGACTCATACGTTAGAGTACACGTGTCCTTTATTTTTGACTTCTGTGATTAAAAAAATTAATATTAAAATTTTATTTCTAGCCAAGTCTACTTTACTATTAGATCTTAGAATGACTGAAAAACAGAACTTGTGGATTTCCCGTTGTGGCTCAGTGGTAAATGAACCTGACTAGTATCCATGAGGACGTAGGTTCGATCCCTGGCCTCGCTCATTTGGTTAAGGATCAGCGTTGCTGTGAGCTGTGGTGTAGGTTGCAGTTGTGGTTCAGATCTGACGTTGCTGTGGCTGTGGGGTAGGACAGTGGCCACAGCTCCAATATGATGCCTAGCCTGGGAACCTCCATATGCCACAGGTATGGCCCTAAAAAGAAAAAAAAAAGCTTGTTAAGAGAGGAAAATTATTCTGTGCTCTTTTTTTTCTGTTAAATGTGTTATTACATTTTTCTGTATTATTTCCATTTTCTCCTTGAATTGCTAAACTAGCTCTTGAATTGAGCCAGTTTTTTTTTTATTTTTCAGCCTCCAATAAACACGGTGAGAATGACTAAAAGAAGAAAATAAGTCATTATATAATTGAACAAGGAAAACATTTGAGAGAAATATGTTAAAAATGCTTTCAATCAAGAGGTGAAAATAGCCTGATGGCACTAGCACTTTTTCACCTCAGGAGGGCAGCAGCTGCTACATAATTAGAAACAAGTCATTTTTAATATCTTTCTCAACCTCAAATTCCCCTGGTTATGGAAATTGTGTTTTTGCTTTAAAAAAATTGTATTTTAGGAGTTCCCATAGTGGTGCAGTGGAAACGAATCCAACTAGGAACCTACGCCGGAGCCACAGCAACTCCAGATCTGAGCGGTGTCTGCAACCTTGTTAGTGGAAGATCCTAAAATGTTAAAAATTCTCTTACTCTTCGGTTTGGTTTCCATGCTTGAATGAATTACTTATATGAGTGGATCGTCTGTGGGGATAAACAGCCTTGGTAAATGTTAGCTAGAGCGAGTGTTTCAGCTATGCCTATGCATCAAGATTTGAGTATTTGCGAGGTCCAGTAGGGGTAATGCAACAGAGTTTAGGTTCAGCGATGTTTTCCTTTTTTTAAAAAAGTATAATGCAATGTATTTAACTATCAACTGTGGGAAAACAGATACAGTCCCTATCTTTTTAGGAGAAGAATCCACTGGCATTGATTTTAAGCACAAATGCAGAGGGCGACAGAGTGAGGTGTTGAGGAGCAGGACTGCAGAGGTTCAAGGCCTACCTCTGCCTCTCCCCAGTTACGTCACTTTGGGCATGTTTTCTGAACTGGTCCTGCTTCCTCTGCTCTAAGATGGGGACAATCACGGTACCTCCCTCATAGGATTGTGTGAGGTTTACACGATTAAATGCCTAGAGTATGCTTAGAACACTGTCTGGCACGTATTGGTGCTCTGGATTGGCTGCATTTTTGTCACGGGAGGCCTACTGCTCTCTGACTCTTCATTGTCTATTAGGCACTCCACATTATTACCTATCTTTTACAGAGGAAGACACTAAGGTTTAAAGATCCTACTCTTTCTTTGTGGAAGTTCTCAGGCCAGGGATCAAACCCGTGCCACAGCAGTAACCCAAGCCATTGCAGTGGCAATGCTGGATCCTTAACCCGCTGTACCACAAGAGAACTCCAAGATCTTATAAAAGTTTTTGCAGCTGGTAAGTAGTAAAGTCCATAGATTATACTGCACAGATCATACACAAATGTATCATGAAGTGCAAATGAATAATACATTTAATAGTAATACCATGAATTGAGCATTCATTTTGTGTCAGGCACTGTTGTATGTGCTAAGGCTAAATTCTGAGATAGGCACCATCATTATTCCCTTCCTTGTCAATGAGGAAACCAAGGCACAGAGTGGTTAACTAACTCAAGGTCACAGAGCTACTTAGTGGTAGACTTGAAATGTAAGTACAGGTAATTTGCTCCTGAACTGAGGACCTTCTTTTGCTCTTTTCCCTGAGGGTGATTAAAATTCCTATGGGGCTTATATGGGGTCCTGAAATCAGGGGAATTTGCTAGAGGAGGTCACCGAGAGAAGGTAACCACTGGTTTATTGGAGAACTGGACCAGGCAATTAGATGCCCCTCACCCCCACCCCCACCCGTCCTTAGAATGATGTTCTGGCTGCTATATCCACACTAGAGGCTCTTTTGAAGAGATAGCCTTAAGAGGTGTTGACAAAACCATCTGACCTGCAAATGTGACAGGACCCGATTAAGGCCCCTATATAAACTGGTAATATTCTCGCAGTTAAGTGCAGAGATCTGTTCATCTAACAGCCCCTCAAGACAAGCCTTGTATGTAAGTTCCCTTCTTGTTAAACCCATTGCCCACCAGTCTGGAGTAGTCCACCTTTTTCCTCCATTTCTCCTTGCACTCAATGTGCCAGGGCCAACTGAATCAGCAAAGTGTACTCTGGTTATTTCTGGCTTCTGGGTGGAAGGCTATTCCAGTTGGTCTTTGGCCATCAACCTTTCCCTTACTGCCTGCCACTCCTGTAACTTGTGTGCTATTTCTCTTTGGTGGATGCTTCGAGAGAGACCAGCCCTGACACCCCCACTGCTGACCAGCTCCCATACCTGCTGATCTTTCCAATTCAGCTCTTCCATACTTTGGCCAATGGCTGTGGGCTTCCATTACCACCCCATGTGGGGGTAAACTGGTTCGGTGCGCTGATTTGTGTCTTTCAAGTAACTTTTGCATCCTTCACCAAAGGTTTTGAAACCTTCTGTTGCTCGCTCTGGCTCCCTGCCTGCACCCAGGTACACCTAAGTAGGGGCAAGGCACTGTTTTTGTAGGACTTCACCACGCCACTATCTACTTTATTATAATTGCCTGTTAGAATAGAATTCCAGGCAGGAGAGACTCAGGTTGCTATTCACTGGGGATTCACCTTACCTGAAATCTCTACTTCATATCTCCTTCACCATGCATTTTGATGTTGAGTCGAGGCACATGGTCTAACACTCATGTCTTAAATATCTTTTACTACCATGTCTTACTTTCTTTTCCCTCTCTACCCAGACTCCTGATTTCTTAAGTTCTAATGGAGATATAATCTATTTCCAGCCCTATAATTACCACTAGCGTTGTCACCATCACTGAGAGTATACGGCACATTCCCAGGCTGTGGTACTACCGTAGGCATGTGTTGCAAAGAGAATGTTGGTACCTGCAAGAAAACTAACCATCATTCACTTACAAGAGTCTAGGGGGTCGCTTCAAATTAGTAATTTTTCTCCCCCAGTTACTTACAATGGGAAAATACAGTCAGTGAAACTGGTGAGATAAACCAGTGGGTCAGATTTTTAAGGGGCTGTGGGAGCCAGGTTAAGTTAAATTTTATCTTGAAGGCACTGAGGTTCCCATGGTGGATTTTCAGCAGGGTGGTGTAGGATCAGAGTGGAAAATCTGAAGGTTGGTAAGACTGGATGTAATCAATAAGGAGGGCGGGAGTTCCCATTGCGGCTCAGTGGTTAACGAATCCAACTAAGAACCAGGAGGTTGCGGGTTCGATCCCTGGCATTGCTCAGTGGGTTAAGGATCCAGCGTTGCCGTGAGCTGTGGTGTAGGTTGCAGATGTGGTTCAGATCCTGTGTTGCTATGGCTGTGGCGTAGGCCGGTGGCTACAGCTCTGATTAGACTCCTAGCCTGAGAACCTTCATATGCTGCTCTAGAAAAGGCAAAAAGACCAAAAAAAAAAAAAAATCAATAAGGAGGGCAGCTGGGAAGTGCCTGTGGTTCTCTGGGCAAGAGGGATGGTGCTGGGCGGAGGGGAATGGAAGTGATAGGGCCTGGAGTTTGGTCAGGGCGGAGGTGGGGAAGGAGAGACAGGATTCCTCTGCTTGGAGTTATCTCATTTTAGCCAGAAAATTCATATTCTTTATTTTTAAACAATTTTATTGAGATATCTTTAACATATAAAAATTGTATATATTTAAAATGTGCAACTTGATGTTTTAATATATGTATATATTGTGAAAAGATCACCACAATCAAGCTAAATAACTTACCTATTACCTCTACACAGTAACAATTTTGTATATGTGAAGAGAAGATTTAAATTACGATCTACCCTCTTAGCAAATTATACTACCCAGTATTACAAAATATACTACATAGGAGTTCCCGTCGTGGCGCAGCAGTTAATGAATCCGACTAGGAACCATGAGGTTGCGGGTTTGATCCCTGGCATCGCTCAGTGGGTTAACGATCCAGCATTGCCCTGAGCTGTGGTGTAGGTCGCAGACGCGGCTTGGATCTGGCATTGCCTTGGCTGTGGTGCAGGCCAGCAGATGTAGCTCCGATTTGACCCCTAGCCTGGGAACTTCCATATGCCATGAGTACGGCCCTAAAAAGCAAAAAAAACAAAAAACAAAAACAAAAACATATATATATACACACTACATAGTATTGTTGAAAAGGTGAAATGTATATTACTTATTTATTTATTTAATTTTTACTTTTTAGGACTGCGTCTGTGGCATATGGCATATGGAAGTTCCCAGGCTAGGGGCTGAATTGCAGCTACAGCTGCTGGTCTACACCACAGTCACAGGAACATGGGATCAAAGCTGCATCTGTGACCTACATCACAGCTCATGGGAACGCCGGGTCCTTAACCCACTGAGTGAGGCTAGGAGTTGAACCCACATCCTCATGGATACTAGTCGGTTTTGTTACTGCTGAGTCACGATGGGAACTCCAAAATATATGTATATTTATAGTTGTGTACACACACATAGAGAAATATTATTCAGCCCTAAAAAAGAAAAATTCTGCCCCTTGAAACTACATGGATAAACCTCGAGAGCATTATGCTAAATGATACATGCCAGACAGAGGAAGATAAATACTGCATACTTGTTCTTAAAGAGACCTTCCCAGTGAAACTTTCCCTGACTTCCCTTGGCATGCTTCCATAGCTACCTGTACACAGTGGATATGATAATTGTTTTTTTTTTACCACGTCCATCTTTACCTATTGAGGGCAATTATTTTTCCCCAAAGTTTTTGCATTCCCAGGGCTTATTACATTTCTTGGCACATAAAAATCTGTTAAATATTTGTTTAACGAATGAATGGATGAATAAACTAATGAATAAATCTCTCAGAGTGGTAGGTGTTACTTGGTGGAAGGTATTGGCTAAGCTTTGGCACACAAATAGCCTGAGTGGACACGAATGGAAAACACCTGGATCCCGCAGCGCAGATGAGGGTATTGGCCCAGAGCTGGCAGAGCAGGAATGTCAAGGCCTATAATTGGAACGCTAGGCACAGGTGACTTGGCTTCTTGAGTAGCAAAACCTGTGCACCTGTGCCTGGATTTTAATGTACCTGGTGGCATAAAAAATCGGGGATCCTTCCATTCTGTACCTCTCTGACCTGGTGGACTAAAATTCCAGTGTGCCCCTATGAAAAGCAAAAGAAGTAACAGGGACCCACATCCACCCACCTGCATCTCAGCTAGGAACTTCTGCACTCTTTGCTGCACTGGGGGCAGACTAAAGAGAAAGCAGCTTTGAATTACTTGAAATCTCTAGTCTTGCCCGTCATCTAAATCAAATTAGCTGTCCGTGCATCCATCCACACATATGCAGATTTGTTATTGTTAGATTTTTATGATTTTTTGCTAGATCACCTTGTGAAACTCTATTCCATTGTTTAATACAGATTTTCAAAACTTTTAACCTTTTATTTTTAAAATGTTCTCATATTGGATTTTTGATCCTCTGTAAGTACTTTCTGTCTTTGCTTCCTGATTAGATTCAACAGAAATTTGTTCATTTTATTTGTTCTTTCAAAGAACCACCTTTGTGGTTATTCATCAATTATATTTTTTTGTTTTCCTATTCATTATTTTCTCCTTTTATTAATTCCTTCTTTGTGCTTGCAATCTTTACATGTGTTATTGCTTTCTTATAAGTGCCCAGCTCATTTTTTATGATGCTTTCTTGCTTAATATTAAAATCGTTTATGAATATTTTCCTCTGAATACCTCACTGGTGATATCATGGCCTTTGATATGTAGTGTTAGCATTTTGGTTGTTTCTAAGTTGATCCTAATAATAGCTTTGAGTTTTTCCTTTTACTTAGGGGGTTTTTAGGGGGTATTGTTTTGTTTGTGGGATACATAGTTTGATACAAATATCCAGCAAATTGATCTTATTCTGCATTTCTTGAAACATCATCCTTGTTTTTTTTTGCCTACTTGATTTGCCAAGATGCAGATGATGTCCAAGTTCCCTGCTGTTACTGAGCTGCTATAAATGTACCCTTGTAATTCTAAGGACATATTTCCTGTGTGTGTTTCAATACAATCCTCGTCAGCATACAAAGATTTGACTGTTATGCTGGTACTAAAGACTGCATCACTTATTAATACAAAATGATCCTATTTGCCCTATGCAATGCTTTTGGCCTTATATTCCTCTTAATTTGTTATTAGTATTTTCATCACTGCTTCCTTTTTGTTTGCCTTTGTCTTTCATACATTTTCCTTTCCTTTTACTTTTTTCCTGTTTATGTCACTTGATATTAGATGGGTTTCTTAAACACAACAGTTTGGGACTCAGTCTGCAGCCCTTTGACTTCAATAAGTTTGGTGTCACTTGTCATCTTGTTTCATGTTTTGTTTTTCCCTTTCTGTGCATTTCCGTTGTTTTGAAATATGGATCTCATTTTCTTTGCTTTTATCTTCCTTTGGAAACAGTCACACACATATTTAAATTCTGTTAGTGGTACTTGGTTTTCAAAGTTTTTCAAAAGCATTATTAAACTTAAATTTCTCTAACCCCTAAAGAGTAAAAATGTATTTTTGATTATCATTCAGAGTGGCTTAACCTAACTTCCACCTTCTCCTTGCTCATTGTCCCTCAACGACCCAGTTCTTAATGACATCTGGGTTTTAAAATTTGAATCAGTATCCATTGCTTATCCATTCCAAAGGCAATAGTTTGCATTCTGCTGCATAGCACTGGGAACTATTTCTGGTCACTTGTGATGGAGCATGATAATGTGAGAAAAAAGAATGTATATGTGTATGTGTGACTGGGTCACCTCGCTGTGCAGCAGAAAATTGACAGAATACTGTAAATTAGCTCTAATGGAAAAAAATCATTATTAAAAAATTTGCAAAGTAAAAAAAAATTTACATCTACCAAGGATGTTTGATATTGCTTTAGTTTAGTTTTTCTTTTTAAACTATTTCTAGATAATTAAGCCTATCTTTCAGTCATTTTGGGAGTTCTGGAGCACTCCCTCTACATTATTACTCTCTGATTTTTACCTCCTTCTAGGTTTCTTCTCTTGGTCAATTGAGATTTGTTTTCAAATGTATATTTTTAAAACGATTTTTAAAATATGAGTGGGTATATTTCCCAAAATATCTGAGTTTTATTGCTTTCACAGGCGTGAGACAACTTAAAGCTATGCGGATGAAATATGTTGCAGTCTGTATCAGTAAACAAAGAATGTTTGGGCCATCAAACCAGCGGCCACTGCAGCTGCCCCCACTCGTGCACCCTGAGGGGATTCAGGCTGGGGACTAGCAGGATACTGGCCCTAGACAATTAAGGTACATAATCAAAGGAGTGATTTAAATAAGTCCAGACTTTTTTACATCTTCCCATACATAGAAAAGTGCTACATTCACTAACCTGAGCTGTCTGTTTTTCTCTAATTAAGTAAGTAGCCACTATGACCATGTGCTGGCAACTGCCCACAGCTGTGTGCTCTATGAAGGCTGAGATCACACCCAACATACTTGAGCATCTGGTACACAACCCCCCACCCAGGGCCGAAGCACTGCTGCCGGAACTTCTTCCCGCGGAAGTGGCTGTGGGTGCGGCCGCTGCACAGATCCGTAAGCTGCAGACGCATGGCTGTGTGGTGTAGGACCGGCTGCCAGGGCCTCCCTGCTGGGTGCCCCCACTTGGTTGGTCTTCAGCATCTCACCCATTGGAAGTCCCCCTGTGCAGATTGCACAGCATGTGAGTCACGTCTGGTCTGCAGCTGGTGAGCGTCCGGGGCCTGTGCCCGGTGGGCGTGCTCTTGCAGATGTCCGCACGCGGCTGTGCCGGTGCTCCGGCCTGGCCCCAGCGGTGAGCGCTTTGTATTAAGTACGGGATGGCTTCGATTATGCATGGTTTCACAACGGAGTTATAGCATGAGGAGGTGAATGACCTTTTAGGAAAACCCTTACAGAAATGAGGGTTACATGCAGACGCGGATTGGATCCCGCGTCGCTGTGGCTGTGGCGAAGGCCGACAGCCTGGGAACCTCCATATGCCGCGGGTGCGGCTCTAGATAAAAGGCAAAAAGACAAAAAAAAAAGAAAAGAAAGAAATGAGGGTTAAAGGTGTATCTGAATATCTATATATGTCTACACGCATGTGGGAGTCATACATTCCCAACAAAAACACTAAAATGGAGTACTATTTAAGGGTCGTTGTCATTGGCTGTTTTGTAAGTTATTCTGTAAAACAAGGGCGAAGAAGCTGGGAATTAATTAGAGTTCTCACCAGAGCATGTGATTGCTATTCCCACTTAGTACTGAGGTAAACCTTTCTTTTCTAGATAACATTAAGTAGAGGTCCCCCCCACCAAGCATGACTTTTATTTAAAGTTATCAATTTTGGACTCTGTGGCAAATATTTAATACATCTTGTTGCGTAATAGATGACTCATAGTTGTTGGCTCAGGAAAATCTATATTTTTAATTCTACTTGGTCTGAAAAAAATGCTTTTTGTAATGAGTGCTCATGGTTAGAAATGGATTAAATGAACTATGGGAAAAACAAACAAAAAAACCCGACATTCCCCACTCCCAACTCAAATAAAAATTGTTTCCTCTTCAATCTTTTAAAAGATTTTTTTTTGTTGTTCTTTGGTTTGAATGTTGTAATACATGATATTTTAATCCAAGGCAGGAGAAAACAGGGGGCAGTATGGTACAGCAGTTCAGAGGACTGACTTTAGTCCGTCATAGACAGGGGTTCAAGGCTTCTATCTGCTACTTACCTGCCTACTACTTACCAATCATAAAATAGGAAAGTGAGGCCTCAGTTTTTCCATTAACATAAGGAAGGAAGCCCATTTAAGCTTATAGGGTTACTGTTAGCATTCAGTGAATGTGTGTAAAGTATTTAGCCCAGTACCTGTTATGTTGCCTAATTGTTATTTATTTGATTTCCCCTCTGTCTCTGTTTGGACTTTTTTCTGGAGATATCAGTTGTCTGAATTTCAGCTTTCCTTTTTTCCCCTCGGTGACCATTATCTTACCTTTTACTCTTTTTTCCTTTTTTTTTGGCTGTCCCACAGCATATGGAAGTTCCAGGTTAGGGATCAGATCCAAGCCTCAGTTACAACCTCTCATGCCACAGTTGCAGCATTGCTGGTTCTTTGTTTTGTTTTGTTTTTAGGGCCACATCTGCGGCATATGGAAGTTCCCAGGCTAAGGGTCGAATTAGAGCTGCAGCTGCCGGCCTACGCCACAGCCACAGAAAAGTGGGATCCGAGCTGTGTCTGCAACCTACACCACAACTCATAGCAAGGCCAGGGATTGAACCCACATCCTCATGGATACTAGTTGGGTTTATAACATGCTGAGCCACAATGGGAACTCCCCAGATCCTTTAACTCACTGTACTGGACTGGGGACTGAACCTGCATCTTGGTGCTGCAGAGATGTCACCGATCCCATTGTGCCACAGCAGAAACTCCAGCAGAAACTCCACCTCTTACTTTGGCATTTTACTCTGTATTTTACGAGAGTAAATAAGTTTATTCTCATTTTTCCTTTTATCAAACTACCTTTTGTCTCTCCCTAGTTTTTTTTTTTTTTTTTCCCCCTAAGCGCCACGCCTGAGGCATATGGAGTTCCTAGGCTAGATGTTGAATCAGAGCTGCACTGCCCGCCTACAGCACAGTCACATCAGTGCCACATCCTTAACCCACTGAGCGAGGCCAGGGATCAAACCTGCATCCTTGTGAGTACTAGTCAGGTTCCTAACCTGCTGAGCCACAGCAGGAACTCCACCACCCTAGATTTTCATTCTGTTAATGTGGTTCCAAAACTTTTATTTTTACTTTTAGGGCCACACCTGTGGCATAAGGAAGTTCCCAGGCTAGGGGCTGAATCAGAGTTGCAACAGCTGACCTACACCACAGCTCACAGCAATGCTGGATCCTTAACCCATTGAGCAAGGCCAGGGATTGAACCTGCATCCTCATGAATGCTAGTTGGGTTCATTACCACTGAGCCACAACAGGAACTCCATCACCCTAGATTTTAATTCTGTTAACGTGTTTTCAAAGCTTTTTTTTTTTTTAAAGCAAACAAAGTCTTTCTTACAAAATCTTGTAAACTCATGAAATATAATGTGCATGCGGAAAAGTATATATGTTCTAAATGTACACATTGAGAAACTCTAAGAGAATAAGCCATGTGTACCAGATTAGATTAAGAAACAGAACACACGGCAGTGTCCCCAGAGCTTCCTACCTGCCTGTGCCAGGCACAAACCCCTTTTTTTCCTCTCAAAGTTTCTTCTAACCTTGATGATAATTGCTGCCTTATTTTTTTTTTTAATAGTTTGTCATCCTGAGTATGTATCACTTAATATCGCTAATTAGCTTTTAAAGTTTATATACAAGAAATCAATACGAATTTTTTTGTCTGGCTTCTTCTGCAAGTCATCTGTGTGGTGGTAATTAGCTGTAGGCTGCACATTTCATTTCTGTGTAGTATCCCTTTGTTGTGTATATCGCCACACTATCGTGTCTGCAGTGGGACAGTTGGGTTGTTTATGGCTTTTGGCTACTAAAAAATGCTGCTATAACCATTCTTTAAAAATTTTTTTAAAATACAAACTATATGTATTTAAGATATACAACATTTATGTACATATACATGGTGAAATGCTTACTGCAGTCAAACTAATTAACATATTTTCTCCCCATACAGGTTTTTTTTTTTTTTTGATTAGAATACCTGAAATCTCTCTTAGCAAACTTCCAGTATTTGATATGGTATTATCAACTTGAAATTTGTATCCTGGTATGCCCAATGATATTGTTTGTAGTAACTATTATATCCATGAGAGGGCTTATTAGCTAATGGAGCATACATATAATCAAGTCTAATAGATATGCCAAACCATTCACCAGGGCAATGCTGTGTGCTGTAGTGCTTTTAATTTCCTTAAAATCAGTCATTTTTACCCTCTTATTTCAGACTGCTCCTTCCAAGCCCAGCTTTTCTTCGTTAGATCCTATGTCTTTTTATACTGTTCTTAGAAGACTAAGCAGTATGGAAATTTTTTTTTTCTGGTGTTTAAGACGATTTCATTTTCAGAAGTTAGCTCTTTTTTCCCCTGGTCTCTCATATAGTGTTCTCTTTTCTTTATCTTGTGTTTTTTTCCTCCATAGACTCGTGGTGGCTTTTCTTCTTTCTTCTCCGTGAGCAAGGTGAGATGAGTCCAAACTCCACAGACAGGGTGAGTAGACTTTTTCTTGTCCCCCCCTCACCCATATCTTCCACGAACTGTATTGAGGTATTGATATGGTTCAAAGTTGTTTAGTATGGCCTCTTTACTGGAGGAGATGTGAAGGGCAGGTTGATGTATTGTGCTTTCAACTCAGCTTCCCATTTCTAAGTAGGCATTTGTTCAGCTGACATACCATCTGTCTCTAATGCTTGATTCTGTGTTATGTGAACCACTGTAATGCACAAAAACTGCAATCCTGGAGTTACCGTTGTGGCTCAGTGGATTAAGGACCCGATATTGTCTCTGTGAGGATGCAGGTTTGATTCCTGGCCTCTATCAGTGGGTTAAGGATCCAGATTGCCATGAGCTGTGGTGTGGGTTGCAGATGCAGATTGGATTCCGCCTTGCTGTGGCTTTGGTGTAGGCCGGCAGCTGCAGCTCCAATTTGACCTCTAGCTTGGGAACTTCCATATGCTGCAGGTGCAGCTATAAAAAGAAAAGAAAAAATTAAAAAAAAACCCCTGCAATCGCCAGTATTCAGTGTTTCTGTGGCAGAGGATGCAGATGTTACCAGTCCTTCCTTGCCTCTCCTGCCACCTCTGTATACGTACTTATTGCCCCACTCCTTTCTGGTGTCTGCAGTCTGCCTGGATGCAGAGATACGGAGGAGTGGGGTAGGGAAGGGGAGTCTTGTGTGGTGTTGGCTTTGACACGTAGAGAAGCACCCTAGGAGCACAGGGAGCAGCGGCCTTCATCTCTGGTTGCTGTGCTGGACTCTGAGTCAGGGGACTGAAAGTGAGGGAATAGAAATATCTGTTTTGAATTTTGAAGGAAGCTGCAAACCCTGGTTGGGGGTTAGTGCTTGGCAGAAGCCTGAGGGCACCTTCTGGGAGGCTGGTAATATTCTGTCTGTTGATCTGGGTGCTAGTTACACAGGCGAATTTAGTTTGTGAAAATTCAATGAGCTATACACTTAGGATGCATGACCTTTTCTATATCTATATTTTACATTAATAAAAAGTTTTCTAAAGGTTAAAAATAATTTTTGGTTGTGTATTTTTTCCCCCAAGAGGCTTCCTTTTCATGATGCAGAAAAACGTGGTGTGATGAACAACAGGTTTTTCTCACTGTATTTTCAAATACCTTTATCTGTTTGTTGATTCCGCTCAACTTGTGGCCTGAGGTTATTGATCACTTATTTATGTGTATGGTGGGTTTTGTCTTATATTTCCATGGAGTATTTAGTGCAAACATAGGAGCATCTTTATGGGAGGATGTTAAATCCTACTTTGACCTAGAAATTACAACACCTTACATTTAATTATCAAAGTAGAAAAACATGAGGGTAAGGTATATATTCTTAAATCTACTGTACTGTATCAGCTGGAAACATTATACTAGAGATGCATTATGGAGTTCCCATTGTGGCACAGTGGAAACGAATCCGACTAAGAACCATGAGGTTGTGGGTTCGAACCTGGCCTCTCTTAGTGGGTTAAGGATCCGGCATTGCCATGAGCTGTGGTGCAGGTCGCAGACACAGCTCGGATCTAATGTTGCTGTGGCTGTGGCATAGGCCAGCAGCTACAGCCCTGATTCCTAATTTGACTCCTAGCCTGGGAACCTCCATATGCCCTGGGTGCAGTCCTTAAAAAAAAAAAAAGGGGATGCATCAGTTGAAATGCATCTTTTCAAAGAACCAAACCTAAATTTACCATGTCATTTTATGGGGTAATGGTACCAGTTTTCAGCTGACTACTGAGATTTTAAAAAACTTACCTTTTGAGATATTAAACTGATTTTATATGTCAGCATTAAAGAAAATGGTTGATGACATCTAGTGAATGGAAGATGTCAAAATAGACAATCCACACAATTAAAAATGTATCCTCTTTCACATACCATTAGTATGACATGTGCTTTGAGGAGTAAAATCTAACAGTTTTTCCTGAATAGTTATATTTTTAAATGTACCCGGACAGTAGTTTTCAAACCCGATTGTGCATCAGAGTTAATTGGGGAGCTTGTGAAAAGTACGTACTTTTTCACTATCACAAGCAGACTTAACCAAGCCAGCATATCCATGGGTGTGCATTTTAATGCATGGGACTGGGGTACACAACTTTCTTGCTTTTCTAAGCTTCTGGAATACTACCTTATGGGTTCATCTGGCCCAGAAGGGTCATTGGACTGGTCTCAGATCTGGTCTCCTGGTCTCAAATGCCTCTTGCACTTAGACTCTCCTGAAGGGGTAAGAAACTGTGGTTCAAGAAGGAGTTGCTAGCATTTTGCAACCATTTAAGGAGTTGGGATGGATTGTAGGGGAGAAGGGGGCAGTGTAAGCTTAGTCGTGTCACGCTTAGGTATTTGAAACTTGAGTGTAGGGGTCATGGAGGAAGCTCAAAATGCCATGGGACATCAGTGGTGAGGCTGGGCCACTGTTATCTCCCACTGGCTACAAGTGTCAAGGCACTGCGGTGGGGCGGAACAACGTGGGCAATGTGCGCTTCAAGATTTGTGCAGCTGACTCTCGAACGACATGGGTTTGAACTGCGAAGGTCCATTTAAACGTGGATCTTTTTCAGTCATAAGTACTGTGGTGCTGTGAGATCCACAGATGCAGAACCAGGGATGTATGGAGGAGCCAGAAGTATGGAGCAACTGCACATACGGAGGGCCAACTATAAATTGTACACAGATTTTTTTTAGCTGCCTGGGGGGTACGGTTCAGTGCCCCTAACCCCTGTGTTTCATTTGGGTCAACTGTGTTTGAATCCAAGTTTTTACATTTTATAAGTGCTTACCTTGACAACATTAATTTCCTTGTCAGAGCATCAGTTTTCTCATCAGTGAAAGTGCAGGAAGATAATACTGTCTCATTGAGTTGTTGTTGAGAAAATGAAATGTGAATTTGAAAATGTTTTAGTATGGTGCCTGGGACATAGGAAGTAATGAATAAATGTTATTTTCCCCTTTTCTCCATATATTCTCCATTTTCTCAATTCGCTGTGTTTTTATGCCGTATTTTTGCTATGGCACTTTTAAAGCCAAAAAATACAAAAATCGAGAATTCCAAGAGTTCCCATTGTGGCTCAGTGGTAATGAACCTGAGCAGTATCCATGAGGGTGTGGGTTTGATCCTCACTAGATCCTTGCCCAGTGAGTTAAGGATCCAGTGCTGCGGTGAGCTGTGGTGTACATTACAGATGTGGCTTGGATTTGGTGTTGCTGTTTTTGTGGTGTAGATCAGTAGCTGCAGCTCCAATTTGACTGCTACCCTGGGAATTTCCATACCCTGCAGGTGTGGCCCTAAAAAGCAAAAAAAAAAAAAAAAAAAAAAAAAAAAAAAAAAGAAAAAGAAGAAAAAAAAGAATTCCACTCATTCATTCATGCAGTCAACAAATATTTTCCAAGTACCTTTTCCCAGTTATACTTTATAGCATAGTAAACCCCAAAACTTAGTGGCTTAAAACAGTAAAACTTTATTTTCTAAGAGTTCTGCAAAATGGGTCCAGCCAGGGAGTTCTACTGATCTTACCGATGGTCACTCCTTCAGTAAGTGGGTCATTCAGCTTATTGGTCAAGTGGGGGCTGGATTAATTTGGGACAGTGGGGTGATGGGGCTTTTCTTCAGCAGAGTTACTCAACTTGGTACTAGGTAACTCAAAACTCCCATGAGCTCAAAAGCAGAAGTTGCAGGTCTTCTCAAGGCTTAGGCTGGCAACAGGTACAGTATCACTTCCACTGCGTTCTATGATTAAAGCCAGTTGCACAGTGTACCCTAATTACATGCAGAGGGAAGCACATGAGTTTGGGATCTTTGGGAGCCCCTGCTGTGGCAGACTATCACAGTGACTACCGCAGTGGTAGATATTGACAAAGGAGTGGGGATATAAGGAAGTGAAACTGATGTTGAAAGGTTGTATCCTAGAGGCGGATATGGTGAATATGCAGATATTGTTAAGTAACACTGAATTAAGGCCATGAGGCCTTATTCATGTGCCAGTTCCATGCTAAGAGAGGGGGTGGAGTGCGGAGGCAAGGTCACAGACACATGGTGAATGAAGTAGATTTTTGAGAGACGAGTAGGGGTTTCCCTTGGAGGAAGAAGGGGGGCTGTGTGCCTCAGAGAGTCCTTAAGCTCTGTAATAGTTCATACTCCACATCTGCAATGTTTAAAGTCCTTTGTGAACAGATGCTTTGTTTTAGAGTTTTTCTAAGCCACCACACCAGTCCTCAGATGCCTTCTGATTTGTTGGGCAGAGGTTAGCTCCGGAGGGAAAGAAATGTGGGCACATGTGTGGTCAGAGCAAAGAGAATAAAGCTTGGCATATAAGACCATCTGTTGTTATTTTAGGGTTGGTCTATTTTTAGGGTGTATCTGTATTTTCTGTAGGAACATGCCCGAATTTTCATTGTTGGCGTTTTCCAAAGGCACAGCAATTAAGGTTATCTTCTGTTCTTTTTGTTGTTGTTGAGGTAACACTGGTTTATAACATTATATGAGTTTCATATTTACAACATTATAGTTCAACTTCGGTATGCACTGAAGCATGCTTACCGCCAAAATTTTAGTTTCTATTTGTTAGTGTAGAGTTGGCTCCCTTTATCCATTGCACTCCTCATCTCCTTTTCTCCCTGGAAACCTCTGTTCTGTCCTTTGTATCCACTGGTTTGTTTTTATTTGGTTTGCTTTGTATACATGTGTGTATATATACATTTATGCATGTGTGTATATATACATTTATGTAAGTTCATAAAAAATGTATGTTATATATATTTAATATATGAAATATATATATTTCTGTTTGTGTTTGTTTTTTTCATTTCATTTCACGTGAGTAAAATCATGTAGTATTTGTCTTTCTCTGTCTGGCTTATTTCACTTATAATCCCCTTGAGGTCCATCCATATTGTCACAATTGGCAAGATTTCATCTTTTTTTAATGACTGAGTAGTATTACATTGTATTACATGCACCTTCTTTATACATTTACTTGTTGATGGACACTTAGATTGTTTCCATATCTTGGCTATTGTAAATAGTTTTGTGATGAACAGAGGTGCATGTATTTCTTTTTGAATCTGTGTTTCTGTATTCTTCAGATTGGAACTACCATATGATAGTTCTATTCTGGAGTCTCCAACTGTTTTCCATTGTGGCTGTGCCAGTTCACATTCCCATCAATAGTATATGGGTGTCTCCTTTTCTTCACATCCTCTCCAATACATGTTGTTTCTTGTCTTTTTAAATCTTCTGTTCTTGAAATCCTGTTTGCCTCAGAAAATAGGATTTTCAACTTAAAATTCTATTTTTGCAAAGAGACCAATAGTTTCCCTGTTCTATATCTGACTTTATATGTGGAGTTTAAAATTTCAGTCATACTCTACCTATTTGATGCTCATAAATGGCCGGACTTGACACACAAAATCTCTGTCTTTGAACAAATATCATGGGAAGAAAGAGCATTTCAAGTCAAAGGATCTAGATTCAAGTTCAGATTCTTCAAATTCTTTAACTTCTCTGGCTTTCTGTTCCTTTGTAGTAAGTGGGTTTCTATAATGATAGAAACTTTCCCAACTAACTCACCAAGCTGAGAGGAGAATTAAATGACGTAATGACATATAAATGGCATAAAACAATTTGAAGATTATAGAATACCGTGTCAATGTTATTTAGCCACCTTACTTCCTTTGTGGAAGAAGTAAAATATTATTATTATCCAATATATGGAGCATAGTAGGCACTCAGATGTTGACAGAATCAATACCATGAATTTAGAAAAGCCCCCTCCCATTGGATATTTGATCAATTTGAAGCTGAATAAGTGGTAATGTAACTGTTAGCTAAATTAACCACGTGTGCATTGGTAACCTGATATTCAGTATGCTGGAAAATGGCTTTTAAATCTGCAGAAAATGTTTTCTTGATATCAAACCTCAGTGGCTTCAGTTGTAGAAAAAAAACCCCAGTAAACATGGTTAAATTTTTTTTTTTTTGGTAGGGCCCCCACACTGGGAACAGATTTGAAAGAGGCCAGTATGCTTAAGTACCATCGCATTGAAACCTTAACTGGTTATCACCTCTCAAACAGTTAATCTTCAAGTGAAAGTGTTAATCTTGCCGTATTTGCTTTTTGATTTTACCTTACTCCATCAAAATCAGAAGGTCCTTCTGAAAAAACCTGAAATACTCTAGGACAAGGATTGGCAGAGTATGGCCTCTGAGCCAGTTCTGGCCCTCTGCCTGCTTGTAAATGGCCTGCAAGCTAAGAATATGTGTTTCTTGGTTTTAAATTGTTGAAAGAAAGACAAAAGAAGGTAATATTTTACGAGACGTGAAAAGTATCTGAAATTCAAATTCCAGTACCATACATAAAGTTTTATTGGAACTCAGCCACGTTCATTCATTTCTGTATTATCTATGGCTGCTTTCCTGCTAGAGTTGAGTAGCTGCAACAGAGACCATGTGGCCCACAAAGCCTGAATCTGTACCATCTGCTCCATTACAGAAAAAGTTCACTGATCTCCGCTCTAGGCCCTTCAGAAAGGAAACAGAGCATATGGAATTTTCCCTACAGCATAAGGAGTGGCCAACATTTGGGATTTCTGGTTAGGGAGTCAGGAGCATTTGGGGTCCTCTCACCCTTGAACACACTGTCTGTTGGCCCCAGTGCTGGGGATCTCTTCCACTGTTAATGGAGGTGTCAGCCCTGTCCAGGCTTGAAGGTTTGCACTGTCTCTCTCTCTCTGCAAAAGGAATTTTCTTCTTCAGTGACTGTGTGTACAATATATGCTAACGATACATTTGATATTGGGTCGGAAGGATAGTGAAAGTCTCTGGTCTCCAGGAAATTACTGTCTAGGTGGATGAAATAAGATGTAAACACAAAATGTGGGACAGTACTGGTGCTAGGTTGGGAGGATGACGTGTGTGTGTGTGTGTGTGTGTGTGTGTGTGTAGCATTGTTCCTTTTGGTGTCAGAATCCCTCTCTTCTTTTTGGGATCCTCACTTCCCCTTCCCTTCTCAGTGCATGGGTTTTGGGTGGAGCTGATCTTGCGTCTCTGTTCTAGAGATGGGCAGGTAACACAGGACTGGTTCTCTTACCACTCACCCTAGGACTTCTGCTATAACTTTGGGCAAGAGGGTCCTTTTATCCTGGGATTACATATGCCACATTGTAGGGAGTGCCTGTCTGAGCATGAAAATGCACAGAGGGAAAGCAGAGCCAAAGAGATAGAGGAGGAAGCAGAGATTCCAATGACGCTGATTGAACCTCTGGACACAGCTGGGCCTTAATTCATTTACTTTCTTGCCACAGGAACCAAGGCAGTTCATTTATTAAATTTCTTGCCAATTAAAGATAGGACAGTGTGGGCTCGAGTGCCAGGATGAGTGGCATGAACAGAAAGGCAGGAAATCGGAGACCAACATCAGAGGGAGCTGATGCCACTGGGGAAGCCACCGTTGAAGAGGGATGCTTAGCTGGGCTGAGAAGGAAGAAGGGTATAGACTTGGAGGAGAGGGAGACTAAGGGTAGAGGAAAAGTGTGTAGAAAGAAGAATCTCTTCCATTATTGAAATGCAAACAGTAAAATGTGGGAAAGTAGATTAAAGCGGTCTCAAAGCCAAGTCAACTCTTGCAAAAGTGGAAGGAAACGAAACCTATCCCAGATCTTCATGCCTTCAAACAGTTCTTTTTCTTAGTGAAGGCAGACTTAAATTTTTCTTAGAAGAGTATTTGGAAAGAAAAATGAAATGCAAAGGGAGAAAGATGATCCTTATTAACAAATTCTTCTAAGCAGTAGTTTGAATGATAATGGAAACAACAACAACGTTTTGTGTCCATCTGGGTTGAACAGGTCACCTCTTCTGGTTTCAGTCTCACAGATACAATAATATCAGATACAATATCAGATCTGGCCCTTAGCATTTGAAAGGGGAATTTGACCTTTAAGTTTTAAAGGAAGTGATTAACAAAGAGATTATATAATTAAAAATCTGTTTCTGTCTCTTAAAGACAATTCAATTTAGGTCAGGAGCCAACAGTCTCCCTTTGTCTCTAATTGTTTTACTCGGCTCCTAGTACCCTGTTCTTGTTTCTCCCGTGTATAGCTCATTAATGTTGGGCAGAAGTTCTCAGCTGGGTGCACTGCGTTAATGGGGAAGCAACAGAGGCACATAGTCATCCTAGAGGAGTTAATATTGGATTCAAAACAGAATGATGAATAAGAAATGTGCCTCTTATACGCCTCTTAGTAGCAAACTCTCACCTGGAATTTGTTTTCACTTGACATTTTTGGTAAACCTATGAAGAAGCATGGGGTAAAAATATTCAGTCTCATTTGGTTGCTAGGGTGCTGAGGCTGTTCGCGTCTATCCAGGTCATCTTACCTTTAACATTTAAAGAGAGACCAAGTAGAAATGTTAAAAAAAAAATCATGCAGATGGTTGTTTGAACATAATTACTATTAATCAAGACCACACCACCAAACCAATCAATTATAATTCTGAGGATAAATGATTTAAAAAAGTCATTGAAAATTATAAAAGAATAATTAAAATTTTTATTTTTGACTAGGTAATAAATTCACAAGTTTCAAACATCAAAAAATATAAAGGTTAAATTCCCATTGTGGTGCAACAGAAACAAATCCGACTAGGAACCATGAGGTTGCTGGTTCGATCCCTGGCCTCCCTCAGTGGGTTAAGGATCCAGCGTTGCAGTGAGCTGTGGTGGAGGTTGCAGACATGGCTCAGATCTGGCATTGCTGTGGCTGTGGGGTAGGCCGGCAGCTGTAGCTCCGATTCGAGCCCATATGCCGCGGGTGCAGCCCTAAAAAGAGACTAAAAGACCAAAAAAAAAATAGGTTTAGAGGTTTATCTCTGTCCCACATCATTTCCATTGCTATTCCTCACAGTTAAAAACTGTTAAAAGTTTCTTATTTTACCCTTCCGTACAATTTTTATGCATGTAGAAGCCAATCCGATATATATTCTTTATCTTCCTTTCTTTTGTGAACTGATTGTCATACTTTACGCATTTTCTGCGTCTTCATTTTGTGCTTTTTCACCTAATAATACATGTTGGAGATGCGAAGACTGATGATCTTAAAAGAGCAGTAGATGTGGACCCTGAAGATTTGTGTACAATTTTATCGCTGTATCTATAGCATAATATTGCTTGTTTTTAGAAAGATAAATAGTAGAAAAAAAGTAAATGCTAGGTAAACTCTGTGGATGATAATCTTCAGCCATAGCTTCTTAGTCCTTTATGGCAGCCTTTTAAACTTTTTACATGTCTTATTTCTTGTAGGAAAAAATAGAAAATAGAAATAAGCAAAAAGAAAAGTCATTCATAATTTTTGCTTCTCAAAGATGTCCATTTTCCTCTGGCATTTACTGAGAATCTTTCCTTCCTTCTCTCTTCCTCCTTGTTTTGTCTCTCTTTGCCAATGCACACGCGTACACCTGTACACATGTTCACAGATACATGCTAACATACATATTTTAAAAGGGAGATCAGAGGAGTTCCCATCGTGGCGCAGTGGTTAACGAATCCGACTATAAACCATGAGGTTGCGGGTTCGGTCCCTGGCCTTGCTCAGCGGGTTAACGATCCGGCGTTGCCGTGAGCTGTGGTGTAGGTCGCAGACGCGGCTCGGATCCTGTGGATCCTGCGTTGCTTTGGCTGTGGCGTTGCTTTTGCGGGTGGCTGCAGCTCCGATTAGACCCCTAGCCTGGGAACCCCACATGCCACGGGTGTGGCCCTAACAAAAAAAAAAGACAAAAGGCAAAAAAAAAAAGGGAGATCACATTACACATACGATTCTGCAACCTGATTTTCTCGCCTAACAACTTTCCATGTCAATGAAAATGGGTGTATACAATAGCTTTAAATCACAGCCAATAATTCTACTGCATGTCTGATCCATAATTATTTTACCAATTCCTTGTAGTTGAATACTTCAACCTCAAATATTTTACTATCAGAAACAACTTCACACTCTGTAACATTCCTTTTTATTTTTTGTCTTTTTAGGGCCACACCCACAGCATATGGAGGTCCCCAGGCTAGGGGTCAAATCGGGGTTGTAGCTGCCGGCCTATGCCACAGCCACAGCAACACTGTATCTGATCCGCGTCTGCTCACAGAAACACCGGATCCTTAACCCACTGAGGGAGGCCAGGGATCGACCCTGCAACCTCATGGTTCCTAGTCGGATTCGTTTCCACTGTGCCATGACCAGAACTCCTTTTTTTTTTTTTTTGGCCTTTTAATGCAGTATTCTTAAGTGTTTAATGTCTTACGGATAGGAGATTTTCAGATACTTTGCCAAAAGACATATATGTCACCTTTATTCTTTTTTTTTTCCTTCCCTTCTCATCCCTTCCCTTCCTCTCCCTCAGTCCCCTGTGTCTTTCTTTTTTTCTGGAAACACTTCCACTGTAATGTGTTTCTTTCTGTCCTGGCAAGATAATGAGCCTGAATCAGGGTGGGCAGCTGGCAAGGAGGCTGAGGAGGTTTTAACAGCTGGTGGTAAAGGAGGAGAGAGGTTTCTGCCTCTGAAAACTTCCTGTGGTCGTTAAGGCAGGGGACAGTTCTGCCTTTACACACACCTCCCAAGCTGATGTATGCCATCTTTCTCTGCTGATGCCTCTTTTCTCTTTTGGAGTTTGTCTTGCTATAGTATTTTAATGAGAGCTCACTGGTAATAAAAATGCAGCCGTGTGGCCTAAATATTTAGCCTCCCAAGGTGATTATTGAGAAAGACCAGACTTATTTGGATGCATAAGTTCTGATGTGTGTGTTCAAAACAAGAAGCCTCACTATCTCAAGGTGATGTTAGGCATTTCACCAGGGCGGAGGCTGTAGGCTGCACGGGGTGGGAGGTAAGAATAGGATGCTGGAAATTAAACAAAATAGCGGCCACTTACCCGAGCCCCTTGAAGAAGAAAAATACATTTGAATAGTGTGAGACCAGCCATAATGATATTATGTCTTAATTTGCATCTCATCTTCGAGGCAGGTCATGCTGGGAAGCAAAAACAATTAGCATTTGATAATGTAGTAATCCTGTATCCTAGAAAAACATCCCATTTGTGAAAGCCAAATTAATTCAGAGCGTGACGACACTGAACTCACAGGCACCACCTTTGGTTCTGTCTGTGTGTGCGTGCTTTGTACTTTCTGAGGCAGCGGAGGCAGAGGGAGTTTGGGAGATAAGAGCTTCCCTCCTTTGGGGAAGATTTTTGCTGTCATAGTTTCGCTCTGCTCTTTCAGTGTGATACTGTCTGTTTGTGTGTGTTCACATCTGTGCTTCTGGGCTCAATTCTCGAGTCTTTCTCAATTAATTCACAGTTCCTGTGAGCACAGTACCACAGACGCATGAGCCTTTGTTACTGACAATGGGAGACCGGGACGGGTTTATCCCTTTGTGATGACTGGCTTGTCTTCATTTTCCAAATTACCTGGCCTTAAGTTTCGAAAATTGGGGTGATGTTTTCGAGCTGTAGGTTGTTAAAGATAATCTTTCTCACTTCAGATGCAACTACTAGGTGTCATTCTTGTCCAAATTCCTCCTTATTTCTTAAAAAACAGTACTAGTACAGGAGTATGAGTCATTGATATTTAAGACTCCACCTTTCTTTTTCTTTTTTTTTTAGGCCCGCACTTGGGGCATATGGAGGTTCCCAGGCTAGGGGTCGAATTGGAGCTACAGCTGCCGGCCTACACCACAGTCACAGCAACGCCAGATCCGAGCCGCATCTGCAACCTACACCACAGCTCATGGCAACGCCGGATCAGTAACACACTGAGCAAGGCCAGGTGATCGAACCCGCAACCTCGTGGTTCCTAGTTGGATTCCTTAACTGCTGCACCACGATGGAAATCCAAGACTCCACCTTTCTAACCATTTTAATGCAGCATAATATTTCCAAAATGCATTTAAGCATCAGAACTTCTGAGGTCTATTTTAAAGGTTTTCAGGACTTCTGGCCAGATACCCTGTGTTTGCCCCTCTGGACCCACTTTCAACTCTTCTCTGTCTGTTCCACGTCCCAGGAGGGTGACCTTTAGAAATGATAGGGCTGGAGAAGGCACAAGTAGTTATAGAACTCCCAGTAAAGGACCATAGACAGTAAGGGAAACTTAGGGGACATTGGGAGATGACTGTAAGTAAATAAATTGCCCAAAAAGCCATCAGCACATGGCAGGCTTGCTTGACTAGCGGAAGTGCGAGAACTGCCTCAGGTCGCTGGGCGGGGGTGGGGTGGGAAGAGGCCTGCATTCAGGTTCAGACCCAGGGCAGGAGTTTGAGGACCGCCCTTCTGTTGATGCAAATACACACCTTGCCTGACACCAAGGAGGAGCTGCTACTCCCAGAAAGGAAGAGGCTGGCTTCTCCAACCCCGACTCCAGTAGCCCACTGGATCCTGGGGCAGAGCTTCCTTGCCTGCCTGTTTGCATCTCTCTCAAGAGTCCTATCCTAATCGATCTATTTCTTCCCTATCACTTTGTTTCTCACTGAATTCCTTCGGCGCGGAGACATGAAGAACCCGAATCTCAGTGAGTCCAGACACAAGGTGAGTGATTCTAATTTAAAACCGTGGGTTTAAGTCCCAGTCTGGGTTTAGGCTGGGTTCGAGTCCCAGAACTTGGGTTCAAGTCCCAGTCTGGGTTCTGGCTAGGTTCAGGACATTAGTACTGTCAGTTTCAGTGGGGGCTCCTCTGACTCTGGCTTGGGTCTGGGTTTAGCCCCGGCAGGAGGTGGGAAGGCGGGAGGTTGGGGTAGTTACCTCCCCAGCTCTGTCCTTGCAGGCCGCAGTGTTATACGTCATGATGAAACAACCAAGTGCCTACTTCAGCTTAGGACCTGCTCATCACCAATTCCTATAGGTAAAGAGAAAGCAGACACACTTTGTTGTTTCTTTTAATGTTTTTATTGTTAATTACCGAGAGTGACAAAAGTAAATGACATTATGAAAATTTAAGAAATCTTACTTATGTCTTGGAATCATTGTCTCTGGGCTACAGCTCCTGACTCTTTGTTTCTTAAGTCACAACAAGGCATTGTATTTACTTCATTCTGAAAACAAATGATGAAGAATAATAATTTGTTTCAAAGATGGCTTCTGTATGTATTTAACCCCAGTAATGGTACCACACAGAATGAATAGCTCTTGGGATAGCCAACATGGAAAACATGAGTGGACATACCCACGTAGCATAGTTGTAATACTCAGTCTCGTCTGCTAACCATTAGTTCGAGGCTCCGTAAAATTGATTCAGTGGAGACAGACATTGATCATGAAGACAGAGAGTGCAAAGAGATCAACTTTGCCCATTTCTCCCCATTTTCCCAACAGCTCCTCAAGGTTAGGGAATGTGTCTCTTTCATTCTGTAAACCTTCATTAGGGCCAGGACAGGGCCGTCCACAGAAGGAGCCCTAACAGGTGCCCTTGAGGGAAGAGAAGATAATGAAGGAATCAGTGAGTTATTTTGACTCTAAACACGGCATCTTGAAATAGTGAATAGATAAACCTGATTGAGAAAAACATGCATGTGAGAGAGTGGCAGAGATGAGACTGGAATTTTTGATGGGAAACAGCTTAAGAAAGGCCTGGAAAACCAGCTCAGGGATCTGGAACTCTGTAGAAGATGAAAGGGCTTTAAAGGGAATTCCACATGCATTTCTCTTTCTTATGCTGAAAGGGAGCTACAGGGAGCTTAAGGGGGAAGAGAGACTGAATTTAGGAAAACGGTCTTTTCTCAATTGCTGTTTGTCTTATATAAATTCCATAAGGTCAGGGAACATAATCTGTTTTGTTCCCTGCTGTTTCCCCAGAGCTCACGGCAGTGCCTGTAGAGGGTGGGTCTTCTGGAAATGCCCACTTCCCTTCTCCTCTTCAGTTGTTTTTAGAAAACTGTAGGAAGAAGAGCTAAACTCTGTACATATTTTTGTTTTACTCAAAATCGGGTAGCATTCTTTATTTTTCCACCAGGATGTTCATAATCGTCTTGATAACACCTTCATCTGGTTATTATATTTTTCTTTTTTATTAAGGGAATCCATTTGAGGTAGTTGGGCATTTAAATTTTACATTTAAGTTATGGTATGAAATATTATACTCATAATGCCTTTTTTTTTGTCTTTTTAGGGCCGCACCCATAGCATATGGAAGTTCCCAGGCTAGGAGTTGATTCAGAGCTGGAGCCGCTGGCTTTCATCACAGCCACAGCAACGCCAGATCCAAGCTGTGCCTGTGACCTACACCACAGCTTATGGCAATGCTACATCCTTAACCTACTGGGCAAGGCCAGGGATCGAACCTTCGTCCTCATGGCTGCTAGTCAGATTCGTTTCCTCTGAGCCACGACGGGAACTCCCATAATGCCATTTTGTAGCATAATGTGCAAAATCATTTTAAAAAAGGAAATAAATTAATTTACTATGTTTAAAGCTTAAGACATTACATTTTTGAATTAATAATATATCACATATACACATATGTGTTAATGGCTTAAGGTAGACTCCCAGGGGATTATTTCTGAAGTAAAACCCTCAGGGACATTAGTGTATTAAAAATATAGGGCCAACCTACAAGCAAATTCTTTTCTAATCTAACCAAGTATGGATCTCAGCTTATATTTTCATTTTGTTTCAAGATATATTAGTTCAGTAAAGAATTCAAAGAATTAAAATACATAAAGACAGGTTACCATGATGTTACTAAAGCATCATAAGGCCAAAAATTGCATCTGTCTGAGTGATGACAACTCATTTACTCAGGCAGTTTAGTTAGACAGTATTAGAGTTTCTAAAGAAAACTTTGAAGTTATATAAAGTGTAATTCATTTTAAAATCCATATTGATAGTTCTGTTTTTACTTGTCATTTATAGTTTACTTGCCTGTCATTTATACTTTTAACTCGTCGAGACACGTATGCAAAAATGTATTTTCCGGATGACAGTCTGGTACTATCACACTGACAGTCACTTTTACGTGGTTGCTACCATGATATGTGGTTGTGACATTTTTTTTTGAAAATCAGCTAGATGGGTTAATTTTAAGGAATTAGCAAAAACTTGGGGTGTATTACAAGCTACCACTAAAATAATAATAATGTAATGGGATGGAATCTCTCTTAATCCAGAGCCTCTCTCCCTCTCTCTTTATTTGTCTTTTTAGGGCCAGACCTGCCTGATGGAAATTCCCAGGCTAGGGGATGAATGGGACCTGTAGCTGGCGGCCTATGTCACAGACACAGCAAAGCGGGATCCGAGCTGTGTCTGCGACCTACATCACAGCTCGCACCCACACCGGATCCTTAAACCACTGAGTGAGGCCAGGAATTGAACCCACATCCTCATCGATACTAGTCAGGTTTGTGCCTGCTGAGCCGCAAGGGGAACTCCCCAGAACCTCTCTTTAATGGGTATCCTCTGTCTGGAATG
Source organism: Catagonus wagneri (assembly GCA_004024745.2). NCBI lineage: Eukaryota > Metazoa > Chordata > Mammalia > Artiodactyla > Tayassuidae > Catagonus > Catagonus wagneri. Next base: position 15,675,354 of record PVHT021183629.1, on the reverse strand, counting down.
CCTGTCCTGTTCTTTGTCTTGTTCAGTTCTACTTCTGTGTTGCTGACACCTAGCAGGCATCAAAACCTTTGTTCATAATGAATACATTAATGAGAAAGGAGGTTTCTAAGCCAGAGGACAGCAACAAAAAATAATTTGGAAAAAGGGTGTCCATTTATATTGCACAGCAGTTGTATCCAGATAGGGTTGTCTGGAGGCTAAAGGGAGCTGGCGTTTTTTTATTTTCTCCAGGCTAAGGGAGATAGAGTCCAGTAATTGCCAGGGACATGCTGGGAAAAAAAGCAGAGTAGAAGGGACATTATGAAAACATAAAAGGGTGTCCCTTTACCCTTCTTTCCTGCTCTTACTCATTCGTGCTGACCGCCCTTGGGACTTGATGGAGGTATCTGAGACGTTATCGCACAGCCTAGTAGGAGTTTGTTGTTATTGATTTTGTGAAGTTGCTTAATCAGGTTTCATTTATTCCGTAGTGGATTTGCATACATGGTTGTTGAGAAATACTAAATAATTTATCTTCTGCTTAAAAACGATCAGTCTTACTTTTGTATGAATTCTGATTATATATTGTGGAAGCCATCAGGCTTGTTGCTGAAACTAACAGCAGTAATCTGGGACTGGAGAAAATATACTTAGTGAGGATCTTAATATTAAACCCCCAAATCTTAAAAAAGAAGATAAATGATCCCTAGGATATAGAAGAGACCTGAGAGTGTCCAGTGGGTGAGACATAACACGGCCTCTGCCGTTTGGCTCTACATATAGTGGCTGCTTAACAAATGGTGCTTTTTAAAAATTTCCAAGTGGTGAATTTTGAATGATGTGATTACAGCTTCAAAAATAGTATGATGAATATTTGTAGATTTTAAAAAGAATGTTAACATGTTTATTTTTTATTGAAGGGAAGGAAATAAAAGTAAGCCCCATTACTTATGTTTATTTTGCCCCAAAGCTAGCTTACGCTTTGTTTACACTGGACACTTTGGGGATATTTGTTAAAATACTGTTTGGGGTCTTATTGGTTGGCAGGAGGGCAGAGGGGTGTAGTGCATTATGTTGAAAGAAGCCGTAGCAGCTCTTGACCTTGGGTTATGAACAATAGTTATCTTTCTTTTCACTATAGATAGAAGCCTACACTATCTTTTGAGTTAAAAGGTATTTATACACGTCTTCCTCTATATTGATTTGTCCAGAAGATGTTAATTTGTATTATAACCCAGATTTTGAGAGAAGGGGCTACACCTATGGAAACAGAAGTAGTATTTAAAATAAAATTTCTTAAATTCACTGATCTCAGGTTGTCATTCTTATTTGAGATGATAAAAAGATACCTTAGGGAAGAATGCAGATTCTGACTAATGATTATATCTGCAGGCAGCAGGGAACAGGGAGTTTGAAACTCGTATCCCTTCATTGTTGTCAATAGCAGTCACACAGACAGACAGGAACTCCTAATAGATACCTCCTTCAATAAATTTATCAGGTAATCTGAATTAGTCTCTGTAAAATCTCGTGAACCATCTATACCTGGACACTACACCAAGCAATCCATAGTAGGCCACATGGCTTTATCATAATTAGAAAAGAGAGTTGGAGCCTAGTGTATTCTATGCAATCATAAAAAAGCCTCAGTTCACTCTGCTGTGATTAAAACTCCAAGATATACAGAGAAAGAACAAAAAGCTCTATATTAGAATTCTTTGGCATGTTTCAGAATGAGATAGTGGCTCAGACCTTAAGTTATGATGCACAACACTGATGAGTCAAAACACAAATGTGAACCAGCCCCAGGCTGTTGTTAAAAAGCATAGGATAGCACCAGCCCTGTGCTGAAGTGGGTGGGCACCTTGACTAAATTATGAGGTGGGAAAATATGAGACTCAGTTTCCTTGTCTTCAAAACACAGCTCTTGGATTTAGATGATCTGATAAGCATCTTTTAGGTTTAAATTGTCACCAAGTTGTAAAACTGAAATTTAGAGAGTCTCCATGGTCTTGGGCTCCAGTCTGTATTTGGAGCACCTCCCTCATCTGTGTGATGTCAGCCTTTCCTCCTCATCTCACACCTCACCAAGGAGCCTCACTCAGATGTCTCCCACCTAAACTCTAGGTTTTTTTTTTTTTTTAACTTAATGAATTTTATTTCAATTACAGGTGTACATAAATCATCACAAGTCAATTTGATAGATTTTGTGTCCCAAACCCACAGTGCATCCCCCCACCCCCCAGATTCTCTTATTTGAAAAACTGAGAGTTCCTGTCGTGACTCAGTGGTTAACGAATCCGACTAGGAACCATGAGGTTGCGGGTTCGATCCCTGGCCTTGCTCAGTGGGTTAAGGATCCGGCGTTGCCGTGAGCTGTGGTGTAGGTTGCAGACGCGGCTTGGATCCCGCGTTGCTGTGGCTGTGGCCAAGGCTGGCAGCTACAGCTCCTGTTAGACCCTAGCCTGGGAACCTCCATATGCCGCGGGTGCAGCCCCAGATAAGGCAAAAATACAAAACAAAACAAAACAAAACTCTAGGTGTTTTTAATCTCCTCTGTACACTCTGCTCTCGTGGATCCTTTTCCTTCAGGCCCTGCTAGGCCAGCAACCTAATTTGTTCAAGTGATGATTTTAAAGTGTTACCCCTTCCACAAAATATTTGCATTTATGGATGGATATTTTGAAATATTTATCTATGCATGTTTCTCTTTATTATTTCCTTAAGCCCTTTCAGCATTAAAATTAGACAGTGAGATTGAGTCTTATAGTCCTAGGGAAGGAGGGATACAAAGAATGCACAGAGAGAAGGAAAGACCTCATTAGGTTTCTATCTGGATTTAAAACGACAACTACAATAGCAACAATAACAGAACTAGAGGCAATAGATAGCAAATTCTTGGATTTTAATGGCCAGTAATGGCTTTTGGTAATGGCTTCTGGTGATGACTTAGAAGCTCCAATCAGAATATCTCTTCTACAAATGACTATAAATGCTGCATAAAACAGAAAACGATCATCTAAAGGCATTAGAGAGCAAACCAAAGTAGGCACATTTGTATTTGTTGTATTTGTATGTATTTTATATATAGAGAAAGGGAGCAGAACTGTGTGGTTTCCAATTAATTATAGATTTTAGCCTAAAGGTAAGTCCCAGTTGACATAACAGGAAACCAAAACATGGATAGTAAACCCATAGCCTTACTGAGGATCGAATTTGAGGCAACTGCAGCAGCTGAAAAGTAGGGGAGGAATCTCAGAAAATAGAGAGTCACAGAGAGGTAGCCCCAGATCTTTGTATCAACTGCCCACATATCTGGGTGAGCTTTGAATGACACATGCAGAAAGACTCCAGGCTGCCCAGCTAATGCTAATAGAAGAGCTAAGCTGAGATTTCAGAATTTTGAGTTTGAGTTCAGCCTAGTTAACTTTTTGCTAAAGCAAACAAACAAAAGTGAATCTCTCTGGAGAAACATAACAGAATCCAGAGTTTCTATAATATGTCATTCATAGTGTCCAGGTACAATCCCAAATTACTAGACATGAAGGAATGAGAAAATGTGATCTACACTGATGAGAAAAAGTGACCCAAAGATAGTTAGATGTTGGATTTAGCAAATAAAGATTTTAATGCAGTGATGACATTTGTGTTAAAGGGTGTAAAGGAAAATATATATTTTTTTGGCTTAATGAATTTTATTACAATTACAGGTGTACAAAAATCATCACAACTCAGTTTGATAGCATTTGCATCCCAAACCCTCAGTGCATCCCCCCACCCCCCAGATTATCTTGTTTGAAAAACCAAAGGTTTTCCAAAGTCTGTGAGTCATTGTCTGTTCTGCGAAGAAGTTCATTGTGTCTTTTTAGTTTCCACGTGTAAGTGGTAACATTGGGTGTTGCTGTCTAATTGTCTGACTGGTTTCACTTTGCATGATAATTTCTAGGTCCATCCGTGTTGCTATAAATGTTGTTATTTCGTTCCTTTTAATGGCTGAGTAATATTCCATTGTGTGTATGTACCAGATCTTCCCTATCCACTCCTCTGTCGATGGGCATTTAGGTTGTTTCCATGACCTGGCTATTGCATAGAGTGCTGCAAGGGAAAAATATTTCTATGCTAAATAAAGATTTATCAGCAAATAAATCAAAAGTACATAAAGGAACCAGATATAAATTTTAGAAATGACAAATATAATACCTGAAAAAAAAATCCTCTGAATGGGTTTAACAGTAGATTGAAGTTCAGAATCAATGAACTTTAAGATAGATCAATAGAAATCATCTGGTCCGAAGGACAGAGAGAAAAAAGATTGAAAAAAAATATACAGAGCCTCACAGACCTATAGGGCAATATTAAAATAGGTTGATTTGGAGTGAGTAAGCAATGAGGTCCTGCTGTATAGCACAGGGAACTATATCCAATCACTTGTAATGGAGCATGATGGAGGATAATGTGAGAAAAAGAATGTATTTATGTATGTGTAACTGGGTCACTTTGCAGTACAGCAGAAATTGACAACATTGTAAATCAACTACATTAAAACATGAAAAACAGAAATAGAAAAAAAAATAAAACAGGTTGAAAATGAATGAATGGAAAATGGTATGTGAACATCACCATAAGAAAGCTGGGGGAACTGTATCAATATCAGATAAACTAGAGTCTGAGACAAATTTTATTGTAAGAGATAAAGGGTATTTTGTAGTGTTGAAAAAGTTAATACATGAGGGAAAAGTACCAGCCATAAGTAATTGTGAGCCTAATAACAGAGCTTCAAAGTACACAAAGCAAAACCGGACAGTTGAAGGTAATAGCAAACACCAGGCACTTGAGCGTTTCCTAGATCTCCAAAGTTCCTAGGTATTAAAAGTCAGGGTCCGATGGACTAAGAGGACAAAATTTATAAAATTAACCTGAAAATAGAGGGGTGCAGGAATGTGGATATTTATAGGGAGATGTTCAGAGCATGATTTGTGCCTTACTTCTGAGAGCATGGTGCAGGAAGATGGAAAGCAAAGGGTGAGGCTGTAAGGAAGCCCTGGGCAGCCTCACTTGGTCCTTATGCTCAGATTTTCCGAGCTTGCAGGGCCATGCAGAAGTGCTGAGAGGGCTGGTCGGCTAAAAGAGAACCCAGGTCTGAATGAGAAGGACTCAAGATGTGCTGTCTTTGAGACTGGATTGGAGTTGAGGCAGGAACGGAACACATATGTATCAGATGCCGTGCATGATGTCCTGCGACCAGGTGGGGTGAGCTACGCTATGGGTGCTAGTGAGTGCAGATAAGTACACGTGGACCAGATGCTTTTCTGCAGCTGCCAAGATTTCTTGTAACTCCCTTGGGGAATTATGTTATCTTCAGATGGGGGAGGAAAATGGAGGGGAGTGGGATTATCTTGAATTGATATTTACCCGAGGAGACAGTTCTAAATCAGAAGTGATGGGCTTCATTGGAAATTCCTGTTGTGACACAGTGGAAATGAATACAGCTAGTATCCATAGGGATGCGGGTTCGATCCTCTGGCCTTGCTCAGTGGGTCGGGAATCTGACATTGCCATGAGCTGTGGTGTAGGTTGCAGACATGGATTGGATCCCATGTTGCTGTGGTAGTGGTGTAGGCCAGGGGCTATAGCTCCAATTCGACCCCTAGCCTGGGAACTTCCATATGCTATGGGCATGGCCCTAAAAAAAAAAAAAGGGATGGACTTCACTTTAAGTGGCAGATTAAGGGATTAAAAGCATTTTTTAATGTCGAAACCAAACAGATTATGGACGTGCATAAAACATATGTAAAGTTTAACAAATCATCCATATTAATAAGACATTGCTAGTGCTTGAGAATCTTTCAATACATTCATTCATGATCATAGTCTGCTTCCGTCCTCCTGATAGTAACCACTATGTTGATAATTGGTTGTTGTTGCTGTTTTTTCGTTTGTTTTCTTTTATTTGACTGTTGTTTTATTTTTTAAAAATAATTTTACTACCATAAGAACAATCATGTCATAGTTTTATTTTATTCTTGTCCAGGAGCCATGATCACACAGGATAAATGTGATCCTACAGGATAAATAACTAGGAATGACACTGCTGGGTCATAGGATATGCACATCCTTGCCTTAACTGAATATTGTCACAGTAGTTTCCAAGTGGTTCTACCGATTTCCATGCCCAACAGTGTATTCAAGTTTCTGTTGTTTCACATCATTGATAACTCCTTTTGTTGGGACGTCAGACTTCAGTGAGTTTTTTCCTTTTTGGGCAACAATGCTTATAATATTTTGCAGTCTTCATTCTCAGATGATAACTTTTCTTCTTTTCTCTGAGAAAACAGAACAATTGGAATAGACATGCTGCGATTCCCATCACTACTTCTCCTTGCCTACCTGCGTCAGTGCCCCCGTAGCCTGCCTTTCCTCCCGTTATTATGGAGGAACTGTCTGTGCTCTTAGATGTGGCAATCATCCCACTTGTGCCCTAGATCTCATCTTTTATTATCTACTCAAGGACACTGCTCCATTAATTCTGTCCTTTTTCTACTGCATCATCATGTCCCTTTTCTTTACTGGTGTGCAGACATGCAACTGTTTCTCTCAACTTAAAACAACAACTAAATAATTGTAGTTAACACAGCTGCCAGCAACTGCTCCGTTTTTCTGCTTTCCATTACCAAACTCTTCAAGAGTTGTCTCTTCTCCTGTCTCCAATTCTTCACTTTCCATTCTTGCTTAAACGCATTTAAATCAAGCCTTCTTCCTTATGATTCTACCTGCATTGCTCTTGTCAATCACCAGTGACTATCAAATTGCTAATTCTGGTGGTCACTTCTCAGTCCTTATCTTACTTAACCAATCATCAGTATTTGACATCACTTTAATTTTCTAAGATACTTCCAGGGTTTCCTTTTCCTTCTACTTCACTAGCTATTCTTTCTTGGTTTTCTTTGTTGGTTCCTTTTCATTATTCTGATCTCTTAACATTGGATACTCTAGGAGTTCCCATTGTAGTACAGTGGAAATGAATCCAACTAGGAACCATGAGGTTGCAGGTTCGATCCCTGGCCTCACTCAGTGGGTTAAGGATCTGGGGTTGCCGTGAGCTGTGGTGTAGGTTGAGGATGCGGCTTGGATCTGGCATTGCTGTGGCTCTGGCATAGGCCAGCAGCTGTGGCTCCGATTAGACGCCTAGCCTGGGAACCTCAATATGCTGTGGGTATGGCCCTCAAAAGCAAAAAAAAAAAAAAAAAAAACAATAAAACAAACAAAAAAACTATTGGATACTCTAGACCTAAGTCCTTAGATCCATCCTTCTCCCTTTCATTGTTAAGCTTATCCAGTTTCATGGTTGTAAATACTACAATTAAACTTGCAACTCCCAAATTTTATTTCCTTTCTGGACATGTTCAGGGAACTCCAAATTTCTTTATTCAGTTGCTTACTTGATAGATTTACTTGGATGTCTAATAAATCCTTTAACATGCTTGAAACCAAACTCATTTTTTTCCCTAGAGTTGCTATACATTTGTTTTATGCAAATTAGAAGAAGACTTACCTTCCTTTAGACAGCTGCTGCTTGTATAGGGTACATAGCATTGGCTTCCTTTTTAAGTTTTTTTAATTTTTGGCCGCTTTCCTTATCTTCCCATGGTCTTCCCTTTCAGTTACTAGCAGCTCCATCTTTCTTGTTGTTCTAGTTAAATATTTTGGAGTTATCCTTGACTTCCTTCTTCTTTCCAGCCACGTCCAATTAACCAGTAAGCCCTGCTGGATATATTAGGTTGGATAAGAGGCAAGAGAATCTAGCTAAAGAAATAGCAGAAAGGCAAGGGAGGCCAAAGGGCACAAAACACATTTGAGGAGGCAGTGTAGCTCTGCAGCTTTGCCAACATTTTTCATGCTCTGCCTTTTGCCTGGCGGTGTCTTCCTTTCTACCTTTCACAGCTCATCTCTTCTTTATAGCTTAGCGCAAATGCCTGTTGTCTTTCCTTTAACACTATCTTAGCACCAAACGATTCTTTTTTCTATTTAACATTCTTTGTGTCAGTTTGGTTTTGCCTTAGTTTCCTTATCTGTATGTACGAGGCAGATATTAATATTACCTAACTCATAGTGTTTTATGAGATTAAACTGATACTCATAAAATGCTTTGAACAGTACCTGGCAAAGGGTTAATACCGCCCCCCCCCCAAGTTAGCCCTTTTGATAATGCCGATGATATCACTGTCTTCCTAGTAGACTGTGCATCCCTGAGGGTCAGTGGTGTCCTCTGACTCATCTTTGAATACCCAGTGTTTAACATAGTGCTAAGCACAGAGCCTATGATCAGTAAGTGCTTTTTGGTTAGATAGACATAGATATATGGAGGCAGCAGTGGTGTCCTGGAAAAAGCGCTAGAATTAGACTTTATGACAAAACTCTGGGTCAGACTTTACCAGTTGCATGATGCTGGGCAAGCCACCTAACCTTTCTGAACCTTACTTTCTTCAGTTGAAGTTAGAGATAATGTATCTCAGGGTAATGTTTGAAGGATCACTTCAGATAATATATGCGAAAGTGCTTGGTAATCTTTATTTAGCTCATGAAAATTCTTTGGCATTAAAGTCTGTAGTTCACGGCATACCTACTGTAATTACAAAGTAATGAGATTTATTATAAGTTGAAAGATAATGTAGGTTAAATACAATCAAACATTATTTTGAAAGTAATTCACAGAATTAAAAAAAGAGTGAGTATATAGTTTTTTTTTTTTTCCCAAAATAAAGTGGGTGATGAAATCCACACTGAAGTCCTTGACACTTGAATAGCTTTCTCTTGGGTGCATTTTTATCAAGCAGTTTGTGTGCAGTGATGAGTGATCAGCTTGACATCTTAGCTGGAATCCACATCTCCCACATTCCTCACTGCTGTGGGCTGGTCTGCCCGCACTGATGTTTTTCAGCAATTCTCAGCTCTTAGATCTAGTGTGGAACTTGAACTGAGAGAGGCAGTTGAGTCAAGCTTTGTTCTTGCTCCTGCAGCTGCATCTTATCTCATTTGTCAAGGATTTCTTCCGTGTCTCCTCACAAAAGTACATAAAGAACTGTTTTTTTGTATTCTGCTGTTATCCTTTTAAACCCGGCCACGTGGAACCTTAATAAGCCTAGATCTACGTTGTAGTATTGATTACATTTCAGGTGCTGGGTATTGGTAATCTGTCTCATCATTTGGTGTTCAGCAACATTGACAAAACTGTTCGAGGGGTCAGGTACTCCACCAGTGGCAGTTGTAGATCTCACAGTCATACTGAAGCTTCTATGTAATTGGATTTTTCTGAAGGATGTGACCCGAATATGACTGGTTTGCAACTCCTAAAGATGTTTTATTGCTTTTAAACTTATTTTAAGACTAACTGAAGTTATGGTAGTTTGAGAACATCTCAGTGTTGTTAGGGTGAGAATCTCAGTCTCTACTTGAGATTCATTCATTTCTTCATTTTACCCAGAAAGAGTTATAAGGAAGGGTGGTCTCTGCTTATTCTATATATGTAAGAAAATATGTATGATTGAATATGTAGTTTTGTGTTTTTAAAATTGAGCCCAAGGTCTCTTATGTGATTACTCTGTGTAATTCAAATTTGTGATTGAGTAAAGAAACATGATATCCAATTTCTATTTAAAAAGTCAAATGAGGAGTTCCTGTCATGGAGCAGTGGTTAACGAATCCAACTAGGAACCATGGGATTGAGGGTTTGATCCCTGGCATTGCTCAGTGGGTTAACGATCTGGCTTTGCCATGAGCTGTGGTTTAGGTCGCAGACGTGGCTCAGATCAGGCGTTGCGTGGCTGTGGCATAGGCCAGCAGCTGTAGCTCTGATTGGACCCCTAGCCTGGGAACCTCCATGTGCCCTAAAAAAAAAAAGTCAGATGACTCCTTAGTTCCTGGTGTGCGTGTGTGTGTGTGTACACACACACATTCCTTTTCCTGGAGCATTGAAGACCACTTAACTCAGAAAAGGAAAGTCAGGAGTCAGCAAGGAAAACCCTTGACTTATCCTTCCAAATTTTGTCCCAGCACAAGTGTAATGATAGAGGTATGCTTGCAGTGCTATTGAGTACAAAGGATATCCTAGAAGTCTTCTTATAGGTGGTAGAAACTTAGCATAAATTTTGAAAGATGATTGAGAATTAGCTGGATCCAGAAGGTGGAGGATGATACTGCTGGCTGAGGGAGCAGTGTATAGAAACATAGCAGGACGTATCACATGTAATTGAGGAATTATGTTTGGTCTGATGGGATCAAAAAAAGAATGTAGAGGAGCGATGGGAATGAGCCTAGACCCACAGTTGGGCAAAATAACTCATCATGGTCATGCTCATGATCATTGTAGCCACCACCACATCACCACATGATCATCGTCACCACCACCACCACATCACTGTTATCATCATCATGGCAAGTAGCATACCAGGAAGTGTCAGAAAGGGGGAATGTTGAGGCAGTCTGAGATGCAGGATTCAGAGACTGATTTTATGTGGGTTGACTTGTGTGTAGATGGGTGGTTGTATTTGGGGTGCTTGTGGACATCCAGTAGGGACGTCAAGTGGGGGTCTGGGCGTGAGGACTGAAACTCAACAGAGAGGTGTGGGATGCAGACAGATTTGGGGAATCGAAGGCCTCTTGTATTTCTTTCTTGCAGAGGATATAGGAGAGGAAGTAAGGGAGGAGAGAGCAAACCATACTTCTAGAGGGGCTTAAAATGTTAAATTAATGTTGTGGAAAAGAAAAAAGGGCAAGAAGAGAGTTCTGAAAGAGGACAAAAGGATTAAAGGAGGTATCAGAGAAAGTGAGTAGCAGAAAGAGAAAATTCATTTATTCTTTCATTTTGTGCTACTGTGTATAGTCATGTGCTAGACACTGCAGATACAGAAAGAGTGAATGACTGTGACACAGAAGGCTGTGCTAGGGGTTACGGGCAATGCAAGATGAGTCTGATAGTGCCCTTGTTTCCAAGGAACTCACAGTGTATTAGTGAAGAGAGACATAAACTACTAACAAGAAATAATATGAGGGAAAATGAAATGGCATAATGATCAAACATTATCTGAATGGAATTGGAGAAGGCTTCTTGGAGAAGATCATATTTAGGCAGAATCTAGAAGCTTAGTGGGATGTCTTTCAGGGGGAAAGAGAGGGAAGAACTTCCTGGGCTGGATATAGTGCATGAGTGTTATCTATTAATTGCGTTTCCACCAAATTCATATGTAGAAGCCCTAACCCCCATTGTGACTTTATTTGAATATAGGGCCTTGAGAGAGGTAATTTTTTTTGGTTTTAAGACTGTACCTGTGGCATATGGAAGTTCCCAGGCAAGGAGTCGAATCAGAGCTGAAGCTGCCAGCCTATGCCACAGCCACAGCAATGCCAGATCCCAGCCACGTCTGTGACCTACACAACAGCTCATGGCTATGCAGGATCCTTAACCCAGTGAGCAAGATCAGGGATCAAACCCACATCCTCGTGGATACTAGTTGTATTTGTTTCCCCTGTGCCACAACGGGAACTCCTAAAGTAGTAATTGAAGTCAAGTGAGATCATAAGTGTGGGACTCTTATAGGACAGGTATCTTTGTAAGAAGAGAAAGACACAAAACTTTCATTGAAAAAGATAATTGCATTCCCTTGTATTCACTGCAGCACTATTCACAATAGCCAAGACCTGGAAACAACCTAAATGTCCATCGACAGATGACTGGATTAAGCAGATGTGGTACATATACTCAGTGGAATACTAAGCCATAAAAAATGACAAAATAATGCCATTTGCAGCAACATGGATGGAACTAGAGATTCTCATACTAAATGAAGTAAGTCAGAAAGAGAAAGACAAATGCTATATTAAATCACTTATATCTGGAATCTAATATATGGCACAAATGAACCTATCTACAGAAAAGAAACAAACTCATGGACGTGGAGAACAGACTTATGGTTGCCAAGGGGGGAGGGGGAGGCAGTGGGATGGACTGGGAGTTTGGGGTTAGCAGATGCAAACTATTGCATTTGGAGTGGATGAGCAATGAGATTCTGTACCTGGTCACTTGTGATGGAACATAATGGAGGATAATGTGAGAAAAAGAATATATATCTATATCTATATATCTGTATATCTATATATCTCTATCATCTGTCTATCATCTGTCTATCTATCTATCTATCTAACTATCTGTGTCACTTTGCTGTGCAGCAGAAATTGATAGAACACTGTAAGTTAACTATACTAAAAATTAAAAAATAATAATAAAAGAAGAAGAGAAAGAGACAGCAGAGCTCCTTTTTTCTCCTTGTGTTCATAGAATGAACTTCATTTGAGGGTACAGCAAGAAGGCAGTCATCTGCAAGCTGGAAAGAGAGCTCTCACCAGAACCTAAATTTTTTATGCTTTTTGATAAAATTCTGTTATTTAAGCCACCCAGCCTGTGGCATTTTGTTCTGGTGGCCTGAGTAGGCTAATACAATGAGCAAAGCCACAGAGTCTCAGTGGGTTAAGGAGAAGATAGGCAGCTATGTGAGTCTGGAGACAAGGACAACGGAGGAGGTATGGTGGGAGATGAGAGAGATACATGCGTTCTTTGAGTAACTGGATAACTTTGAAGGAAAATGACCACTTGGTTTAATACCTTTTGGGTTAGAAATACTGATTATGGGGTGCTGTGAGCAAAAGGAGCAGAAATGGGAAAATTTGGGGGCTCCTTAAGGAGGGTCAGAGCTAATGGTCAAAACAGGTTTTCATCACAAAGGCAGTTAGGGTAGTCACCCCTTATAGTGAAGACCTGAAAAATTAAGATTAAGTAAAACATGAAGCATTTCACACCTTCCCTCATAGACAAGGTCTGTTGCTATATAGACATTAGACATATGTTTCATTTTGTGATGTTTGGCTCCTTGGTTAGCAGTATTTGAAAACTGGCTTGAGGGTAATGTTGGAAGGTGGAACTGTATTCATCCAGGTGACTGTATTCATTAATCTTGATACTGTCTGTGAATGCTCACACAGGCAGCTTCATTGAACCCTTGTGACAATGTTCCTTTTCCATCTTGTTGAACCTGTGAGCTTCTGTGTTGATGTATTGGCTTATTAATCCTAGTCTGGGCCAATCAAAGTCATGTACAATGCAGCCAGCATTTCCTTGAATAAAAATTTTCATTTAGAAGGAAATGGTAAGTTGTTACAAATTAAACACTAAAGGGAAAGTGATGACAGATGTTTAATTGGTTGCTGTCTTGTCCCTTCTTAATGTGTGAGATGCCCTTATGAGAAAGGCGAGAGTAGACAGATTGAATGGAAACCGCCACTTAACTATCCTCTGTCTCATCCTTATGATAATGTTCATTCCTCATTGTGTTTTCAATATATTCACTGTTATAATTTTTCAGCATCTGATTACAGACAAGGAGTAACTCCCCCCATGTATTTGCCATTGGTTGGAAAGATAACTTTGAGTGAATTTTATACTCATCACATAGGAAATGAGGAAAGCTAAGCTCTGCCCAGCCTTGACAAACTTAAAGAACTTGTCTCCTTCAACCTAGGCCCTTCAGAATTTTGACCCTCTCAGGCCAAGGTCTGTCATGAACACACAAGCATCTAGGCACCCACCGTTAGAGCTTGTTTTCTGTAGTGTTCATTAAGACTGTGACAAGGTCTCTTCCTGTCTCCACCTTTCATTTCTGATTGACCCCAGCCTCTGAAACCTGCCTTTCTGACTATGACATATGGCATGATTTGGGGTTTGTTTTCTGACTTTATGCACCAATAGCTGCTAGCAAAGGGACACTCTAGTTTGTGGAGGGGACTGAAAGGAGGATTAAACATTTTAAAGTCACCTGCTAAATGGGTTTGTATATGTAAAATACTGAGCATGGAACCTGGCATTGAGTAATGCCATATACTTCAGTAAATATTAATTTCTTGCAATTTTACCTTAGCATTTTCAGATGTCAGAAGGAGATGATGGTAGAGGAAAGTTGAGGCTTTTAGGCTGTTTGCTAGACAGGATCAGAATTGAGAAAGGAGATTTTGGAGTGTGGAGTGAACATTTTTTTCTCTCCTTTGATCCATCCTAAGATCTAGTGTCGTGTTGGTCCTTCCTCCTAAGCATGGCTACTGAAGTTGGAAAACATGGGTTCAAATCCAGACTCACGTGATGTGAGAAGAATTATTTAAGGCCTTATGCCTCATCTGTAAAATGGAGATAATAATAGCACCTAACTGAGAATTGCTGAGAAGAATAAAAGGCATCATGTTTCTCTGTAAAGCACCTGGAAACAGCCTGGCGGTAACAGGTGCTCAGTAGTATTAGCTGTTACTATTGTTGCTGTTATTGTTATCCACAGAAAACGCCTGGCATGTGGAAATGTTTTTTAAATTATTACCATTATTATTATAACTACCCTCTTTAGTCAGTTTCTGTAGACTTGAGTGAAACAGATTCAGGGGTACAGTATTGTGCATTATCAGTCTTATTTAAATGGCACATGTGTTTATCCATATATACTTACTGGATCAATAAAAACCGCAAACCCACTCTTATCTTAGCTTTTATTTTTGGCTTCTCTTTTTTAGAACCACCAGAAGCCATCTCCTAGACAGGTGAAGCCACTTATCTCCTTGCAGCTGTGTGCTGAGACTTGGCAGCTAGTATATAAGAGGCGCTTGGATAAGACAGATCTTGTATCAGAGTCAGATTTACAACATGATGCCTTGGCTGCTGATGCTTTGAAATGACCCACTTTTCTCCCCAGGCTTTGGATTCTTTACTTGCTGGGACCCTCTCCTAGTCGCCTCCCCTTACCTGTGGACTGTCTGTGTGGATTACTGCTTTCCTGCCTCCCTCTCACTCTGAATTGTTTGGTTCCTGGCTCTTAGCTGTTGAAATCTCAACCCTGGTCCTATTCCTGGGTTCAAGTTACTGTTTATCTTGTTGGCCTGGAGGCTAACCCTTCTGTCCTGACTCTTGATTCTTACCTGGCCTCGTATTGTCTATAGCCAGGCAGTCTAAACATCTTCCTGGTCCTACTGACCCATCACAGCTAATCTTGCCCAGGTGACCAAAGCTGTTTCTGAAAAGTTGCTGTGGCTGATATACACCACATCAGGGTAAGTTGCTGGTAGTTTATTTTAGAAGATTGTGAGAGAATTCTGTGCATTGTTTTGTGTTTCATGTGAAGTGAGTCAGCAGGTACAGTCGCAGATGAAAAGTGGATTTGAATTTTTAACCTTGAGACTGGATTCATGCACTGTGGGGGTGGGACAAAGAATGGTTCCTAGTGACCTGGAAAATCCATACACATTCTTTCCCCTAAATAGTGGGCATTTCTTATTTTGTTTCCTTCCACCACAAATCTGTGCAGTGCATTTTTTTGAAAGAGTGAGTTTTGTTTGTGTCACAAACTCAGAGAATCCTTGATGACATGTTGACAGGTATTGGAAATGATGGGACTGGAAAGCAGACAGGTGACTCATGCATATGGATGTCTTCTGTGATTAAACATAGCAGTCTATCTGGGGTTATTTATGGTAGTATTGTCATGGCGATCAATGAGCAGTAAACAAGGCTCTCAAAGCCATAGGGAGAGTTTTTACAGCCTCTGTGGCCAACTGTGGTACCTCTACTTTAAAAAGCAAGTTTGATGATAGGCTTATTGAACTTAAGATTTCCAATATAATGCTTTTTTTTTTTTAACTTCAAAATCGTGATGAAGTACATCAAGTCTGATGCAATGGAAAAGAATTGGGATTATGGCTGAATAGGAGCCAGAGTTCCAGGTCTCACTTACTGCTTGTGTGACCTTGGACAGATCATCCATTTGAAGCCTTAGGTTCTTCATTCTTAATGGAAGCTTAATAATATGTGTTCCAGTGTATCTTTTTCAATGGGACTGTTGTAGGGAATAAATGAATGGTGCATATGAAAGGGTAGTGCCGCATGCCCAGGAGAACTAAGCCTGGAGGTGGCATTCTGTGACAGAGGTTATGCATTTGGTTCTATTCATTTTAGGTGCCAGAATTTTGACTTCATTGTTCAGGACTCTATAAAAAAGAGTAATTTTGGGGGGAGGTTCTTAGCTCGGATTTTTAGAAAGTTGACAGAAGGATTCAATGGGAATGAATGAATCCATGTTTTCTAATGAAACTACATACCCTTGACTCTATGTTAACTAGATAATTATAAATACAACACTATCCAGATTATAGAGTGATCATCTGGAGAACTTGGATTTTCCTCACACTAAGCAATTGATAAGAACAACTCCTCAGTGTGTTGAAGGTGATACCCAGGTGTGTCCTGGTATGGATGCCTCTGTTAAACTGTCTCTTCAGCTGGCACCTTCTGTGTTCCTTTCCTGGTAGGACTGACGGGGATTTTTCAATTCATTTTTTGCCTCAGGAAATCATTTCTAATTGCATATTTTTCAGTCTCTGATGTTATGATCGATCAAAGGCCACTTTGCTCATAATTTTGTTGATCTAGAGACTGTGCTTTCCTCTCTGTAAAATGCTGTTTTTCCATACCGTGGAAGCCTTGATTCTGTGGATCTGTAGAAAGGAAGCTCTTAACTAGAGAGGGCAGAGGCCACGTTGGTAAAGTGGGTGACCTTCTACTGCACGTTTTCCTTATTTGACACGAAGGTGCACCCCGGGTCCGCTGGTTCATGTGGCCTGCATAGGTGGGGGTCCTGCTAGTTTCCTCCTGTTCATGTTTTTATTCCCTTCTGTATTGGTCACAGTTTTCTGAAGAAACAACATCAATAGAATGTATCAATATCGATATACGTGAGGATATTTATTATTGGAATTGGCTCACATGCTTTTGGAACTGAGAAATCCCTTCATCTGTCATCTGCAAGCTGGAGAACCAAGAGAGCCAGTGGTATAATTCAGTCTGAGTTGGGAGGCCTGGGAATCAGGGGGCTGATGATGTAAGTCCCAGTATGAGGCCAAAAGCTAAAGAACAAGGAGTGCCAGTGTCTAAGGGTAGCAGAAGAGGAACGTCTCAGCTCAAGCCGAGAGCGAGTGAGTTCACCCTTCCTCAGCCTTTCTGTTTTATCCAGGCCCCCAACAGATTGGGTGACGACAGTGGAGAGAGGACAATCTGCTTTATTGAGTTCAGCAATTTCAATGCTAATCTCTTCTGGAAACAACTTTGCAGACACATCCAGAAATAATGTTTTACTAGGTATCTGGGAATCCTTTAGCCCTGTCTAGTTAACCCATAAAATTAATCATTGCACCTTCCAACCCAGGAAGCCACTTCATTACAGCCTAATCTCTGCCTCAGAACAATACACTTGTCCTGTGGCTGCTCTGTAACTCAGACTCAGACTTGACTTAGAGGATTTAAGAGTAGGATTTCCATTTGAGCCACAGGGCTTAGCACTCTTCAGTTTTTATTATAGAGTCCAACCAAGGGCCCTTCCAAGCAGCAGACCTGACCCTGACCTTCCACAGTTGCTGTACTGGGAATGGATTTAAAAAATAAATCTTTGATCCTTTCAATAGTTCTGTCTCTAGCCTGAGTTTGCTGTCTTTCCTGTTCTGGGCAATGTCCTCCATGAGGACTATCTATTTTCCCTCAACATCATGTCTCTAGGGTCTGTCATGGTATGGAATAAATAAGTGCATAAATAAATTGACAGCATCAAAATTAAAAAAACCCATAAACATATACAAATATATTAGTATCACAATTGTCAAGCACTAATTGCCAATCAATCATTGATTAGTTAAATTGCATATTGTTATGATTTGATAGAAAGTGTTTACAAAATCAGATGGCTTGAATTCAAACTTTATCTCTGACAATAGCTGAGGGACCTTTGGCAATTTATGTAGGTCTTTAAAACCCCAGATGTTTTAACTTTCAAATGAGATGATACATGTAAGTGTATAACCAGTATTTGCCAAGTAATAATTTCTCAATAAATTTTAGCTATAATTTTCATACTACATCAAATATAGCAAAGAAATGCTTCATTTTTTTTTTTAGAAAGAAATGATAAAATACTGAGTAGCAGGTTAGTATGTATGGAAATGACACAATCTTTCCGGAGAAAAAACTGGCAATATAAATCAAAACCATTAAAATGTTCAGATCCTTTGATCAAGTATTTCTATGTCTAGGGATAACTGAGAAATAATCAGACATTTTAATAAACATGTATGTCAAAGAATTTCTGCTAACATAATAAAAAATTCAGCAGTAGGTGGATATCTAGGTAACTTTTAAAGATTATCATATGGAATTATGTATTTTGAAATGGAAAAATACTCATAAAAGGCCAAGTGAAAAAGCAGACCACAAACCATTAGAAACAACATAGCATCATCAATATCCAGATGGTCTAAATAATGGCCTTTGTAAACTGAACATGTCTAAAACTAGATTGTTGATTCTCTTCAGTGTATTCCTTTACCAGTATTCTTATTTCTGTAGATGACATTTTTTAGCTAAAATGTTTTTCTTCAGAGTACTTATATTCATATATTATATATTTGAATGTTTATTGTCTAGCTCCATTACCACTGTGTTAGTTCCATGGGAGCAGGAATCCTAACTGTCCTGTTTATAGCAGAATTGCTAATATCTAGAATATAGCATGCAATTAATATATATTTGTGGATTAATTGCATGAACATCTACTTAAACTGCATTAAATAGAAATGGATGCATGAAAATGTTATGAGTAATTAACTCTTGAAGGCAGAATAACGGTGATATTTTAGAGCTCTTCCCACTATTTAGAAGAAAGTTATTAAATTGACATAGAGAGACTAATTTGTAAACTAGCTAAATTTTAGAAAATCATGTACACTGTTATTTTTAATGGTCAGGAAGAAAAGCAAGAATAAAACTGGACAGTTTGCTCTAATAGAAGCACTGTGTTATTAACATATTAGCAGAAGATCAATCAGATTAATGATAAATATTGACAGCAAAGATAATTATTTAGTTCAACTATAATCTCAGAGAAATAGCTCCTCCTGAGATGGCAGTGTGCTGTCCTTGGAGAAATCTTGCATCATAAAAACTGGATCAGTGCTCTTAAGACAAATCACAGAGTGTCTAATTTTAGGAATCTTTAGTTCCGTTTTCTTTCATTCAAGTGGCATTTCTTTTTTTCTTTTTGTGGCCTCGCTTGTGGCTTATTGAAATTGCTGGGCTATGGGTTGAATTGGAGCTGCAGCTGCTGGCCTGTGCCACAGCCACGGGAACATCAGATCCAAGCTGCATCTGACTTATGCTGCAACTTGCAGCAACTCTGGAACCTAAACCCCTGAGTAAGGCCAGGGATCAAACCTGCATCCTGATGGATGCCATGTTGGGTTCTTAACCCGCTGAGTCACAATGGGAACTCCTACATGTATTTTTTTTTTTTTTGAATTTTTCCTCTGACATTTTATTGTGAAAAAATTCAAACATTCAGAGAAGTCGGTACCCATAGAACTACCATCTGGCTCTACAGTGAAACATTGCTCGATTTGCTTTATCATGTATCTGTCCGTCTCCCCATCCTATACTGGAGCCACGCCTTGTCTAGAGCATCTCTGATTCAATTTATGCAAAGATAGACTTCCAGTCTCCTGCCCTGATGGTGCAGTTGCTGGCACTATGGGATGGTCACAGGCATAGCAGATCTGGAGTGGAATGAGGTTAATGGGGGGAGCAGGGGCTGAGTCTTATACTGATTTTCAGCCAATTCTCCTTTTTTCAGCTACACCACTACATGTATTTTTTAACTCACATTAAGTTCAATTTTTGTTTTTCTGGTTTGAGAAAAACAGTTGATGGAAATCTTTATGAGACTGAAATTTCTGTTGTGCCGAATGAAGTCACACTTACACTTCGCAGATCTTATATATACCCCACAAGGTCTATAATATTCTTTTAACTTCTTTACCTAAAAGAAGTCTTTGTAGCTATCTTGATATTACACCAAAAAAAACTTCTTATCTTATTTTCTGTGTTTACATTGTTTTATACTGTATTATAAATTCCTATTAAGCTAACAAAGTATAATTTTGTTATTGACTTTGGTCAAGTGCCGTATACATCTCTATGCTTAAAAAAGGTGACTTAAAAAATTTCAACATATGGAGAGTGCAAAAGAAAGAATGATTTACAAGGAAGAGTACAAAACAATTTTCCTTTCATAACACATTATTACTACATGATATATTCTGGGGTACTAAATATGAAACAGCCTTGATGGTGCATGTTTATTAAATCCAACAGATAATGGCATATGTATTGCTGTAATAAAAAAGTACAATTCATTTTGATAGTGTCACTGGAGTAATATTACCTCCAGTATTAGAAACATGATGTTTCTCTGAGCATATGCAATTATTTTATAGGAATCAAACTACTGTACATGGATGTTAATAAGATAGTTTCTATCATGTACCTAGTCTTTTTAATATTCAAGTAAAAGTCTTGTTAAAATGACTAAAAACATACATATTTAGTTATTAGCATTTGGAAGTACAGACAAAGGTATTAGTGATAATGCTTTGGGGCTAATTTAGGTGCAATAATGGAATTTTTATTACTGTTCATTATTTTTCAAAACAGCACATTTAGTCAGATAGTTATAAAACATTTCTAATAGAGCAAATAATAACACAGGCTTTCCTCTCTTTATAATGTATCATAGTGTTATTATAAGCTTCCAGGGGGAATTATTATAATTGTGACAAGGATAATAACATGCCCTTAAAGCAAAACTCATGCAGCAGATTTGGTATTTGCTCAGTCTTTCCTTCCTCCTTCCCGCTCTTCCTTCTTTCCTTTTTTATCCCCTCAATAACTATGTACGGCCCACTATCTGTTGTATGTATGCTATGCCAGCTTCTGGGAATGTAGCGGGGAATAAAACATATATGGTCTCTGACCTTGTGGAACTAACAGAGTAGAAGAAGAAACAATTATTTATTGATTTACCACATATTCATTGGGTAGCTACTATGTGCCAAGCACTCCACAGCACTAAAAACTCCAGACAAGGGGGAGGAGGCAGAAAGCGTTTGGTATAGTCCAGGAACAGAGAGTAGGCTGACTACCATCAATGGATTGGATTGAGTCATAGTAGAAGCAGAAACGACGCTGTTGCAGGAATTTAGATGAGAGATGTGATGGTGGAACTAGGGCAGTGGCAGAGCAGCTGGAAAGAAGGGACACTTCCTAAGTGTAAGATCTACTGAGGTGGTGTGATTGACAGGATATTCAGAGGGTGCCATCAAAAAGTCTTTAACTTTGCTGATTCCTCCAAGTCTAGTTCAAATCTGATTCTCCTCAAAACTATCTCTGATAATTTACAGCTAAGAAAGACCATTATGTACCACATATGTGGCCAGCTTTATGTCCATTGTAACAGGTATATACTGGCTTTTATTGTTTTGCAATATTTTATTTATCAGCTTGTTAGCTTTTGAAACTTTGTTTTATATAAATTAATAATATTATATATAATGTTAATGGTTTGGTGCAGCTGCTCTTTATCTGGGATTTTTTTTTTAATATGAAAGTGATTCCACTACATCCTGGCACTATTTTTAAAGAGGTCATCTATCAGGACATAAATCATATAAGAACAGAAATAGGGCTTCCAGAGTAAATCATTCTATTTCCTCTACAGGTTTTATCCTGTAAGTCTTTTATTTGGAACTTGGATAAGCCATCAAATATCCCTAATATAGTTCAGAGTCATAGCACTATGCAGGCTTAAGGAGAAGAGGCATTATTATTATTATTTTTTTATTTTTCCATTATAGCTGGTTTACAGATTTCTGTCAATATTCCAACTGCACAGTATTGTGACCTGGTTACACTTACATATATGGATTCATCACAATTGATTAGACAGAGTTCCCAGTGCTATACAGCAGAATCTCCTTGCTTTTCCATCCCAAAGGCAATAGTATACAACTATTAACCCAAGACTCCCATATCTTCCCACTCCCTCCCTCACCCTCTTGGCAACCGCAAGTCTGTTCTCCAAGTCCATGATTTTCTTTTCTGTAGAAAGGTTCATTTGTGCAGTATATTAAATTCCAGATATAAGTGATATCATACGGTATTTGTCTTTCTCCTTCTGACTTACTTCACTCAGTATGAGGGTCTCTAATTCCATCCATGTTGCTGCAAATGTCATTATTTTATTTATTTTTTTATGGCTGAGTAGTATTCCATCGTGTATATATACCACATCTTCCTAGTCCAATCATCTGTTGATAGACATTTGTTTCCATGTCTTGGCTATTGTGAATAGTGCTGCAATGAACATGCATGTGCAAGTGTCTTTTTCAAGGAAAGTTTTGTCCGAGTATATACCCAAGAGTGGGATTGCTGGGTCATATGATAGTTCTATGTATAGTTTTCTAAGGTACCTCTATACTGTTTTCCATAGTAGTTGTACCAGTTTACATTCCCACCAGCCGTGCAGGAGGATTCCCTTTTCTCCACACCCCCTCCAGCATTTGTTGTTTGTGGACTTGTTAATGATGGCCATTCTGACTGGTGTGAGGTGGTATCTCCTGGTAGTTTTGATTTGCATTTCTCTAAGTATCAGTGATGGTTGAGCGTTTTTTCATGTGCTTGTTGGCCATCTGCATATCTTGTTTGGAGAAATGTCTATTCAGGTCCTTTGCCCATTTTTCAGTTGGATTGTTGGCTTTTTTGCTGTTGAGTTGTATCAGTTGTTTGTATATTTTAGAGATTAAGCCCTTGTCAGTTGCATCATTTGGCACTATTTTCTCCCATTCTGTAAGTTGTCTTTTAGTTTTCTTTTTGGTTTCCTATGCCGTGCAAAAGCTTGTCAGCTTGATTAGGTCCCATTGGTTTGTCTTTGCTATTATTTCTGATGCTTTGGGAGACTGACCTGAGAAAACATTTGTAAGGTTGTTGTCAGAGAATGTTTTGCCAGTGTTTTCTTCCAGGAGTTTAATGGTGTCTTGTCTTATATTTAAGTCTTTAAGCCATTTTGAGTATATTTTTGTGCAATGTGTGAGAGTGTGTTCTAGTTTCATTGATTTGCATGCAGCTTTCAGGTTTCCCAGCAATGCTTACTGAACAGACTGTCTTTTTCCCATTTTATGTTCTTGCCTCCTTTGTCAAAGATCAATTGGCCATAGGCGTCTGCGTTTATTTCTGGGTTCTCTATTCTGTTCCACTAGTCCGTATGTCTGTTTTGGTACCAGTACCAAACTGTCTTTTTTTAAAATTAATTAATTTTTTTTTTTTGCCTTTTTGCCTTATCTAGGGCCGCACCCGTGGCATATGGAGGTTCCCAGGCTAGGGGTCTAATCGGAGCTGTAGCCAGTGGCCTACACCACAGCCACAGCAACGTGGGATCCGAGCCACTTCTGCAACCTATACCACAGCTCACGGCAACGATGGATCTTTAACCCACTGAGCAAGGCCAGGGATCGAACCCACAACCTCATGGTTCCTAGTCGGATTCGTTAACTACTGAGCCACGATGGGAACTCCCAAACTGTCTTGATTACTGTGGCCCTGTAATATTGCCTAAAGTCTGGGAGAGTTATGCCTCCTGCTTTGTTTTTGTTCCTCAGGATTGCTTTGGCGATTCTGGGTCTTTTGTTGTTCCATATAAATTTTTGGATTGTTTGTTTTAGTTCTGTGAAGAATGTCATGGGCAATTTGATAGGGATTGCATTGCATTTGTAGATTGCTTTGGGTAGCATGGCCATTTTTACAATATTTATTTTTCCAGCCCGTGAACATGGAATATCTTTCCATTTCTTTGTATCTTCTTTGATCTCCTTGATGAATATTTTGGAGTTCTCTGTATATAAGTCTTTCACGTCCTTGGTCAGGTTTATTCCCAGGTATTTGATTTTTGGGGTGCTATATTAAAAGGTAAAGTATTTGGGTATTAAAGAATATTTCATTGTTAGCATACAGAAATGCGATTGATTTCTGAAGTTTAACCTTATATCCTGCTACTTTGCTGAATTTGTTGATCAGTTCAAGTAATTTTGGGGTTGAGTCCTTGGGGTTTTCTATATATAGTATCATGTCATCCGCATACAGTGACAGTTTTACCTGAGAAGAGGCATTATTAACTTCATCTTGCTTTTGTTTTCAGACTTTTATCACAATTCCTTTTTCCTGGAAAATTCCTTTGGACATTTTTCTATTCTTTATAGAAAGTCATGAAAGAACTGTTCCTGAGAATCCTGAGAATGATCTCGTGAGCTCTCAGCAAGACAGTTTTAAAGTGGCTAATACTGAATTCTTTATTTCAGCAACAATATTTTATCTTCTTCTCCTTCTCTCTCTCTCTCTTTTTTTTTTTGGCTCTTTAGGGCTGTACCTGTGGCACATGGACGTTCCCAGGCTAGGGGTCGAATCATAGCTGTAGCCACCAGCCTGTGCCATACACAGCGACGTGAGATCTGAGCCACGTCTGCAACCCACACCACAGCTCATGGCAACCCCAGATTTTAACCCACTGAATGAGGCCAGGGATCGAACCTGCATCCTCATGGATGCCAGTCAGATTCATCCCCACTGAGCCACAACAGGAACTCCAACAACATTTTATCTTCTGTTGAATCTTCATCTCCGTGATTTGCAATGGTAGTCATTCAATAATATGATGGAAAAAGGGACATGGCTGGAGATGAGGACAAAGAGGGATGTGTCTTGACAGATTGGAACTAACTTCAAAAAGAGAAGAAAATTGATTTCAGTTTGTGCCAGGTGTACTTGGAAATAGAGGGTTGTAGTCTTTATCCCATGAGTATATTCATCTTCATATATCAGTACGTCCCTTGGGTAAATGACTACTACCACAGAAGTGCTTGTCATGTCAGATTTATCTAATACATTTGCTGTAGAGTTTTATTCTTCTGGGTCAGTGTGGCGTATGAATCCATCTTTTTTGTGTGTGTATTTTAAAAGCCTTATCTCAGTCCAAAAATCTGTGTTAAGGTCACAAAGTCTCTAGAGCAAACCTTGGAGAAAGGCACGTATTGTTCCAGGTTGATTGTTACTGAAATATAGATGCAGGATTTCCTATTGTGAGATTAATGGAAAAAAATATATCACCCGCCCATTGCACATATTCCTTGCCAATTTATTCTCTCCATAATGGAGAGAAGTAGAATTCAAAGAATAGCAAAGCATACTTAAAGGGGTTCATTGGAAATATTGGGACTTATAAATAGAATCGTAAAGGTTTGATCTGTGGGAAATCTTAGATGCTATTTAGGCCTGTCTTTTCACTTTACTGAGAATCGCAAATCTGGATAAAATCTCCTTTTGCCCAGCATCCCAGTCCAGCATCACCTATGTAGGGGCTTTAGCTGGTTAGGTCAGAGCCGGGCCAGGACTCAGGGAGGTTTATGACTCTCTTACCCTGTTCTTTGTGTCACATGCATCTATCTTAAAGCTTGAGCTGTTATTTATTGAAATCAACTGTAAAGTGCCTCCTTGTCTAACCTATTTCCTATCACTTCTCACGACATCCTCTCTGCTTTCTGGTGAGTCTAATCATCAACTAGGACCACAAATGTACCAACTTGTGATGTTTCTTACTTTTGTCAGATTATTTCTTATTTCTGGAGAGCTCATGCCCTTCCTTACCTGTCAGACCGAAGTCAGCTGCACTTGACGCCCTGTCCTGCTCAGTCAAAGCACTTATGCTACAGAGCTTCTCCTTAGAGCTCATCCCTGACAGATATATGGCTCCCGAGTTTCTCAAAGTGCTTGCAGTTTATAACAGTGGCTCCCAAGCCCAGATAATCTTCAGAATCAACTGGAAACTTAAAAAAAAAATACTTAAAATTTTATTTTAAATACAGAGTCTTGGGTCCTACTTCCAAGATTCTGTTTTGAGGTAGATCGGGAGTGGAGCCTAGGAATCCACATTAAAAAACCCAGTAACCCCTGATTTTGATGATCAGGCAGGTTTGGGAAACAATTATTTAAAATACATAAGAATTTAAAGCTTGTCCCGTGGGAACATTTCTTTCATGTGAATTTGCTGTATATTCCAACCTGTAAGGTGAAATTTAATGTGGTCGAGGATAGTGGGAAAGTGAGGAGGTGGTAAGATTTGTAAGCTGTCTGTTTGCAAAACAAGTGTTGGGAAGCAAGTTCCTTGAAACACTGGCTGCTTTCTGTCCTGAGACAAATCTAGTGAAAATTAAAATGAAGAGTGACTCCGAAAGATATTTATCCCACAAAACCGCTAGTTACATAAGCATCACTTAATACTGTGAAGAAAACAGTACTTTATTTTATTTTATTTATTTTTTTTCTCTTAATGGATTTTATTTCACTTATAGGTGTGCATAAATCATCACAAGTCAATTTTACAGATTTTGTATCCCAGACCCCCAGTGCATCCCCCCACCCCCCCCAGATTGTCTTATTTGAAAAACCAAGGTTTTCCAAAGTCTGTGAGTCATTGTCTGCTCTGTAAGAAGGTTCATTGTGTCTTTTAGTTTCCATATGTAAGCGGTATCATTGGGTGTTGCTGTCTAATTGTCTGACTGGTTTCACTTTGCATGATGATTTCTAAGTCCATCCATGTTGCTATAAATGTTGGTAAT
>PVHT021183629.1:15565257-15635762 GCA_004024745.2 Catagonus wagneri | reverse complement strand
GTCAGAGTGAAGTACAGTGATCCTTCTACCAAAGTCTTCTATGGTAAGTCTGACTTGGATGTAGGTAGATGACAGAGTCACTGAAAGCTAAGAGTTAGTGAACCAGGTGGTATGTCCCAGGTAGGGACAGTGACTTTCTGAAAGGGCAGAGGAAAATGGTTTAGAACGGATGTCAGGGAGTGAGGTGTCTCCTGTACCATTCTCATCTCTGAGGGAAGGGAATGATGATCAACCTTTGCTGGGGGGTTGCTAGGGAAGTGGAATCCTTAGAGGGGAGCCAGAAGCAGTAGGCAGGGTTCAGAGAGGCTGTTTCCCCGTGTTTGCGAGGGAAGCGAGCCTCGGCTGGGTCTCAGCACACTGGCTGTCAGGGGTGAAGGGAGCGGGTTCTCAAGGCAGTTACTGGTAGTCTGGGCTCTTGCTCATTCTCTCCGGGCGTTAAGGGGAGATGAAAGTAACCTAACTGGCAAGGCTGTTGTAAAGATCAACTATAATTGCCCTCCTTGGACATACCCTTTGTTTTAGAATTGTTTTCCAACCCAGCATCATAATGTAAAAGTTTATTCCCTAAGTGGAACTGATCTCATCTACGGGGAGGGGGGGGGGCAATTCTTAGCTTCTGCTTTTCCCTTTATTGCTGCTCTCCTTCTGCTGTCCTTCTATTTGCTGAAGGAAAAGGGATCTGTAATTTGACTAAACCATTCCTGAACTGTTGCCAAGCCTTGGTAGAGGCACAGCATCTCGAGAATTCCCAAGGCCTCTTTTGTTTTATAAAACCTTAAAATCACTTGGTGATGCTTATGAACAGCTAGTATTAATAGATAATGATGAAAACCGCAGATGTATTCCCAGAACTGGCAGTGTAAAATTAATCTAGTTTGAGTCATTTTCTTGTTAGGGCATGTTTCAAAATGATGGAAGTAAAGTGGCATATTTTCCAGCTTTCATCTCGTAAAAAAATGTCTATAGATTTTAGAACAAAATTACCATGCTTATTTTGCAATGACAACATGTAATGCATTTCTGAAGAAAACAGAAAATTCTCAAAAAAATTTAACAAATTTTCAAACTTAAATCTTTACACTAAATTTTTTTATTATATATGTTCCCTTCACATGAATATGCACCTGGTATGACAGTATGATCTATACATGGAGATGGCAATAAAGGAAAGTTTTATATTATAACCACTATTTTCTGTACTCTCTGGGGAGAATTGAGCCCACAAGATAGGGGATTTTATTTTGATAGTTTTCTGTAACAGAATATCCTGGTTAACAATTTAGCTCACAGTTGTTTGGGGGGAATGATTTGACATTTGTAAAGCGAAGTACGGGAATGTCACTTGAAAGCCCACATGGCGTCTATCAGAATCTGCCAAACAAAATTGTAGACCATCGGAATAGACATGGAAGGACACAGAATCGTCTCTGTGTCTTCATGACCAGGGTACCCTTCCCACCTTTGTCTGCTGTAGCATGAGCAGTTACTTACATCCAGAGTATATGACACTCTGTGTTTATTTTGTGGGTAAAAATAATGAAAAATGGGCTGAGGCATTCTCTTGGAAATCTCAGTCTAAATTGTACTGTCTTCCTAAATTAGTAAGTGATTTATTTACTAATATACGCTTATATAATATATGATATTGTAAAAATATTGAAAACTTCTGGGTAAACTTAGCGAAATATACATTTCAGAAATTCTTGATTGAAACAGAAAGCGGATTGGTTGCCAGGGCCCAGCAGGAGGCCGCAGTGGGCAGTAACTGCTGGGTGGGCACAGAGTTTTGTTTTGGGGTGAGGAAGGTGTTTTCAGACTAAATAGAGGTAGTCGTTGCACACATTGTGAATGTACCAGGTGTCGCTGAGTTGTTCGTTATAAAATTGTTAATTGGATGATATGTGAATTTCACCTTAATAGAGAGCAGAAAATCAAACCCAAACAAACAAACACACACACACACACACACAGAGAAAACTTCCAAGTCCCAAGTTTCCTAAGCTGTGGCCCCAGGAAACAGAAGGAGAACCTTGTTCTTTAACCTTTAAAACTATTAAGCATGTTTATTACTTTCAAAACAGACATGGCTTACCTTGCCACCTGTGAGACTTCATGACTGCAGGTTTTTGTAAGGGGAGTGTCAACTCTTCCTTTTGTAAGGGGAGGTCATCTGTATAGTTTTCATTCACCAGTATGTACTTGAACTTAATAAATCATCTTTTTATCTCTATGAGGATAGATTTGATTGTACTACTGTCTTCCCTTAAACTTGGTTGATGGTGACACAGACTTTGATAACTTTTACTGTATATATATATTTTTGTTAATTATTGCTTCTCTCTATCATGCTATGAATATGTATTTGTTTATTTTAAAAGTGCAATTTAACATCAATGGCATGCATCCTTTTGGTGTGGTGATCAAACAGGGACTTTTCCTGTAGCACGACACAAATCATGAAGTGAATGCAGTGTCTAAACTGGTCTGATGATGGTGATTTATACTGGTTTATATTTAATCTATGGGAAGTTATGATAACTCATTTAGCAGTCAACATTGCTTTAAAAAAATGTGGCTCAGGATCCCTGGGCTCACAGAATGGTGCTATACAGATGGTAGTTTTTGTAACGCAGGGGTCTGTATTGAATTTATTGCCCCTTTCTTCCAGTTCAGCTGACAGGATTCTTGAAAGATGCTTTTAATTAAGGACATTTAAGAGGCATAATACTGTAATTCCATGGAGTGATGCTAATGGGAGGCACTTTGAAGAGAAACTTTGATGGAGCTTGGCATCCTTCGGCCTTCATCTTGTGGCTGACTGACCAAGGAAAGAACTAACTCTCTGTCCGTACTGTTGCTTATTAACGCAGCTTCATTTCTGTACTGAAGCTAACTAATGAAACAGGGAATTGGTTGAAAAAGTATATGAAAAAAATAATCCCTTTCACTGCTTCACACAAAATGAATCTTTCTTACATATTTAAGCTTTTTATTGAGATATTTAGCTTGGTCAGTAGAAAGTCTAGTCCTTTGTAGTTAATGTTGTTAGAGTTAAGTGTTCTCTTTGACAGCATTTATTTTTGTCAGTGGCTTGGTTTCATCAGCTTTTTCTTTGCATGGCACAGTATCAGGTTGCTCCAGAGGCACTGCTGTTTTCTCTGGGACTTGTGCTCCTGGATTTGTGCCACAGCACTGCTTCTTTTGAGGGAAATGATAGCTTCTGCCTTGAAACCACATATTACAAAGGCTTTTCCCAAAGTATTTGTCTTCTTTGCTTATGAAGCAACAAAACTTTGCCCAATGCAGCCTCTGTTGGTTCCACTTATTGTTTTTGGAAACCATCTGTTTTCTGGCAAGGATATACATTAATCTTAGGCAAGTGAAGCTTTTAGTATCTGGCCATCTTTAACTCTTTAATCATTTAATCAATCGTTGGAAAGAGTATTGATTACACCTTTTAGCCTGGAGAAAATTAGGAGTCCATCATGGTTTTTGGTTGGTATTTCTTTTTAGAATTGTCTTTCCACTCTGCAATTTCAGTGCTTTCATTGTTTGCTCTTCTATTTCTCATTCTTACAGTAGGAAAATTACTATTTTTTTTTAGATTAAAATGAGATTCAAGTAACTCTGAATTTCTAATTATTATTGTGAAATGTTTTTTATTACCTCATGTAATTTTCTCTTCTACAGAGGAAGTGTCCTGAGTTTGGCAACTAATGATTTTTTATTTGTGTCCCTTTTGTTATTTAACCTTAAATACATGTATCTTTTTTTTGTTCTTTGACATAAAATTGCTTCCTCTTAAAAGCTTTGTTCCACTTGCATTTAGCTCTTCTTTTTCTTCTGTCCGCCTTCTGTTCATCAATTTAGTGTAGAACTTTTGGAAAGAACGTAATGAATTATACTGGGATTCAGTTAGAGTCTGTATTTTAACATGTTACGCCTCTCTATTTTGACAAATTTCTTCCATGCGCAATAGGGAATTATTATTACACAAATATACAATATGAAATATATATTTGATTAAAAAGTTAATTTTTTTATTGCAGGGACATTTCAAAGTTGCATTTAATAAATACTAAGGCTATTAGTGAACACATCTCTTTCCCATGATAACAAAGCTATAATGCTTCCCATTTGTTATTTTAAAAAATTTCAGAAGCAAACAAATTGATAGCTTTTCTGTGCTTTCTATTTTGAGAACATTTGGGTGTTGCTTGCAGAAATAGTGCTATAATTTTAATATTCTTTCCAGTGCATCACAGTGGACAAGTTTCTTCGTGCTGGGAGAGAGTTAACAATTTATATTTGTTTAACCCATTTTGTACACTAGTACTTTTTTTCTGTGCCGTGGTTATGCAATTTTCTAACTCTGTTTTCTATATGACTCATTAATACTTATCATTAATAATAAATCCCTTTAAAATAACATATTTTAATTATAAAAGCAGCATGAAATTAAAATACAGATAAGCAAAATGAGGAAATGTAAAATTCATCCCTAATCCTACCACCGAGAGATAATGATGAATTTATTATAAATTCTTAGATGTAATATAAACTGTACCAATTATTACAAAGACAAGATCACATTATTCTGACTCTTTTGGATTCGTCTTTCTTATTTGAGATATAGTATACATCTTATTAGTCATTATTTTTTAAACCACCATCAGAAATAGGAATTAAAATTTTATTTCTATAACAAAATATGTGTTTAATATAGAAGAGTTTAAAAATAGGTGATTGTAATGAAAAAGAACTGTTAATGTAACCACACAGAGTTATGTTTTGGCCTCATTTTAGTCTATAGCCACCTGACTTTTTAAAAATGGGTCTGTTATCATACTCAGTGGTGAAAGGTTGAAAGCTTTTCCTCTAAGATCAGGAACAAGACAAGGGTGTCCACTCTCACCACTCTTATCAACATAGTTCTGGGCAACCTAGACATAGCAACTGGGCAAGAAAAGAAAAAGTATCGGAATTGGAAAATAAGACGTGAAATTGTCTGTATTTGCAGATGACATAGTTTTATATGTAGAAAAGCATAAAGATTCAACCCAAAAGTGTTAGATCTAATCAATAAATTCAAGAAAGCTGCAGGATACAATATGTAAAAATCACTAGTGTTACTATACATTAACAATGAAATTTCCGAAAAAGAAAATGATCCCATTTATAGTAGCATCAAAAAAATACTTAGAGATTTTTCATCTCCTTAGTTAAACTTATTTCTATGTTGAAAACGATAAGACATTGATGAAAGAAATTGAAGGAGACACAAATAAATGAAAAAGTATCATATATTCACGGATCGAAAGAATATTAAATGTTAATTTGTTAAAATGTCAGTAGTATCAGAAGACATCTATACATTCAATGCAATCTCTGTGAAGATTCCAATGGCATTTTTTATAGTAGGAAAAACTCTTAAAATTTATGTGGAACCACAAAAGACCCCAAATAGGCAAAGAAATCCTGAGAAAGAACAAAGCAAGAGATATCATATTTGATTTCAAGCTATATTGTAAAGCTATAGTCATTAAAGTAACTTGACGCTGGCATGAAAACA
This sequence comes from Catagonus wagneri, assembly GCA_004024745.2. Taxonomy (NCBI): domain Eukaryota; kingdom Metazoa; phylum Chordata; class Mammalia; order Artiodactyla; family Tayassuidae; genus Catagonus; species Catagonus wagneri. The sequence goes on along the minus strand of PVHT021183629.1, from coordinate 15,630,190 downwards.
GACACATATATCAGTGGAACAGGATCAAGGGTCCAAATATATATGGTCAACTAGTATTTGACAAGGGAGCCAAGAATACTCAGTGGAGAGAGATTTGTCTCTTCAATAAATGATGCTGGGATAATTGGATATTAACAGGTAAAGGAGTGAAACTGGACCCATGTCTTAAACCACTCACAAAAATTAAATCAAGATCGATTTAAGAGCTGAAACTATGAAACTCCTATAAGAAAATATAGGGACGAAACACCTTGACATTAGTCTTGGTAATGATTATTTGGAAATGACACCTAAAGGATAAGTAACAAAATAAAAAAACAAACAAGTGAGACTACACCAAGCTAAAAAGCTGTGCACAATGAAAGAAACCATAGTCAAAGTAAAAAAAAAAAAATCCTACAGAATGGGAAAAAAGTATTTGCAAACTATATATCTGATAAAGGATTAATATCCAAAACATAAACAACTCACTAGTAAAAACCTAAATAAACCAATTGAAAATGGGCAAAGGACTTGAGTAGATATTTCTCCAAAGAAGACACCTGAAAAACCAACAGGTACATGAAAAGATGCTCAACATGACTAGGCATAGGGTAATGCAAATTAAAATTGCAATGAGATATCACTTCATGCCCGTTCCAATGGCCATCACCAAATACAAGAGAAAACAAATGCTGGCATGGCTGTTGAGAAAGGGAACCCTTGTGCACTGTTAGTTGGATTGTAAATTGGTGCAGCCACGATGGAAAACAGTGTGAAGGAGCCTCAAAAAATTAAAAAATAAAACTAGCATGTGATCCAGCAGTTTCACTCTGGGAATAATGCTGGTCTGTGAATATATGAAAGTTAAGAGAGTAAATCCTAAGAGTGCTTATCACAAGGAGAGAATTTCTTTCCTTTCTTCTTCTTTCTTTTTAAAAAAATTATGTCTGTGTGAAGACAGATGTTAGCTGAACCTATTGTGGCAATCATTTCACAATATATGTAATCAAACCATCATTTGTATTCCTTAAACTCATGCAGTGATGTATGTCATTTATTTCTCAATAAAACCGGAAAAATGTACATTTTATAAACAATATCATATATTAGATTGTTTTGCATACTGTCATCTTGTTGGTATGTATATCGTTGCTTCTTCATTATAAACAAAGACTTTTATACTTGATTTTTTATCATCCTAAAAAACCATGCTGTATATCTGCTTTATTTTCTAAACCTTGTAACAGCCCCAAACAATTAAATCCTAACCTAAGATATGAAATGTAACAGCACTGTAGGGACTAATCCTGAATACCTCATAGAATAAGCTCCTGACATTAAACATCTCTTGCAAGGCTAATTAATTAGGGGAAAGAAGAGCAGCTGGAGAGCATTTCCTCTGTAAAAGTTTTAACAGCCACGACACCGCTTTATTTGCAGAGCATAACTGTGAACTCTAGGATCCAACTCCATCACTCTAAATACACTGCAGCATGTCTTTGAACCTGCTGAGGCGGCATGAGGTAGGTGAAAACTGCTGAGAAATAGCCACTGGCAGACTCATCAGCCACAGAAGTTGGTGCAGTGTGTGTGCGCGCGCGCGCGCGCGTGTGTGTGTGTGTGTGCGTGCGCGCGCGTGTGTGTGTGTGTGTGTGCGCGGTGGGGGAGTGCATTTTCTTAGCCAATGCAAAACTGGGTCTTCAGCTAAAAATTTCAAAGTGAAACCAAGAATAGTGCCATCCTTGGATGTTCTTCTGGCAATTCAGATCCGGTTTTGAGGTGTCAGTCCACTCTGCACAGGTGCTCCATTATTAGGAGTCGTGTCTCAGGTGTGGACAAAATGCAATACTTCAAAGGAAAGAAACCAAAGGAACTGGAGTCCTATCAGTCAAGAAAGAATAGAAGGAAACTGGGGTATTCAGCTTGGAGAGTAGATTTGTAAGAGCCACAGTAACAGACTTAGTTGAGGCCACGAGACTTGCCCTGTCTCCCTCGGTGGAAGCTGGGCAAATGGACAGAAGTTACAAAGAGGCAGATTCTGGTTATTCAGGTTCAGCGTAAAGGAAGGTAAATTCATACTGATAATAGAAATGGCTTTAAATATACTTTCAACAGAGGCACACAAGCTGTGGGGTGTGTATGTGTGTATTTAATACTTTATCTTCTAAAGGGGTAACATATTCAGGGGTAAAATGTGGACTTTTTTTTTCCCCTGGCTGCACCTGTAGCATGCAGAAGTTCTCAGGTCAGGGACCAAACCTGTGCCACTGCAGTAACCAGAGCCACAGCAGTGACAACACCAGATTCTTAACCCACTGGGCCACAAGGGAACTCGAGTTGTGGACTTTTCATTAATAATTTATGACCCATGCAATTTTTTTCAATTGAATTTATTTATTTATTTATTTATTTGTTGTCTTTTTAGGGCTATACCCGTGGCATATGGAGGTTCCTGGGCTAGGGGTCGAATTGGAGCTGTAGCCACTGGCCTATGCCATAGCCACAGCAACATGGGATTGTGGGATCCGAGCTGCGTCTGCAACCTACACCACAGCTCACAGCAATGCCGGATCCTTAGCCCACTGAACGAGGCCAGGGATCAAACCTGTGTCCTCATGGATGCTAGTCAGAAATGTTTCCTTTGAGTCACGATGGGAACTCCAGTCATTTATTTTTTGTGAACACAGGTATATAAGATTTTTCTTTCTCCCTTCTTCCCTTCCTTCCTTTTTCTTTTTTGGTAACAGTGTGGGGACATTGGAAGGGTTCGTTTTCTTTAAGATACAGTGATCCCTGAATGCAGCTGGAAGAAATGTTGTCTAACCAAGTAGAACCTACCGGGTCAGTCCTGGGATAGGATGAGGGGAATCTGCTGTCAGTACTTCCTGAGCACATAAGGCTTAAAAAAAAAAAAAAGACTATTTACCAGCATTCCTCATTACCGTATCCTAGGGGGCCTAAAGATTGCACCTATGTTCATAGGCAAGGCTGCCACTTAGCACAATTATCCTACAACAGTAATCTCTCAAAAATATTTAGTGATGAGAGGGAGTGGGAGAAAGGAGTGGTGAGGGTGATGACTCTGAAAGCAACGGGTGGCCGTGCGATGGTGATTGCATGATACTGATGACAATAGTACTTCTTATTTTTGAAAACGACCCTCCTAAGAGCAGGCTACAGACCTAATGCCCCATTGTGTTGTTTGGAGGCATCTAAATAGTAGAAAATGTGTGTGTGTTTTAAAAAAAATCTTATGTATGGAGTTCTTGTATTTTGTGCTTTAAATAAAAAGCAGTTGCTTTATTTTGTATATATTTTTTGTGTGTTTTTTTTCCCTGTGATGAGAAACAAAAAAATTTCTGCCTGCTCTTTTTTTCATAACTTAATGAATTTTATTTCAATTATAGGTGTACAAAAATCATCACAAGTCAATTTGATAGATTTTGTGTCCCAAACCCACAGTGCATCCCCCAACCCCCCAGATTGTCTTATTTGAAAAGCCAAGGTTTTCCAAAGTCTGTGAGTCATTGTCTGTTCTGCGAAGAAGTTCATTGTGTCTTTTAAGTTTCCACATGTAAGCGGTAGCATTGGGTGTTGCTGTCTAATTGTCTGACTGGTTTCACTTCACATGATAATTTCTAGGTCCATCCATGTTGCTATAAATGTTGGTAATTCGTTCCTTTTAATGGCTGAGTAACATTCCATTGTGTGTATGTACCACATCTTCCCTATCCACTCCTCTGTCGATGGGCATTGAGGTTGTTTCCATGACCTGGCTATTGCATAGAGTGCTGCAATGAACACTGGAGTACATGTGTCTTCTCGAGTCACGGTTTCCTCTGGATAGATGCCCAGGAGTGGGATTGCTGGATCAAATGGTAATTCTATTTTGAGTTTTCTGAGGAATCTCCGTACTGTTTTCACAGTGGTTGCACCAATTTGCATTCCCACCAACAGTGTAATAGGGATCCTTTTTCTCCACACCCTCTCCAGCACTTATTGTTTGTAGACTTTTTGATGATTCTGCCTGCTCTTTTGTAAGCACTTCTCTGTACTGCCTTGCAAATGTGGATAACCTTTATTTCCATTCAATTAATATACCACATTTAATGTAACTGTCACTCCATTTCATCTTCTTTATTTTTTAAGTATTGGAAGCAGCTATATGAGAATCTTTATAAGAGGAATGCAATTTAAAATTCTGGAAAAGATCATTTGGAGGTGAAATGTGAAAATTATTATCACTTTTATGATCCTCTGTTTTTTCCAGTTCGGTTTATTTATTTGTTTATTTTTTATTACAGTATGGTTGATTTACAATGTTTCTTCAATTTCTGTTGTACAGCAAAGTGGCGCAATCACACACAGTTCCCTGTGCTGTACAGTAGGCCCCATTGCCCATCCATTCCAAATATAAACATTTGTGTCCCCAAACCCTAAAGTGCCCGTCCATCCCACTCCCTTCCCACTTCTCTGTGGGAACCACAAGTTTGCTCTTCTTGGCCATGATCTGTTTCTATTTTGTAGATAGGATCATCTGTGTAATATTTTAGATTCCACAAATAAGTGATTTGTCTTTTTCTTTGTGGCTTACTTCACTTAGTATGAGAATCTCTAGTTCCATCCATGTTGCTGCAAATGGCATCAGTTTATCTTTTTTATGGCTGAGTAGTATTCCATTGTATATATGTACCACATCTTCTTAATCCATTCATCTGTCAGTGGACATTTAGGTTGTTTCCATGTCTTGGCTATTGTGACTAGTGCTGCGATGAACATAGGGGTGCATGTATCTTTTTCAGTGAAAGTTTTGTCTGGCTATATGCCCAGGAGTGGGATTGCTGGGTCATATGGTAGTTCTATATTTAGTTTTCTGAGGTACTTCCATACTTCCATTGCGGTTGTACCATTTGCATTCCCACCAACAGTGTAGGAGGGTACCCTTTTCTCCATAACCTTTCCAGAATTCTGGCTTGTGTGAGGTGGTACCTCATTGTAGTTTTGACTTGCATTTCTCTAATAATTAGTGATATTGTGCATTTTTTCATGTAATATTGGCCATCCGTGTGTCTTCTTTGGAAAATTATTTAGGTCTTCTACCCATTTTTAATTGGGTTGTTTGTTTATTTTAGAGATAAGGCCCTTGTTTGTTGCATTGTTTGCAAAGATTTTCTCCCATTCTGTGGGTTGTCTTTTTGTTTTTTTAATGGTTTTCTTTGCTGTACAAAAGCATTTGAGTTTAATTAGGTCCCATTGGTTTATTTGTGTCTTTATTGTCTTCATTCTAGGAGGTAGTTCAAATAATATGTTGCTGTGATTTATGTCAAAGAGTGTTCTGCCTATGTTTTCCTCTGGGAGTTTTATAGTATATGGCCTTATATTTTTAGATCTTTAATTCATTTTGAGTTTATTTTTGTGTATGGTGTTAGTTTTCCAACTTCATTCTTTTACATGCAGCTTTCCAGTTTTCCCAGAACTATCTATTGAAAGGATTGTCTTCCATTTTATGTTCTTGTCTCCTTTGTCATAGATGAGTTGACCATAGGTACTTTGGTTTATTTCTGGGCTTTCTATCCTGTTCCATTGATCTATGTTTCTGTTTTTGTGCCAGTACCATATGTTTTGATAATTGTAGTTTTGTAGTGTTGTCTGAAGTCAGGAAGCTTGATTTCTCCATTTTCCTTTTTCTTTTTCGATATTGCTTTGGCTATTTGGGGTCTCTTGTGTTTCCATACAAATTTTAAAAATTCTGTTCTAGTTCTGTGAAGAATGACTTCAGTAATTTGGTAGGGATTGCACTGAATCTGTAGATTACCTTGGGTAGTATAGTCATTTTGATGATATTGAGTCTTTCAATCCAAGAGCATGGAATATCTTTCCATCTGTTTGTGTTGTCTTTGATTTCTTTCATCAATGTCTTATAGATTTCAGAGTTCAGGTCTTTTGTCTCTTTAGGTAAGTTTATTCTTAGGTATTTTATTCTTTTCGATGCAGTGGTAAATGAAATGGTTTCTCTGATTTCTCTTTCTCATCTTTCATTGTTAGTATATAGAAATGCAGTTGATTTCTGTGTATTAATTTTGTAGCCTGAAACTTTGCCAAATTCATTGATGAGTTCTTACAGTTTTCTGGTGTTGTCTTTAGGGTTTTCTAGATGTAGTGTCATGTCATCTGCAGTGATGGTTTTACTTATTTTCCAGTTTAGATTCCTTTTATTTCTTTTTCTCTCTGATTACCGTGGGTAGGACTTTCAAACTATGTTGAATAAAAGTGGTGAAAGCTGGACATCCTTGTCTTATTCCTGATCTTAGTGGAAATGTTTTCAATTTTTCACCATTGAGAATGATGTTAACTGTGGGTTTTTTATATATGGTTTTTATTATGTTGAATTAGGTTCCTTCTGTACCCACTCTCTGAAGAGTTTTTAATCAGAAAGGGGTGTTGAGTTTTGTCAAAAGTCTTTTATGCATCTATTGAGATGATTGTATGGTTTTTATTTCTCAGCTTGTTGATGTGGTGTATCATACTGATTGACTTGTGGTTATTGAAGTATCCTTGCATCCCTGGGATAAATCCTATTTGATCATGGTGTGTAATCCTTTTGATATATATTTGGATTCAGTTTGCTAGTATTTTGTGGAGGATTTTTGCATCTATGTTCATTGGTGGTATTGGTCTGAAATTTTCTTTTTTGAGATATTATGATCTTCTTTAAATTGGGTGTTGATGTTTCTTATACTTCCTGAGTTTAACCAAAAATCCGTAATAGATGTACAGGAAAGAGCTGGCTATTAAAAATAAAAGTCTTTATAAGACTTGGTGGCCACATGCACTCTGGCAGCTGTACATGCTCAGCCATGTGGGAAATAAGATTGTGGGTGTGCTCTTTGAATCTCTACTGCTGTTATCCATGTAGACTTGAACCACACTTGGAAGCTCTCAAAATGCTGTTGTAATGGGGAACATGTTAATTACTTGACTTGTTGCTTTTTTTAAAGTAAAATTGAAACATACCATTGTTTTCTTCAGTAACATAAACCATATGGTATGTCTCTGTAAGTCTGTGAAGATTTCCTGCAATCTGAGAAAAGCATACTTATGCACAAACACACTGAACTTTGCATACAACTTCAGGAGGTTCATGCATACGAGGTAAAGCTCATTTCTTCAACTATTTTTTTTTAACCCAATACGAGCCTTTCTTTTTTCTTCTTCTTTAAGTGAAATATAGTTGTTTTACCATGTTGTATTAGTTTCAGGTGTACAGCAAAGTGACAGTATATATATGTATTTATATAATTTCCCATTATAAGTTATGACAAGTTATTGAATATAGTTTCCTGTGCTATACAGTCAATCTTTGTTACTGGTCTGTTTTATGTAAAGTAGTTTGGGTAACTTTTTTTAAGTGAAATGTAGTTGATTTATAATTTTATATTAGTTTCAGGTACATAACACGGTGATTCAAATTTTTTCTAGATTATACTTCATTTGAAATTATTATGAAGACTTGACTTTATTCCCTGTGCTGTATTAAACTGTTGATTTTTATGGTTTGTAACTAAATTTAGAAACTGGCACAGAATGATTAATTCCAGATCAGTAAGAGATCAGGGATTCACTTTCATTTTTAGTTTTTTCTTTTTTGTACATTAAAAAATTGAAAGTATAGTTGATAGTTTTTTCTTTGAGATTTATGAAAACAGATCTCCTTCTGAAAACATACCTTAATTTTGATCATCTGCAAGATTTAAAACTTTTAATTAAAATTTTTTCAACAACCACTAAAAAAAATGATTTCAAATTGGCCTTTGATTTCCGTGCTATGCAGCAAGCTAAGTCAGAAAGAGGTCCAACACTTTATCCTTCTGGGCAGCCAGATTCTGAATGTCTGGGGAGCCTGTCTCAGTCTTGGGATTTGTGATGGAAAACAGCCCAGCTTTTAATAGTAATAAGGTGATTTGATGGTTATCCGATTTCTAGTGAAAGTGACTTTCAAATTCTGCCTGGTGAGCGGATCGGTTCGAGATGTGCTCACAAATAGGAAGGAAGTTAGGTTTCAGATTTTGCCCAGATTGTCTGTTGGGCTTTGTGTTGATCACTCGTAGCAGAAACTAGTCCATTTTGCAGTTTGAGTCCAATTGGAAAACTCATGGGAAAGATTGATCGTAGCTTAAAAATCAGCAAAGCCAATGATTGAATTCAAAGACATTGAGATAAAAATAGCTAATTATAAAACTGAGTCTTTTGGATTTAATAATTTATTATAAACAATAAAATGGAGCTTAAAAAAGGCATAGAATAAATCATTTTGCAGCTCAATCAGAATTAAAATATAAAATTATCCTATTTTTTAGTTAATAATAATCAGTAATCAATCAGTTTTGTGCCAAATATTATTTCAGGGGTTTTTTTTTGCTTGTATTGTCTTATTTAATTTTTATGACATCCTCAAGAAAACACTGGCTTTACCACTTTATAGCTCGACAGAGTGAGGCTAGAAAATTAAAACCACTAAGTTAGGAGGTCATGCAGAAGAAATTTGAACCCAGAACATATTGGTGTGACTCCAAACCCAAGCAATTGCCATTCTCCATGTTGTTTTCTTGTAGGCCCTTAATGGTAAATTCTTGGCATTTACATTAGAATTAGTCATTTTAGTATTGTTGGTATTGTATTAGTCAGCTCACAATAGAACTTTATTTCTCATTCCTGTAAAGCCCAAAGGAGGAGGTACCCTAGGTTTTGGTCATCAAATCTCCATTGATGGTGGCTCTGCCACCTTCAGTATGTGGCTGCTTCTAAGGTTATTGGAGGTGTTGCTATTTAGGCTGCCAAATTTAGCAGATAAAAATACTGGACACCGTTGGAGGAGGTCCTTGAGAGGACTTGTTCGCTGGTTGACCTGTGAGCTAGATCCAGGCAGGGCAGTTTCCTCACCCCTGGCCCTGTTCTTCGAATATACATTCTGCCCTCACTCCCCGTTTCCGCAGTGGGAGCCATCTGCAAGGCTGCAGCCTTGGGAGATCAATGTGTTGTTGAGACCGTCTGGGTGATACACGTGACTGAACCCAATTAAACGTCTCTATATAAGATTCTGGCAGGTGGGTGTGGAGATTTACTCCTCTTATGGCCACCCGAGGCAGGCATAGTAAGTAAGTTTCCTTGCTTGTTAAGCCTGCCACCTACCAATCTGGAGTGGACTCCCTCTTTTTTCAGTCTCTCTTTGCCCTTTGTGTATGGGGGGCAGCGGGGAGGCTTTTGTGAACCAACGATTAGTGAGCCAGACAGGAGACCAAAGAAATGGGCCTTGGGAATGAGGCATCCCTTGGGAGAAATTCCCAGTTGATCATCGGCCTCTTTGTAGGGAGGAATGGCCTATATGTTAGATGCTGTGGACTTCTGTGTAAATATGGGAATGCCCCCAAACACCAGTTGCTTTAATGTGCTTGTCTGAAGAACTGCCCAGAGCACTCTGCAGCAAAGAGGAAAATGGATAGTTGTGTGTTGGTCTGGCCTCTGCTGTGGGCACTTGGGCTGACACTAATACCCACTAGAGGCTGAAACTTGAGTTAGAGAATTAGAAGAGTCTAAGATTAGAGAAGGACACTCAGTGGTCCACTACTCTGCTGGCCTTGAGACTGGCAGACAAGGTGGAAGAAAAGGGTGAGAGGACTCTAGCGTGCTGTTTTGCAACGCTAGGAGGGCACAAGCTGCCTTAGATTAAGGTCTCAGCACTTGTGATGAAGCCTGACTAGGATGCTAAGAGGTGGAAACCCTGGGGAAGTAAGGAGAGAAAAGAGGAGGGTGTTATGGTGATTGACAGTGAAAAGGGCAAAAACATTCCATGTTGTCTGCTCCCTACTACAAAGGAAAGCAAAAGCACAGTGACAACCCCAGCCATTGGGGCAGCCCTCTATTTAGGAAATAGTCATGATGAGAGAATAACTATACTCCACTGAGCTTATTTTTTAACAAGTTTTATTGGTATGTAGTTTACTTACAATGTTGTGTTAGTTTCAGGTGTACAGCAAAATGACTCGTTGTATGTATACATATGTCTATTCTTTTTCAGATTGTTTCCCCATACTGGTTGTTACAGAATACTGAGTAGATTTTCCTGTGTTAGTTTTCTATTTTATATATAGTAGTGTGCATATGTTAATCCCAACCTCCTAATTTATCCTTTCCCCCAGATGTTTTCCCTTTGATAACCATAAGTTTGATTTCTAAATTTTTGAGTCCGTTTCTGTTTTGTAAATTCTTTTATATCATTTTTAAGTTAAATTCCACATATTAGTGATCTCAAATGATACTTGTCTTCCCCTGTTTGGCTTCACTTAATATGACGATCTCTAGGTCCATCCATGTTTTTGCAAATAGCATTATTTCCTTTTTTATGGCTGAGTGATATTCCATTGTGTATATGTACCACATCTCCTTTATCCGTTCATCTGTTGCTTCTAAGTCTTGGCTATTGTAAATAGTGCTGCAGTGAACATTGGGGTGCATGCATCTTTTCAAATTATGGTTTTGAATGGATATATGCCTGGGAGTGGGGATTGCCAAGTCATATGGTAGTTCTGATGCCACTGAGGGGTTCAGAAAACTCCTGAGTGATACCACGTATTCAGTTCCAGTATCAACCTGAGCTCTTCCTTTTGTTTATTTCTGGGGGACCAACAAATAGTGAATTCAAGATGGGGCCTCCAGTTGCCCCCAGTGCCCCTCATCTGGAGGGAATCTTGGCTTGCGTTCTACCTAGGGCATGGGAGGCACCCACCAATAGGACCATATTCCTGAAGCTACTGCTGGAGCAGGCACATGTAAGCTGCTGTTCAGGTGGTAAGGGTTTTCACAGGCCAACCAGCACAGCATGGGGTTGCTGGTCTATCTTTTCATGTGAGGTCCACTGACAATGAAGTCAAACCACATTTGCTTCAGGATACTTTTACCAGACCCTTTACAGCTGATTGGGGTAGCCTTTTGGCTTTTCAAAATCCTCTTCTGTCTTGGCTCTTTCCCACAGCCCATGCCTATCTCCGAGATTTGTCAGTTTCTCCCAATATCATAAATGTCTTGTCCCACTACTGGGCTCAGCATGGATATCAGTGTCCCATGCTGGAGCTGGGGTTGTAACAGAATATCCCAGCTTTCATTCCTGCAGTGAATGTGGCCCAACTAGGTCCTTCAGTTACAGGAGATGACCTGTTTCATTCCCAACTCCCTAAAAATTTGTTGTGCCTTCTCTATAGATTTCCAGATCCCCATGTGGCCAAGAAGATCCCCTTCATGGAGCCAACTCTCGCTGAAGGCTAGAATAGTCCAATCTATAAGGGAATGAGCACCTTGAACCCCACTACCCCCATCCCCAAGGTCCACTGTGAGGCACAGCTGGAGGGCAGGGTGTGTGGTGATCTTGTTCATTTTCTCTGCCTTCTGTCCCGGTCAGAAAAACACCATTGCACCCCCAACCCCCACTGTATTCCATAGCCATACTATCAATGCTTAAATAATTTCCCTGGCCTTTTCCTGTAACTTGGCAGCTATATCAAGAAGCTCAGTGGACGAACAATAAATACTGGAGAGGATGTAGAGAAAAGGGAACCCTCCTACACTGTTGGTGGGAATGTAAGCTGGTGCAACAACTATGCCTTCTTGTGGGAGGGGCAGTAATTGGCCTTTCTAGTGCTTCCTCAAGGCTTTCTGCACAGCCCCACTTTTTGCCATGGGATGGTAGCTTGAGATTTATCCCTGATCTCCTTTACCACATCAGTGAAATGGGCCCATTATATTGATGGTAGAATGTTGACATGTGGAAACTTGCTCTGCTGTATGGCGCCCTGCGGATTTTGCTGCAATATCTTCAAGGGAGAGCGCGGGAGGTGAACCCACAGAAAATTCACAGTCCAGGCACTGCCACAAAGTTTTTGGGAGTCATTAGGTCAGGTAAGACAAGCATTGTCCCAGAAGCTGAACGCAAAGGAGGTACAAGCTTTTTTAGGGATTTCGGGGGTTTCCAGGACTTTTATTTTCCATTTGACATAGTGTTTTCATCCCTTATGCTGCCTGATTAGGAAGGGCATGGGTGGTTCCGGGGATCAGGGCGGTGAGCTACCTTTGAGAAGGCAACAGTACAAGTGACAGAGATAAAAGCTATGGGCATCAACCAAGCAGATCTCCCATTTGAGTTAGATGTGTCTGTGACTCCAGAATGTATGGGCCGAGCACTGTGGCAGAGACAATAGACAGTACCCCTAGGATTTTGGTCCCAGCTCTGGAAGGGGGCAGAAGCCCCACATACCACTATAGAGCAACAACCCCTAGTGATATACACCGCACTCCTCCAGGTAGAGCCTATCGCAAAGGAGCAGCATATCTCATGGTAAGAACTTCTCTTCCCATGAAGGCGGCCTAAGTTGAGACCATGCCTCTCTGCCATGGCTGAAACCTCCACCTGGGCTAAGTGAAGCACCCTGTCTGCCAGCCCACTGTCTAGAAATGAGGGGACTACTAGGCCCTGAAGAGTATGTGGATCCTTGAATTGCCCCCACCTCTATACCCATGGTAGTCCCTGCGGCCTGTAGGGAGAAAGTGGAGAAAATTCCCACCGATGCCTGGCATACGCTTGGGTCTAGTCAGAGAAGCCCATCCACAGGGACTGCAGTCACTCTTTAGCCAAACACTGACACCATCTGGATGACACGGGAATGAACTGTAGCAGCCAGGGGGCTGAACTAGGAGTGGTGTGGTCGGCGATCACTCCTGAGCCCTGGCCGTAAAGCCTTTGCATTGACAGTGGGGCTGTTCTGAAGGGATTAACCCGATGGCTGGGGACAATGAGAAGCTGAGAGGTGATCATGAATAAGCCTTTGGGGGTCAGGGTATGTGGTAAGACATCTGGGTTCACCTGCAAGAGCCTGAGGCAGGCCTTACTGTCTTTCACATCCTGGCTAACAAGGCACAGACACCCCCTGGCAATCGGGGTGCTGATGCCCTAGTGTGGGTAGGAGTGCTAGTGATGACCCTTTGGTAGATACAGCAGATAGTGTGCTTAGAAAGAGTACTGCAGTACCAGGGTGGGATGGCGTATTGCCAGGGAGGATGGACTGTCCTTGAAATACAATGACTTGGTTAATACAGTAACAGCGTGTCCTTTGTGTTCTAAACAACATCTGAGGCAACTGCTAAAGGAACCTGGCACTATACGCCAGAGTTCCCAACCAGTGAAGGATGGACAAATTGATGATATTGGCCCCCTCCCTCTAAGTGAGAGTTCTAAATATGTCTTGGATTGTGTGGACCCTGAGTCTGGCTTAATACAAGTTTTTCCCTGTCACTGAGGAAACCAGCCTGCCACCATCAGGGGATTAGAGAAGCTGAATATGAACAGCCAGTGATCAGGAGTTACAGATAAAAGGTCATGATACAGAAGTCTGGGCAAAAGAAAATGACACTGAATGAAGTTCCCTCTCCCTATAACCTACAAGCAGTAGGGTTAGTAGAAATAATGTTAAAGTAGTTGATTGAATTGCTAACAGGTAAAGCCATCTTGGCCAGGTGGACTAAAGAACTAACCCAGTCTTGAATACATTTGGATGATAAACCAGATTGGGGACTTGGGCTGAGAAGCCCAGTACCATAAAAGTATGGATGTCTTGGGAGATAGCCATTGTCCTAACTCTTACTGACGATTGATGAGTGATGGCGCTGAGAACATGAAGTTCCGTCACTCCTGGGAAACTCATTGTCTACTGGGATTTGCAATGGAATGTCCTACTGGGATGAGTGAGTTCCTTTGAACCCCTGGGGTCTTGATGTCTTGCTACAAGCTAGACCTGTTGAAAAGCACTCTACCTGGAATGGAACATGCACTGTTGAAAGAAGGGAGAAGTGGGGGTCCTGGCCTGAGACCTCCCACCCCCAGTCCTTATACCTGATAGTGTTGTCTCTTCCTAGTCAACTGTGTGATGTGCACAACCAGGGCAAGTTCCTAAAGCTGCAGCCACATTAACATCTAAGGATCAGGCCTCAAGTGTAGTTTCTGTAGAAGTGGAAGGCTTCCCCATAAGAGTTTCTACTCTGTCCTTTCTGCCTTAGACATCTACTTCTCCTTATAGCTCACCTAGAAGCCCTAAGTTCACCCAGCAAGGTTTAAATGGTAGCCGGTGAAGCCTGTCCTTACTGAACACTGAAATATCTCTAATGAGAAAAGCTGCTCTCAGGGGGGCACCTATGCCATTATCCAAACAGAATGTTGTGTGTTCATACCTGATGAGCGTGGTAATATATCATCTTTATTAACTCATATGAGCGTACAAGTAGATGCCCTCAGTGATCTGACCCTTAGCTTAGGGGACCTAATAAATCAGTGATTCAGGTCACAGGGGTTTTGGTGGAAAAAATGATTACTTATTTTGGGGATCATTATCCTTTTTGGGAGGAGGGGGCTTGATGGGGGATCTTGGTTCTCAGACCAGGGATTGAACCCAGGCTGTGGTGGTGAAAGTGCAGGATCCTAACCATTAGACCACCAGGGAACTGAGGATCATTTTCTTAATTTGTGTTTTCTGTTTCATGTACCTATACTGTTCCTATGGGATCTGCCTCCCATGTAGCAAGATTGCCACCAAAGCAGCCACCTCCCTGCTGGTGAAAGCCTCTGCTGATTGCTCAGGGCACATTGTGAAGAAGGGGCTTGTGAGATTGTATGAGCCCAGCAGCAGGGGTAGAATGTTGGAGGAGGTCATTGAGAAGACGTGACCTGGGCCTGAGGGACTGGAGGCCTCCACCTCCTCCCCCGTCCTTGGAATGTGTGTTCTGCCCACCATTCCCACAGTGGGGACCATTTTCAAGGACGCAGTCTTGAGACAGTAATGTGTTGTCGACCATCTGGATTGTGTATGTGACTGAACCTAATTAAGGCCTCTGTATAAACTTTTCAGGTTCTGGCGGGTGGGTATGGAGATGTACTTGTCTTTTGGCCACTCAAGACGAGCCTCGCAGTTAAGTTCCCCTGTTCATTAAACCTGCCACATACCCAGTATGGACTGTTCTGCCTCTTTCTTTGATCTCTGCTTGCCCTTTGTGTACGGGGCCCGTTTGTGAACCAACAGACACCGGTTACATTTGAATTTCCGGTAAATGACAAATAACTTCTTAGTATGTCTCATTCAGTATTTGGGGCATTTACATTTTTGATGCATTTTATTTGTTAAGTCTGGCAACCTGAATGTCAGTGCCCCTATTAAGTATAGGTGTGTCCCAGACGTTGCATGGGATGCACTTACATGTCACATTCTTTGTTGTTTTCCTGAAATTCAAGTTTAACTGGGTGTCCTGCATTTAATCCAGCAGCCCTAAGTTAACATCAGATGGAAGATGGAATGGCAGGTGAACATGGGAGATCTCATGGGAGGCTTTTACAGGCCAGGTCTGAAAGTGGTATACATTAGTTCTGCTCACTTTCCTTGGTGACAACCTGTCTGTGTTACAGTCTCACGTAGACATAAGGGAGAGGGGGTTGAAAGTGTAGCTGCTGAGTGGACAATTACCCACAGCAACAAATCACCGGGCACCTCTGCCTCAGCATGTGAGTGGCTATCACGTGCCAGGTTCCAGGCGGGCTTGTATCTGCACATGGAGGCAGTGTGTCACAGGAATTGAATACTTTGTCCTGACAAATCTGGACTCAAACCGTAGGCCGTTTTGTAACTAGCTGTGTGGTTTGGGCGAGTTGCCTTGACTTACTGAGCCTGTTTCCTCACTGATCAAAGGAGATAATGGAGAAGATCCTTAGAAAGTTTTTATGAGGATTAAATCAGAAAAGTCCACGTCCAGTACTTGGCATAGCAGCACGTAATTGTAGCTCCTTCTTCTTTGGGTCATTAGAAGCATTTGTCAGTCTAGTTCCTTTGTGTCTTTGTCTGTTCTTGGTATTTTCCAGTGTCTAAAAGACAATAACATTTACTTTTTTAAACTGACACTCAGGAACTGGTAAAGCCTGGCTTCTGGGTGCTTATTTTATGAACTGCGGCTGAAAACTTAGAATAATAATTAAAAAATACATAAGGATGGTAAAAGTTAATATGCTTTGTGTTGGTAATAATTAAAAGCCATGGAGAAACTGAATATCTGCTTGGGTAAATAAATATTTTCAGGATAGGAAAACTATTAAAAATGAATGATAAGTAATAAGTATGTGTTACTAACCAGATATAAATATTTACCCAGATAGTCTTTTCACAACAGAAATTATTACTCTGACTTCTCATTGCACTACCTTATAACTTTTTCTGAGCACGCTTTAGTGCTTGGAACTAAAATTATGTCGTTCTTCAGAATGATGGGTCTTATGAAGACTTATCTGTCAAGTAGCCAGCTGTGTTATGGCAGGTCATTCAGATTCTTTCTCTTCTCACTTTAATTTACTTTCAGTAGAGAGATGGCTGGCAAGGTTTAAGCAAGCATGATAAAGACTAATTAAAGAGTTGTTCCTCAAATCTCCTTGAAATTAGAGGTTGATTCACTGAAATAATTCATATTTCATAACCCAAAATAAGCAAAATTTTGAGTCTTAGCAAGAAAATTGAAGAGCCTTATGGATTACCCAATTCTTTGCTGTGGAATTGCGCAATTGAATTTAGAATATAATAGAATTTTGTTTCCAGTAAAACCAACCCAGACTGGCTTTGCATCATAGAACTAAATTAGACCATAATTCCCTCTGATTAGTTTGGGTAGTAATATTTTAGTCCTTAATCATACCTTTTAGTGAAGAATTCTGAAGTCTTTAGAACAAAGTCTATTGTCCTACATCCTTAGGGGTAGTTCTTGAAAGGGGAAAGTTAAAGATGCAGTGACAGGAGAGGTGATCTAAGGAGTATTTAAAAAAAAAAACTTTTTTGGGAGATACGGAGCTACTTTATAACTGCTACGCTGAAATTTTTTTCAGATATTGGAGCTGCCTTGTCACATCATCCCAGAGTGCAGAGACAGCAGAGGGAACACTGCCCAGAGGGAACCCAAAAAGGTATGAGCTAGGCAGAACTGGATGGTTCAACTACAGGGCTTCATTGACCTATATTCTCTAGTGCCTCCAGCTACTGCCTAGGACATGTCCATGATACCTCTCCTTTTCATGAAATGGGCCAGAAGAAGCAAAAGAAGTGGTGAAGAGGTGAGTGGCCTCCTCAGTATTACTAGACTTGAGACAGGTGGATTTTGCACGAATAACCCACTTGATTGCATCCACTTTCCATTTCATTTTCCAGAATCTATTTTTTAATTTTTTAAAAAATAAAAACTTGAAAGTGTGATCTAACTGCTCCTGTGTATTCCAAAGCCCAACTGATGGTAGAACATATGATAATGATGAGCTATTTCATTTTCTGGAAACATCGTTAAGGTTGTGAATATCAGTTGCAAAGTCATACAGATGTCTTGTGGTGGCAATAGATGCACTAGGGGGAAAAAGCCCTTCTCTCAGATGATTTATTTTCAGTGTCCACTCTCCCCTTTTCAAGACCCAGTCAACATTTACAGATCAACTCTTTATTGTGCGTAAAAGCCTATATCGTATTCCTTATTGTAGTCCTCCAGTCTGTCTCGCCTTGATCCCTGCTGTTTTCTAGGCTGAGAAGAGAAGGGCATCATTAGAATATCGCTGAGAAGTGTTTCAGCACTTTAAAGGCAGTGAGGAGATGTGAAGATGGTGAGGAGATTGGAGCATCCTCGGGGAGATATTTAGATGCAATCTCTGAAAGTGTGATTCCAACCAAGGAAAAGAAAAATGGGACAGAAATTATTCTTTGATTTCTGTTCAGTTTAAACCCGAGGACAAGCTTATTGGAAGCAGGTTGTTAGCTTTGCAGTTAAAGCCCTGAGTAGAACAATGGGATTTAAATCTTGTCAGCAGTGACATTTTCATCGATGACATTAAGAATTTATTGAAAACCTGAAGGGCGCCTAAGAACAAACAAGGGAAGAGAAGGAGTGTGTCTGTGGGATAGGGTGAGGTGGATTTTGAGGATGGATGCTGCTTGGAGGGATGGGGGTCAGGAGTTTTCAGAAGAGTTGAAGTAATCCCTTTAGATGCACTTGGAAAAAAAATTGTGAAAATTTACCAGGCAGGCATAATTTATTCCTGTTGCCCTCAGTGAGTTTTTATCATCAAACAGTAGATAGCCATGTTGAGAAAGGAGGAGCCCTAGTGATGAATGTGCTTAGTCTTCTGTTTTGTTGTTATTGAAAAGTTGAATTAAACCACAGACTCTGGGCAAATCATTTTAGTATGATTAAAAACATTCATTACATTTCCCTCCTAAAAGCAGCTTCCCTAAAGCACAGAAAAATGTTAAAAATGCATTTGCATTAAAGTCTGATTTTTTTCTAAATTGGAAGACATGAAAGCACATTAAACATTTTTTTCCCTAGCAAACAGTCATTAGAGCAATTAGGAATTTGTTGGTGATGAATGTCTAGAAGGAACATGACCTTACCTCATCTTTTAGTTTTTTTTCTCATAAAAACAACATTTGGTGAGAACCCAGTCATGATTGCAATAGAAAGTTTATGGAAGGTGAAGTCCATGGATTTTAAGACTGACTTGACCTTGAAATAATAATTCTGCAGTTGTACATTCATGAAAGGGAGAAAAAACTTTAAGTATATGGTTACTTAGATCTTGTCCGTGAGTTACCAGTCTCACCTGTATCTCTCTGTGTCCGTATTTCTTTTTATGCCCTTTCATGTCTTGGCAGCACATTTACCAGAGTATTATTACATGTTATGTGTAGTGCAATTTTTTTTTTTTTTTTAGTAACAAGGTGTGGTTGTTATTCTAATGGAAGTCTAGCTAGGGACAGATGTTTGCTGGTAGATCTATAGATAATGCCCACTACTCCATCCCCCAAAGATGTGCATGTCCTAATTATCAGAGCCTTACATGGCTGAACGGACTCTGAAGACGTTGTTAAGTTAAGGATTTTTTTTTTTTCTTTTTAGGGTTGTACCCACAGCATATGGAAGTTCTCAAGCTAAGGGTCGAATTGGAGCTTCAGCTGCCGGCCTGCACCGCAGCCACAGCAGTGCCAGATCTGAGCAGTGTCTGCACCAGAGCTCACAGCAATGCCAGATCACGGCAATGCTGGATCCTTAACCCACTGAGCAGGGCCAGGGATCGAACCTGCGTTCTCTGGATACTAGTTGGGTTCGTTACCGCTGAACCACAATGGGAACTCCAAGTTAAGGACCTTGAGATGGGAAGATTATCCTGGATTATTTGGGAAGGCCGAGTGTCACAGGGCTTATTAAAGGGGAGGGAGGGAGGCAAGACAGACGCAGAAGTTATGGAATGACAGAAGTAGAGGATCCAAGAGAGAGATTGAAAGATACGATGCTGCTGGTTTTAAAAATGGAGGATGGGTCCGTGAACTATTCAGCTGGCCTCTAGACACTACAAAAGGGAAGGAAACATTCTCCCTTTGAACCTCCAGGGGAACGCAGCCCTGCTGAACCATTTTAGGCCTTCTGACTCCTGAAATGTAGGAGAATACATCTGCATTGTTTTAAGCCACTAAATTTGTGGTAATTTGTTACAGCACCCTTGGGAAACTAATATTCCTTCCATGTGGTCGGCCATCCAGGGACCCACTCTCCTTTCTTTTATGGCTCTGTCAGATACCAGTCCCTTGGAGTCTGCTGCAGTGAGCCAGGGGGTAGACAAAGAGCATGAAGGTTGGCAGTGGAACGTTGACATGGACCAAGGCAGTTAGTGGCAGATACAATTTCTAGTCACATTCCATTGTTTTCACTCATGCCAAGATGTCATTCTGAATGAAATTCTTCTTTATGCTTTATGATCCCTTTATCGGTCTAATACTTCTTTGTGTCGTTATACACTCTTGTCTGTACAACTGCTAATGCTAGACACCTGATTGTCATTTTTGATACCCCCCTCTCTCACATCCCACATCTAATCTGTTACCGGCTCCTAATGATTCTACCTAACCTCAAGTCTATTGCTTTTCTCCATCTCCGCTGCCACTTCCCTCTCCCAAATAGCCACGAGGCCACACTCAGTGTAGTTGTGCTTCCAGGAGGATGACGAAGATTGGTGAGTAGGTTGTCTGTTTGCGCGATAGATGCCGGACTGAGTAATCAGCTGATGTTCATTATCTCGTCCTCACAGCCATGATCTGATATTGGATTTTAAATAACATAGTTTTTCAAAGTACTAAGTAAGGGTGAGGTGAGTCTTGGTGTTTTCCTCATTTTAAAAGATGAGTTAAAGGTTTGTAGTGACCTCCAGCTCTTTAAGATGAAGGCAAAAAATAATGAGAAAATTAAAAAATACATTTATGCCTCTAATGGTAAAATAACTTGACTGATATGCGAAAGCCTGGGGTGGAAGTGAACAAATTCCAATAATTAGGTTCGTGCTCTTTCTGAAAAATAATTTTTCCTTAATTTCTTAGCATTGTGCATGGGCTATGTTGGGCCATGAGCAACAGCCCTGCATACTACTTTCTTCAGTGTGGAGGAAGTTAACAACCCAGGCAGCATGGGAGTAGATGTTGTGAGCCTTGAAATATTACTCTGCCACACTTCACCAGATGAGTTAGATCTGAATACCAGATGGTGGTACCTCATTTGTATTTTCACAAATACATAATTCTTTTATTCTTTAAAAAGAAGAAATAGGCATCATATTGGTCACAGAAAAGTGTAAAAATGATTACGTTTTCCTGCAATTTTGCCTCATCCTTCTATCTTACATAAGCCTTATTATATTTAATATGTTTTTTAAGATTTTAAAAATATTTTGTTTGAAATATCCCTTTGTTTTTCAAGCTATAAAGTAATATGTGTTCATACCAAAACATTTAGAAGATGTGGGAAAGAGACCACCATACTGATTTAGAAAATACTAATTTTAGAGAGGGGCATATCCTTCTATAAGTATATGGACTCATTCTTCTCAAGAACTCACCTTTTAAAATATTCTTACCAAGATGCCATGTTGGCTTTATGATCTACTAATTAAACACCTTCTTATCCACCTTGTTATAGGACACTCCCGTGCACACAACTGCTCATGATAGATATCTGAGTAGTCATTCTTGGTACCTCCCTTATCCTCCCCTCCCACATCCAATATGTTACCAAGTCCTATTGATTGTACCTGTCTTTGTCCACTTTCCTTCATTTCCGCTGCCCCCATCTGCTTACTGGTCCATGCACATATTTCTTCTTGCCTAGAATATTTCTCTTTCTCCATATCCCTAGCCCTAGCTTTCCCAAGGCTACTTTCTTACTCATCATCACCTTCCTAATAATCTTTAGATTTCATTTTTGGTATCGTTTTTTTCCAGGAAGCCTTTTCTGACAAACCCATTTAGATTGCCTTCTGTATGCTTTCCTAGCGTCATGTGCATATCTCTGTTACAGCATTTATCACCATGGAACTGCATCCCGTTTCCTAGTCTTTAATCCTCACTGTGTTCCTGATACTTTGCAAATGCCTGTCCTTCAGGACTGTTATACAATGTTGAATGGATGGATAAGCATAGTAGGAAATTAGGTTAAACAGGTAAATGAGATCAGTGTTGGCCTCTGAGAGCCATATTGATCTCTGAGTAAAAGAGTGATGTAGAAACACATGGCTTTAGTAGTATTATAAAGGACAAATTGAACAGAAATGAGATAAACTAGAGAGTCCTGCTGGGAGATTGTTGCTTTATCTCAGGGCGAAGTAATGTGAACATTGACTTTTGTTATTGGGAATAAGAAGATATGAATCTCATGAGGACCCTCAAATGAATAAACAAAGACCTGCTCCTGGTCCCTCTGGGGTTAAATAATACAAATGGAACTCCCAGGCTTCTATTGCAAATAACTTGGAGAGGAAATTGCAAGACAAGAGGTGATGGTTATAGGCCGGAAGGACACTTTGAGAAAGAAAGGTAGAAGATCACTAGAGGCAGCCCCTTTTCTTTCCTGCCACCTGCTCTTCAGCAATGGAACCGCTTAGTTGAACTCTTTCTGACCTGGTTACACAGACTCTGTCCCATGTGGGGTGGGGGGACCTCACCACCCCTCTGGGGAGTGTATTTATTCTCTCAAGAGCTGCTCTTGGGTTTTCTTAGTTTGCATTTTAACACAGACTAATTTCAGGAGTAATATAAGAAACAGCACGTAACACAATCTGTCATCCAAAAGTTGGAAAACAGAGCCAGGAGGTTAATTCTTGGTGTTTGCAAATACCGAGGAAACACTCCAAAATAACATATGTACTTGTATGTAGGTCATACAATGGATGGTGATTATAAACAATAACACTTTTTCAATAAAAAAGAGAAAAGATGTCAACATAGAGCCATAATTAATGAGCAAGTATTTAAAGCTAGCTTATTATATTCAGTATGTCTATATTTATATAATATATTGAATGTGTAATTGTATATTCAGTGTATTTCTTTGCTGTTTGTGTTGTGTATGTATATGTAAGGAGTATAAAGAGTAGTCTTTGCTGTCATGGAACTTGTACTTTGAATGAGGAAATAAGCTGTAGTTTTATGAGGCTGTAAATAAAAATACAACAGTAACTAATTTAATGTACAGGTATGATTACTTAAGGCTTTGGGTTTTGAGTACCCTTAAGTCAAGCAAGTCAACTCAAAGAAAATTAAGCAGTAAAGGGGAATTTATAATAAGGAGACAGGAATATATGGCAAGAACAGCAATGCATCAGGGACTCTGAAAAGATTGGAAAGCCATTACCTCTTTTCTCATTTTCCAACCATCTGCCGAATGCCCTCCCCTAGCCCTGCCCACTGGCTCATTTTCTGAGGTGCTCTGCCCAGGTTGGCATGTTGCTGACTGGCTACCTGATTCATAATCCAAATTTTCAGTTGAAGAAATCTGATTATGGTGATTGGCTTGACATCCATCCTTTGTCCAACCAACCATAATTTGCACAATTGTGTAATAGAAATAGAACTGTCAGGTTCAGAAACTGTTTTCAGAGAAGATGCCCATTGTAATGTAAATATTTTGTTTAGGGGTATCTATCCTTATTTTTAGCACCAGTAGGTGTAGCTGAACTATTAGCTTCCAAATGGATAGCAGTTTCTGGGGCTGGAAAATAATGAGGATTTGTCATAACAATCCATGATTTGGTCAGTTTCTGTTTGGTGCTGTAGAGATTTTTCCATTGAATGGATGTCTGCACATACATTAATCACAGCTATGCTTGGTGGGAATGTCACCCTGCCATCTGTCATATTAGCCAGTAGTCATGCTTTTTTCCTGTATTTCAAAGTTTCCATCTGGAGAAAAGTCTTCGTGAGGTAGTGTAGGATTATATCTTTGTTAATAAATTAACTTTCACGAAGTATAGCAGAGACAATCTCAGCACTGAGGACAGGTCTGTAAATGCTCAGGAGAACACTGAAATTTTTATGACTTATGCAGAGCTCTCGCCCCAGTTTTTACATTATTTTCATTTTCTCTTGTCTTCAGTTTCTGTTAATATGCTGTGCTTTGTTGCAAAATATCTGAAAACAGTGGTTCTTTCACAGTGTCTTTTTTTTTTTTTTTTTAGGGCTGCACCCATGGCAGATATATGGAAGTTCCCAGGCTAGGGGTTGAATCGGAACTATAGCTGCTGACCTACACCACAGCCACGCTGGATCCGAGTAACATCTGTGACCTACACCACAGCTCACGCCAGCACTGGATCCTCAACTCACTTAGCAAGGCCAGGGATCGAATCTGCATCCTCATGGATTCTAGTTGGGTTCGTTAACTGCTGAGCCATGAAGGGTACTCCTCAAAATGTCTTCTAATGTGACATGAGACGAAGTGAACACACTGGGTGGTACAGCACAGAGGGCGGAAGGATTCGCTATAGTTCAGATGGCTGGAAGTGAACTCTTTCAGAAGAGCATGGATGGTTTTTAAAATTGTCTCTGACATAGTTTTGATGAGGAGGTAATATGTGCAGTGGCATTTGTTCAAGTTTGCTGTTGAGAAGGGATTCATTTACTGATATTAGTTCCTTAAGCTTTTTGCTAGTTTATTAAGTAAATACATCCAGCCAAACTTTTTATCAGGAGAGCTAATGAGAAAGACTGAGTATGGTCTCATGTAGGAGACAAAAGCTACAGTGTTCTTTAGTATTAGGTTAAAAAATGCAAAGGCTAAGGTTAAATTAAAATCAAAGAACTTTTTAGAAATTTCCAATAGGGAATTTTAAAAATAGAGAAGGCTTTTACATCTAGATGTTCAGAAATAAAGTCTGTGTCTGTGGCATGTGGCATTCCCAGGCCAGGGATCGAACTTGTGCCACAGTAGCGACCTGAGCCGCTACAGTGACAATGCTGGGTCCTTAATCTGCTGCATCACAAGGGAACTACTGTTTCCTCGTCTTTAAAGGAGATTTCAAATTAGTGAGAAGCTGTTACCTACAAGGTTTGAATGTAATTAGAGAATGTAATATGAAAAACATTTTATATTATTAAGGTTTAGGGATATAAGTTGTACACAACATATTTGTTTCTGTGTAGAATGCTCATTCATTCATTTGTTCATGCACTCATTCGTTCATTTTTGGCCTGGCCATGGAAATTCTGGATGCTTACGATCTCATACTAGAAAAATGAAAGAAATGGAATTACAGTGAGATTTCTAGAGTAAGAAAGCTTTTCTTCTCCACAGTGGCTTGGATGAGTGAAACTGATGGGTCTTGAGCTGGGACTTTGCTATAAAAGTAAGACCTCAATTTACTACAGCCTTAGTGGCACTTTTTGTGGGCTGACGTGAATGAAAGTGCTGTGGCATATCACTTGCCTGCTTTTCAAATCAGTGGAGAGGCTCAAAGGAGCTGAAGGAGCAGTTGATAATCTGGCTCCATGTGGGAAATCAATGCCCGAAGCCTGAGTCACACAGCTTAGCATCTTTCTGGTGTCACTGGGCTACTTGCTGATGGCATCATTCATTTATTCACACAGCACATTTTTATTAAGAATCTTACAGTGGCTCAATATATATATGTCAGTAAGCTGGATGTGCATTGATTTAGGGTTTTGACTGCAGATTTAATAACAAAAGGTGCCTAAAAGAGAGGTAACAGGTAAAGCAGAAGCCTAAGAAAAGGCTCCTAAATCTCAAAAATTTATTGTTATATTTTCTAGATTTTAGAGTTTAACTCCCACTCTGTCACTAAATTGTCTTGTTTAATTTACATCAATGCTTTGCCTCAACTGACTACTTTTTAAAAATAGTTAAATTTGTTTTATTCTTAGAAGTTTGTGGTAGAGTTATGCCCAAATTATAATTCACCTAATGTGTTACATAATATGTGTAAGGCATTTTGTTAAATTCTCTGAGGACAAAAAGTACATTTAATATATACATTAGCTATAAGGTATGATCCTTTTTCCAAAAGAATTTATGGTCTAATACTGAAACTGAGATATATGAAAATACCTAGCAGACTGTGATAAGTGCATGTATAACAACATTAAGTTTTGCTATATATTTGTAGTTTCATATAATAAAGTTGTTCCAAATGCCATTTTTTTTGGGATGATTGAAGGTTTTCTTGGCTATTTTAAATTGAGGAGAGCCTTGGGTGCACACGGGAGCATGTGTTTAGACTGGTGTGCAGGTGCAAGCACATTGTTCGGTCCACTTGCCTTGCTGGATGCTCCGTGAGACATAGAGGAAGGCAGAAAACTAGCTGCCATTCTTCTTTACCCATCTGTGTGACATTGGGCTTATCACCAAGTATCTTTGGGTGTTGTATATGAAGATACAGATACTTCACCTGGGTAAAGGATTGTTCTCTAGCTCAGATGAGTACTCAGAAAAGATATTTTGGAAATGATAAACCCATACACAGTAACTAAGGAATTATTTTCCTTTGATTTAAGATATTCTGGTTCTTATGTAAGCATTTAAATATTATAAAGAGTAGTTCCTTTAAGATGATAAAATGTTATAGTTTGCTTTGTACAGATTAAAAAGCCATAAGTGTTTTTAATTGTCCTTAATTCTCCATGGCATGTTCATTTTCATTCTTAATAACTCTACATAGCTTAAAATTAATTTGCATCCTTACCCAATGTCATATCATGGCTCTTTGATATACTTTCAGAATTCTTTGACAAAGCTTAAGATGCATGAAGATTTTCTTTATGTGCATATTAATCACTAATTACAAATATGACCCAATTTTTTTTAAGTCTTTGTACCCCACCTCATTCTCAAAGGATAATCACGCATAAGTTTCACATAATGACTAAAATACCAGGCTCAGTTGAAATAAAATTAATTTTTAAAAAGGGAAAGATGTACAAATTCTAGGTCAAGGACAACTACTCTTTAGTAGCCTTTTATTTAATGCCTGGATTTGACTTAACACAAAGTTCTGCTATGAAATGAAGATGTACCACCTGATATTCCTTGCTGGGGGGATGAGAAGATTGAATAGAGTTTCAGTAGACATCTCTTTTGGGCTTTATTTTAAAATTGTTACATATGTATTATGATTTTAGACTTCTAGTGAAAAAGTATTTTCTTTCCTTTAAGAAACCACAGAGCCTTAGCATGAAACTGGGTTATAAAATGGAGAAATCAGATGTCAACTGGGAGAGGCAATGAGCAAGTGACTTGGGAGCTGGCCAGGAGGTAAGGTGGCTTCTGAGTTTTGGTCTTGAGTGGGGAGATAGAATGCAGGAGGCCAAGAGCACTATTGAGTCTGTCAAACTCTGGGATAAATTAAAAGCACCTTTTCTTAGTAGGAGCCATCAATTTAGGAAAGGAGCAAGTAGATAACACCAGTAGGATATTAAAAAAGCAATTCTCACCTTTAATCTGAGAGTCAAACTAGAATAGGAGAGAGGTGATAGTAAACTAAGCAGCCAGGAATTGTTCAGAAGAGCCTGTAGGGAGAAGTTACTAAAGGAGGTTTTACGCTTTTAAGGAGGTGGTTTTCAAGCCGTTTTCATAGCATAGTTCTTTCTTCCAGGTCAAATTTATTTATTTATTTATTTATTTATTTAATTTATATTTTTTTATGACCACACTGCAGCATATGGAAGTTCCCGAGTCAGGGAACAAATCCAAGCCACATTTACAACCTATGACACAGTGGCAGCAATGCTGGATCTTGAACCCACTGCACTGGGCTGGGGGTTGAACCCGTGCCTCTGCAGCGACCTGAGCTGTTGCAGTCAGTTTCTTAACCCTCTCTGCCACAGTGGGAACTCCCCAAGTGGAATCTTACCTGGCTTCCCACATTCCCTCTGTAGCCCCTTCATTTATGAAATAAGTAAAAGTAGAGCTGCTGCAATTTGAAATAGGGGTGGGAGGCTGGGACTCCTCTGATTGTCCTCCGCACTGGGGTCCCTCAGGTAATCTCTTAGAACTTGAGGGTTCCACACATCACAGCTTGCAAACTACTCCCTCAAGTTATAGAGCAAAACACATGTTTAGGAATAGGAAAATTACCAACTGTATAGCTTGGTTAATTCACTTAAACTTCTGAAACCTCAGTTTTCTTATCTGTAAATTGGGAATGATAATATTTACTTCATATGGTTCTTGTGAGGATTAAATTAAATGAACTTATGAAACTAAGGTGCTTATTAATACTTTGCTTGACACTTTGCAATAATTCAACAAATAGTAGCATCTATGACTCAATTCAGCTTCATCTATCAAAATGAAAATGTTTTTGAACATCTTCCTTGCAATGAAAGTAAAAAATTATGTATCATTTATTAAGCGTTGTCTCTCTAAGCTCCCAAACTGTCATCCTTCTCTTTCCCTACTCTGCCATGCTGAGGCTAGGACTTGGAAAACCACATTTCTGCAGTGGTTTTAGGAGCAGTCTCCATGTTGGGGTCTGCCAGCGGGGGGCGCCAGAGAGAGTGCACAGCTGGTAGAGAGAGAAGGGACTTACTCCTTTCTGTTGGTTCATGCACGCTTCTTGATTTTGTCAGGGTCACCCTTGCCTCAGTTTAGCCAGACTGGGGCAGTTGAGTCCAATAGCCTCAGTCGAATCCAGTTTTCAGTTTCATTAATGCTGTCAGGATCAGTCTCATCCAACCCCCTTGGAGACACCAGCATTAGGCAGTCAGGGCTCCCTCCTCAACCATCTGGGCCCCAGGCACACAAGGTTCCATCTCCAAGCTTCTAAATTTTAATATTTCCAACCTCTTCCCTTTTATTCTCCAACTCTAGGGTAGGTAGTGGCTTCCTGTGGTTGTTAGCTCTGTGATACCTTAGTGTTCTCTCTGCCTTTTCAGCTGTTCAATATATAGTTAACAATTATCTATATTAACTTCTATCTATTAAAAATTAGTAGTGTGGCTTCTATGACCTAACTGGACCCTGATAGACACTGAGACATATTCCCTCCTTTGTTTCCCTACTGAGACTTGTTTTTAGGTCCCAAGTGCCTTCATAATTAGCTGTTGCATGGTAAGAGTCATATATAACTGCCTACTAAAAATCTCTGCCCGAATATCTCTCTTTGGGTCCCACACTCAATATTTCCCAACCTGTATTCATCATCTTTGCTCATCAATATGCTTGTAGTTCCTTCTTTATACTGGTCTGCGGCACCAATGTGGGCTTTTATATGAATTGAATCTACAGTGCCTCTAAACCTGATCTCTACAGCAATTGAACCAATGTGAACAAATGAAAATAACTGACACCTTGAAACTTCAAATTACAGTGATGGTTGAGAGAAATTTTGAATTTGAAGATGTTAACATAATTCATTTTAGAATCTGAATCTTTAAGAGTTAATAATCAGGAAATTCCCATTGTGGCTTAGTGGGTTAAGAACCCGACAGTGTCTATGAGGATGTGGGTTTGATCCCTGGCCTCCCTGAGTGGATTAAGGATCCAGGGCATTGCTGCAAACTGCAGTGCAGGTCACAGATGTTTCTTGGATCTTGTGTTGCTGTGGCTGTGGCATAGCTGGCAGTTGCAGCTCTAGTTTGACCCCTAGTCTAGGAACTTCCATTTGCTGCAGGTATGGCCTTAAAAAGAAAAAAAAAAACTTCATAATCAGAAGACATGCATCTTATTAGGAATTGGGAAACTCAGATCCTACTTTTTTTCCCCACATACTTTCACAACACATCAGTCTTTCACTTTATCCATCGATAAAATGGGGTTGTAGTACCTGCTTCTATATATGTCAGAGATATATTTAATATAATATATATGCAAAGATACACATTAAATAATGTATTTGCAAGTTATAATTTTAAACAATTTGAAATTAGGCAAAGTTTTAATGTATTTAAAGACTTTCCCCTTAAATCTGAGTAACAAATGGATCCAAAGTACCATCTATAAAAGAAGCTTAAACTATACTTAGAATTTTAAACCGTTCCACTTAACATAAAAAATTCATTGTGTTATACCAAATAAATATTATCGGCTAAAATTTGACTGTTTGGATTACATAGTTATTAAATAACATAACTGTGTGTGAGTTTTTTAAGGAGCTATTCCTGTCTTGTATAACTGTGTTTGAAAAAAGGAGTCTTTGGTATAAAAGAATGATGCAGCAACTCAATTTCATTGGCATAAAATTGGGAGAGAGGGGATGAAGAGTGATTTTATTTCTAATATTGAATGGGTAAGGGAACAGATCAAGTAATGAATTTTAAATTATTTCAGTTTTCATGCTGGATCAATGTTTGCCACCAGTGAAATTTTTCTTAATTTTAGTTTTGAGAAAATTAGAATTGATTTACTGGTAATGTAGATTCGGAATGGAAACAACTAGAGCCATGCTGAATAATAAACTAAAATATAGATTTCTTGTCCCTGTGTTTAAAACATATCATTTTTGAAGAAAAAGTGAACTGTGATTAACCCAAATTTTTATCTGGGTGGATATGAATGATATCTGTAGTGCAGCAAGAAAAACTTTATGCCCTTGTGCTGGTACATTATCAAAGAAGTCAATAAAACTCCAATGAAGTGCAAGAATGTTCTTCCTTTTAGATATTCTTAAGAACTGAAATACTAGTAAAAGAATTCAATTGTGCATGCAGTGAACCAGTTGTTTTTATTGGAGAAACAAATAAACAATTGCATCAATATCTTCTTGAGCAAATAGGCAGTTGAATTTTAATGATTTAAACAGCTTTCTTTTTGATTAAAAATGTTATGGAGTAATGTTATAAGGAAACCCTATAAAATAATAAAAATACATTTGTAACAGATAACAGCAGTTACTTTCAGATAACGAGAGGCTGTTTGGTTTCCTTTACTGAGGTTTTTCAGTACAGAGTCCATTGCTTGGCTTCTTGAGATTTTCAAACCTTCTTGAAGTTTTTCAGTAAAGAGTCCGTTCCTTGGCTTCTTGAGATTTTCAAATGTGTTTATCTATTAAAGAAATGCCAATAATCTGACAAACATTTATGAGACCTCCTGTGTTCTGGAAACTGTCCTAGGTGCTAGGATGGAGTTGGGGTTAGAAAATAGGAAACAGGAAGATGAGTAAGTTCACGTGAGCAGACTATATTTGCAATGAAGTGTGGAAACCTTGGAATTTCATAGCTCACTCTGGTTTTTAGGGGGAAAAGTGGGGAAAAAAAACAAAGCAACTGGAGTAGGAGTCTATTATTCTCCATGTTGGGCCACTTTTCAGCTGTAGTCCTATTGATTTTGTGTCAGTGCATTAGAGTATGCCCAGAAGCCATGACTTGGTAACAGTGTGTGTGAACTTATCTCTGTGTTATGACACAGAGCAAAGAGAAGATCACCGATTCCTCTCCTTTTTGAATAAATTTCATGGAAACAGTTGATGCCGTCCATGGGATTTGCAACCTGGTAGGTGCTGAGTAGCTCCCAGCACCTGGAGAAGTACACAGCAGCCCATGAGGTTACTCCATGTTGACACGGCTAGTTGGGCTGCAAGTGATTCTGTCCTACCTGTTTCTGCTGTAAATAGTATGATTAAAAATTAAATATGGAAACTAGAAGTCAATATTTGACTTTAGCATGAATCCCTCAGGGAACATATTCGTTCAGTCATTCAGCACTAGCTGAGTATGGAAGCACCTTGTGTGGGGGCCAGGAGGACACACTGGTACCAAAGCCTGGGACATGATGAAAGACTTGCTCTCTACCCTTTGAAAGCATGGATTCTAGTGAGGAAGGATCCATTTGCGCTGTGGTAAGGACTTACTGCCCAGTGGTTTCCGACCAAGTTTTTTCCTAAGAGGTTGCTGATCTTTATATATATTGACCAAATTGAGCACTCTTTCCACTAGGTGCCTGATACAATTGCATAAAAAATGGTGAATTTTGTGGTTTGGGGAAACCCACTTTATACTTGTCCCTCCTGATCAGAACCGTAAATTTTGAGGATCAACAGCACATTTTTCTCCCAGAGGATAAAAGGGTCTGAGAGGATGGAGACTCAGCTCTGTAATCTCTGTCTCCAGGCTTCCCAAGCTCCAACATAGGGGATTTTAGAGGAGGAAGGAGTGGGAATGATCTGAATGGAAGGACTTTATTGTCTCTATGATTAGATTTCAGGCTTCTTTATAGAGCTCCCGTCCCCCTCCTCCACACACTCGTCCTCACTCCTCCTTGGTCTTTCTAACATCAAAGCTGTTACACCTCAGCTGGGGGGCAAAATGCGTGGGCTCATCTTCTCTTTAAGGCACAGAGGAAGGAGGCTAATTGCTCAAGGTGATAGAGTTTGGTTATCAAAACTTTATTTTTTGTCAGGTCTTAATCATCAGTTTAACTTTATCCCATTAGACTCATAGAACATTAACATATTTTCTATTTTTTCTTTCAAAACAAGTGGTATTAATAGTATACGGTGAGGAGGTCCCACCCTGGCGCAGTGGGTTAAGAATCCGACTGCAATGGCTCAGGTCACTGCAGAGGCGTGGGTTTGATTCCTGGCCTGGCACAGTGGGTGAAAGGATCCAGTGTTACTGCAGCTGTGGTGTAGTTCGCAGCTGCAGCTCAGATTCTATCCCTGGACTGGAAACTTTCATATGCTGCATGTGCAGCCATCAAAAATAGTATATGGTGAGAAAATTTCTAAAACATAGAATGACACTTTGCTTCCCTTCCCTCCTCTCCAAAATGTGGTCATTATCTAATAGAACTTTTAAGAAATATCCTATTCCTTTTAAAGGAGACTGCAGTGCATCTGCTATGGTCTGAATATTTGTGTTCCCTAGAAATTCATATGTTGGAATCCTAAGTGCCAAAAGTATTTGTGGTGGTGCCTTTGGAAGGTGATTAGATTATGAGGGCGGAACCGTCATGAATGGGATAGTACTCTTATAAAAGAGTGCTCCCTTGACCCTTCAGCCACATGAGGATGCAATGAGAAGGCTGCAGCCCCGAAGAGAGCCGTCACCTGACCATGCTGGCACCTTGACTTCAGCCTTCCAGTCTTCAGAATCATTAGTAGTAGATTTCTGTTGTTTATAAGCTGCCCAGCCTGGGGTACTTTATTACACCAGCCTGAATGGACTAAGACAACATCTCTGTTATAACAGTAACTGGAGACAGTCTTTGGAGGTATACATTTAGTAGAGTGCTTGTCGCTTAGTGTTGCTGAATCTACCTACTTTTTTCTCTTTGGACTCTAAGCATCATGAGGGCAAAGGTCTTCTTATATACACATTCCAAGTGCCTGGTACAGTGTCTAACACGTGGTACAGTTCAGTAAATACGTGGTGGGCCAATATTTGTTGAGTGAAAGAGTGGATATTTAAAAAAATTTCTGAGTTAGAGTGAAATTCCATTGTGTGATTTTTGTTTGATGTCCATTTTCAAAGAAGTCATTTTTCTTGTCCGAAAGAACTGATAATGTCATTTTTTAATCTTTTGATTAAATCAAATGTACCAGCATTTCCTTTCAAATATATCAACTTTTTATTCTGGAATCGAGTCATCTCTCTCTAGGTAATGAGGAACTCTGAACTCTAAACGACAAAGGCTCTACATAATTCAGCTGTATTATACGCAAGACCGAAGTCTTCGGATAAGAATACTTCATTTTAAAATACCATCTGAAAGTTCATATTAACATTTACAGGAGAGTTTTTGTTCCCATCACAAGTCTTTGACTTTCGTTTATTTGTGACCTGTTTTTTCATCACATTTAAGTAGATGATGTTCCCTTTCAGTGAGTAATAGGGGAGAAGAAGGTAATGAGGCATACATGGAAGGAGCTAGTACCCATGGAATCTGTGATACAGCTCTGACATTGATATGGCCACCATAATCCCTCTCGACATAATGATCTGAGGTGATTTATTAGTATGGATGGTATTTACTCACCTATAACCTGCTATAAAACAGAGTGGTAAGTCATCACTATCAATGTATAAGCTTCCTTAGGGAGTTTTATTTAATGGCCAGTGACATTTATTATATTTTGAGATTGTTGCTCATAAGACTTAGAAGAATTTGTTGGCTATAAAATGTAAAATAATAAACTTTTTCAGATGATTGCAGTGGGCAAATCAAGTTAATTGAAGTATGCCCTTGGTATTTAATGTCATAGAATAATTTTTATCTTTTTTCTTTTTATGACTGCACTTGTGGCATATGGATTCCAAGGCTAAGGGTTGAATCAGAGCTGCAGCTGCCAGCCTACACCACAGCCATTGTAATGCCAGATCTGAGCTGTCTTTGACCTACACTGCAGTTTGTGGCCACACCAGATCCTTAACCCACCCAGCAAGGTAAAGGATCGAACTTGGATCCTCTTAACCTGCTGAGCTACAATGGGAACTCTAATTTATTTTTATGTGCAAGCAGTTATTATGTTTAAAAGTTATTCCCGAGTTATAAAAATCACACTCGTTTTGAAAAATTTCCTTAATTTAAAAATATAGTTTTCAAATCCGATGATCAAAGGATGTATTTCATAAACATCAGTATTTTTCCGAAATGATTGGCCATGTTTTTCTTAAACATCAGTAGATTAAGAAATTCATACCTCATGCAATGACTAAGGATAAAAACTGCCATACATTTTAGGTTTATTCTTTGGTTATTATGTCTATATTTCTAATCTAATTGCTAGATATTCCAGAAACAAGTTGCCTCCATTCTGGCTTGGAGAATATACATGGGTGAGGAGAGAAGGAAGGATGGAGAGAACCTTGGGGTCTGTAAGTGTTGAGCTAACATGTAAAGTCTTGCTTCTCATTTCTTTTTTAGCACATGATAGATATTGTTGGAATACAAATAATACAGTAGGAAAGTAAGCATTTAAATAAAAAGGGAAATTATTTTAGCATTAGTACTAGACTTCTGATTAGTAAATATGGCAGTGATTGATAAAACTGTTGAGTACTGTCAAAAATGTTAGTAATGGAAAATATTTTTCAACCTGTCTGTGAGACAGCAATGCCTTATTACCTAAAAGTCATTTCATTAAAGGAAAACATTTATTTTACTCCCTAGATTCATACTCCACGTAAAGTCAAAGTTGAAAATGCAGTAATTAGTCTCCGTGGAATTTGTGTCTCTGCTCCTATAAAGGTCTTCTAAATTTTCCCAGATGTTATGATTAATTTTCAGTATTGCTTTTAGCTTATCTTTCATTCTAGTTCCTTATTATTTTATTTTATTTTTGTCTTTTTAGGGCCACACCCGCAGCATATGGAGGTTTCCAGTCTAGGAGTCTAATCGGAGCTGTTGCTGCCAGCCTACGCCACAGCAACACCAGATCCGAGCCATGTCTGTGACCTACACCACAGCTCATGACAATGCTGGATCCTTAACCCACTGAGCACGGCCAGGGATCGAACCTGCAACCTCATGGTTCCTAGCTGGATTCGTTTCTGCTGTGCCACGATGGGAACTCCCCCCATTTTATTTTTTACCTTTTCCTGTTCTATCAAACAAATTCCATTTCTCATGTAAGGAACAAGAAAGGATTAGAATTACTTATAACTGAAATGTTTGATTTGAACCTTGTTCCTCTTCCTATTTCTGGCTTTGTCTCTCCATTTTCTGCTCATTCAGAGCCTTGCTCAGGTTAGTTTTAGCATTGTCTTTTATACCGAGCTTTTGGAAAAATGAAGTCTTGGCCCAGAGTTTTTCAAATATTATTCTTGTGGCCCTCAAACCTTCCGAGGATTAGTCTCTGAGTCCCTGATTTCCAAGCTTAATTTGCAACTGCTTTCCTCTTGTACTTTATTATTGCTGTTAATGGATTTTTTTTTTTTTTCTCTTTAGGGCCGCATCCGCAGCATATGGAAACTCCCAGGTTTGGGGCCAAATCAGAGCTGCAGCTTCTGGCCTGTGTCACAGCCACAGCAATGCCAGATCCAAGCCGAGTCTGTGACCTACACCACAGCTCACGGCGTTGCCAGATCCTTAACCCACTGAGTGAGGCCAGAGATCAAACCTGTGTCCTCATGGATACTAGTCGGGTTCTTCACTGCTGAGCCTCAGATTCCTTAATGGAATTTTTGAAGTAATTTCACATGAAATTAGGATTATGAATAGAGGATTATGTTGAATTTTAGAGTACCCCGAACTTCCTAATTTGTGAGACTATTTAAAGTGATGTAAATTGTTTATTAAATAGTTTATTAAAAGACGAAGGAACTAAGGAAACTAAGCAGATTGTCAGCCTCCGTGTAGCTAATCCTGTGTTCTAATAGTGGAGCTAGGGAACTTTTGTGAGAAG
Organism: Catagonus wagneri; assembly: GCA_004024745.2. Classification (NCBI taxonomy): domain Eukaryota; kingdom Metazoa; phylum Chordata; class Mammalia; order Artiodactyla; family Tayassuidae; genus Catagonus; species Catagonus wagneri. Next base: position 15,594,486 of record PVHT021183629.1, on the reverse strand, counting down.
GCAGATTAATGTCATTTCAAAAGACTAGAGAATAGAGAATATATCCAAAATATTGGGAGATTTCAGAAATTAAAGCTGATTAATCATATGATTTATCTAAACCCTTCTTGAATTCATTTATATATTTTAGGCGAGCAGATATTAAGTATTCAAGAAGGGCACTTTACTTAATGCGTTGTTTTTTATTTATCTTCAAACTCATTATTTCAATTATTAAGAAAGATCTGTAGACCAGGCTTTGGTAAACAAGTATATACCTATCTTACTTCTTATGATCAAGATCACATTCCGGCACAGCCTTTTTATTTATAACAGGTTTAAAAGTGTTTTTAGTAAGAAAGCACTTTTAAGCATAATATATATAAGTCAGAGTCTTGGAAAGCAGAGAATTTGAGGAGAGCTTAATAATGGATTTTTTTTTATCAGGGTTTCAGGGAACCTGGATGGTTGTTTTAGTGACCCGAGGGCTAGTAACAGCTGGTGACTGCCCCAGGCCTGGAAGGGTGTGGTGCAGAGTCTCTAAGATGCCCCCGCTTACTCCTCGCAGTAAATATGGTGTTCATGCCTTTGTGTATTTCTTCCTCTTGACTGCAGGCTGAAACTATCCACTTCTTTTTTCTTTTTTTGTCTTTTTGCCTTTATGTAGAGCCGCACCCGCGGCATATGGAGGTTCCCAGGCTAGGGGTCTAACAGGAGCTGTAGCCGCCGGCCTTCGCCACAGCCACAGCAATGCGGGATCTGAAACGCGTCTGCAACCTACACCACAGCTCACGGCAATGCCGGATCCTTAACCCGCTGAGCAAGGCCAGGGATCGAACCCGCAACCTCATGGTTCTTAGTCGGATTCGTTAACCACTGAGCCACGAAGGGAACTCCCTATCCACTTACTTCTAATGTGTAGAATATAATGGGATGTCATTTCTGAGTTTAGGATACAACAGACTTGGATACAGCAGGGGAAATGGAGAGATGCTTCTTGTCTCACTCGCTTGCTCTGGGGGAAGCAAGCTGCCACGGCTTGAGCTGCCTGTGGAGAAGCTGCTGTGACAAGAAGCTGAGATTCCTCAGCCCAAGCACCTGCGACACTGTATGAGTGAGCTGGAAGTGGATCCTCCCTCAACTGAGTCTTCAGATGAAACCACAGCCCCAGTTGACCCCTGGGTTATAGTCTTGGGAGAGACCTTGAGGCAGAGGCACTCAGAATCTATGAGATGATAAATGTTCTTTGTTTTAAGCTGTTGAGTTTCGCAGCCACTTTTTATCCAACAAAAGGTAACTATTAAGGGGAGCAGTTACTGGTGACAGAGAGGGCTGTGTGGGGATCTCCTGCTTAGGAGCTGTGGCTCTCAGTCAGGAGGCACATTTAGTTTGCAGGAAGCTGGGAGAACAAATACCCTGACTTCAGTTCCTGTCTCTGGGTCCTGCTGGAGTTCCCTAATACGAGACCCAATCAAAGACAGAAGACAAGGGAGCCCTTTGATGCAATCCATGTAGGCCGGCCTACCACGGCTTGGAGAAGAAGGGGTGAAGGAGCACGTGGATCTGGAAGATATGTAGCACATGCAAAGAAATGAACCTCTTGGTACTTCTCATTCAGCCTAAGAAAGCATTGTTTTGAATAGAGTTGAAGTCCTCTCTTCCCTTCCCCATGCGCATTCTTATCCCTCACCCAGAGTTAGTCATGATCCTCATTTTGGGGTTTATCATTCCCATGTAGGCTTTTATTCCATCTGTTTACTTAGGTTTCGTGATCAGAGTAGCCTACAGTGTCCCAGCCGAGTCCTAGAATAGTGTTTTATCATTTGAGTCTTGTGTCCTGTTATTTTGGCAAATAGGATCACTGATCTTTGTGCTAAAAGGGGGCCCTTCTCAAATTCTGCTGGGTCAACTGAAGAGTAACACCGTTCTGGAGAGTAACCCCAACTATTTTAGGCTTTGTGGGCTATAAGATCTCTGGGTATCAGACTGTTCAGCTCTGGCATCGTGATGGAAAGCAAGCACAGACAATATGAAAATGAATTGCTATGACTGTCTTTGAAGACAAATTTATGTACAGAATCAGCAAGCAGGCTGAATTTGTAGCCTCGATCTGTAGCATCCCTGAGGAAATGGCAGTGGGATTAGTCATCCTCGTGGCACATGTGCCCTCAGAGGAGGAGATAATTTTGAGCATGAAATCCTAAAAGGGTCATAGTCCCGTGGGAAAAGCAGCTCTTTTTAGGGTCCCCTTTAAAAGTGGACAACACTAAGGAGAAGGAGGTACCCCAGAACCTTTGGGGGAAGGAGCAGGGGATGCAAGAAACATGGCGTCAGACTGGTCCATGTTGAGTCAGAGTCAGGGAGGGTGGTTTGGAGAGTGAAACAGCACCGCCAGTGACAGTGGCCTGGGGTGGGGTGATGTGTGGGTGGAGCTTGACGGTGATTTCGGCTATGTGTTCCAGTGGTGTTGAGCATGGTGCACTGTGGGCATCACAGAACTGAATGATTCTGGGGCCACAGCCAAGAACCCGCTCCAGTAGTTCAGGGTACCACTGAGCAGACACCCAGAGAGCCCTGGAACACACCTGGGAAGGTTTATGTGTGTGTCAAGGGTGGGGGTGGGAGATGAGATTCTGTAGGGAATTTTGAGCTATTAAACCGCTGATCTAACCATTAATGGGACCCCTCCTGTATCTATAAGTGATGGGTCAGGGCACTGTATGAGATCCTGAGGCACATGAAGATTGTCTAAGTAACTGATTTCTTTTTCCTTACATGTGCTTAACATTTACCTACCCTGAAATGCCAGTTTGCTTCTATTTTTTCTTTTCTTTTTAAAATGTACAATTCAAAAGAGTTCTGTGAAACATAAGCCTGTAATATGTTCTGAAATAAAACAAAGGAGTCTTGTAATCAAAGTTTTCTAAACAAAGATATTCCCCTCTAAAAGAAGAGCTCAGTTCCTGGGTATAAGACACTGAATTATTTTAGTTCTGTAGCTAATAACCAAACCTTAAGTTCTTCTGTTGAAGGAAAGTGCTTTGTTTAAAGTACCTGGGGGTGGCAATGAGAACCTGCTGTGTAGCACAGGGAACTATAGCTAGTCACTTGTGATGGAACATGATGGAGAATAATGTGAGAAAAAGAACATATATATATACACACACACACACACACACATATATATATATACACACACACACATATATATGTGTGTGTATATATATATATATATATATATACATACATATATATATATATCTTGGTTACTTTGCTGTACAGTAGAAATTGACAGAACACTGTAAATCAACTATAATGGAAAAAAGTCATAAAATAAAGTACTTGGGGGTGGACTGGCATGGATTGAAAGGGGAAAAGAGACAAAAAAAGTAGTTACTCTGATATTCTTGAAAAGTAAAGACTACAAAGAGTAGAGAAAAGCCAAGAAGAACAGAGGAGAGAGAGAAGGTGGATGCCAGAGAGGAGGAGCGAGATGAGAAATGTGTCAGGACTGTAGAATAAATGGACAGTGGTGGTGAGTGAGTGGTGCCTAATCTTTGACTCTGAGTTGTTTACATTGATGTCATGTGAGGCTGCTTGTGTCTCCAAGGCCTTGGGAAAGTCTGATATTTCTTCTTTATTTATTTGATACACATACATTGAGAAATTATTACCGTAGTAGGGTTAATTAATACCTCCATCCCCTTATGTAGTTATGAATTGTGTGGTGTGTTGCTAACATTTAAGATCTACTGCCTTGACAACTTTCAAGTATGTAATGCAGTACTTTGGATTACATTCATCATGTTCTGCATTAGATCCCTGGAAATTTTTTTTGCATCCTTTAATCAGCATCTCTCCATTTCCCCTACTCCCCCAGTGTCTGGCAACCACCACTCTACTCTCTGTTTCTTTGAGTGAGGCTTTTTTAGATTCACATGTAAGTGAGAACATAACAATTTGTCTTTCTCTGTCTGATTTATGCATTTAGCATTATGCTCTCAAGGTCCATCCAAGTTGCAAATGGCAGGATTTCCTTCTCTCTCATGGCTCATATTCCACTGTGTGTCTGTACTTATCTGTCTCATGTTTTCTTTATTCATCTTCTTTATCTTTTCATCTATTGATGGACACTTAGGTTGTTTCCATTTCAGTCTTAACTATTGTGAATAATGATGCCCTTGGGTGGGGGTTCAGATCTCTCTTCATAAGAGTGATTTTGTTTGCTTTTTTTTTTTTTTTTGGATATGTACCCAGAGGTGGGATCGCTGGATCCATATGGCAATTCTATTTTTAGTTTTTGTGAAGAAACCTCATTCTATTTTCCATGGTGACTATACCAATTTATATTCCTGCCAACTGTGTGTAAGTATTCCCTTTTCTCTACAGCCTCACCAACATTCTTTCTTGTCTTTTTGATAATGACCATTCTTACAGGCGTCAGGTGGTATCTCATTGTGGTTTTGATATACATGTCATAGGTAATTAGCGATGTACAGCAACTATTCACGTACCTGTTAACTATTTGTGGGCCTTCTTTGGAAAAATATCTATTCGGGCCTTCTGTCCATTTTTAATCTGATTGTTTTGCTCTTGAGTTGTATGAGTTCCTTATATATTTTGGATATTAACCCCTTATCAGATGGATGTTTCCAAATTATTTTCTCTCATTCCATAGGTTATCTTTTTGTTTTGCTGATGTTTTGCTCTGCAGAAGCTTTTTTTGTTTGATGTAATTCTACTTATTTTTGATTTTGTTGTGCCTTTGCTGCCAAATCCTTCTCCAGTATATCCAAATTTTGTTTCTTTGTTTTTTTGTTATCCAACACACTGTTGGAACTTCTCTGATGGAAATGTGGACTTCCTCAAAGGCACTCTGTGGTGATTGTCTAAGACTGTTCTCCAGGGGCTCCTGGACTGAAGCCAAGAAGGGCTGGAGCTTGTTGGTGGGGGCATTGCAGGGCCCACAGGACTGACGTCTGTCTGCCTATTACCCAATGCATCAGTGGGCGAGACTCCTCCTGGGCCCCTTGGCATATGGTGCTGGATTTCACAACTCCCAAAAAGTCAGTTTTGTCTGTGAGTTGATGCCAGATTGTTATTGTTAGAGATGTCTCACGTTGCTGTTGTCACTCCAGGAAAGTTTGATATTTCTGTGGAGCCTTGTTTGATGCTCTTGTGGGATATAAAGGGCACTTAAGGATGGGTGGCAAACCTCACATTCACTCCTCTGCTGATGCCATGAAAAAGAGGAATGTTATATAAAGAGTCACTTTGCTGTACAGCAGAAATTGTCACAACATTCTAAATAGGCTATACTTTATTGATTGTTTGATTGAATGATTTATCTATCTTTTGTCTTTTTGGGACTGTACCCACGGCATATGGAGGCTCCCAGGCTAGGGGTCTAACAGGAGCTGTAGCCGCCAGCCTGCCCCACAGCTACAGTAACATGGAATCTGAGCCACATCTGAGACCTACACCACAGCTCATGGCAATGCTGGATCCTTAACCCACGGAGCAAGGCCAGGGTTTGAACCCACATCCTTGAGGATACTAGTCGGGTTCATTAACCACTGAGCCATCATGGGAATTCCATAAATAAGCTATACTTTAATAAAAAATAAAAAAGGAAACATGAGAATCATCTTGATAGAGGATTGACAGGGCTTGACAATAGACTAGGTATGGAGAGTGGGGAAAGAACAGGACGCCGATGCTCAGGCTGCTAGCTTGAGCTACTTGCAGACGGGGGTGGATTTCCTGGGATGAGGAAGTTTGGAGAAGACCCAGACCAGGGCTGTGTGGCGAAGGCAGGACAGGCCAGCTGGGTCAAGAGCTGCTGAGAGGTCAAACTGGGAGAGGGGAGGGAGTAGGACGGGTGTGGCGCTTGGGGTTGGTAGATACAAGCTATTACATTTAGAATGGTTAAGCAATGAGGTCCTACTGTACAGCACAGGGAGCTATATCCAGTCTCTTGGGATAGGACATGATGGAAGATAATATGAGAAGAAGAATATATATACGTATGGCTGGGTCACTTTGCTGTACAGCAGAAACTGGCACAATATTATAAATCAAGTATACTTTAATAAAAAAAGAAAAAAGGCAAGAAAGAGTATTTAGCTCTGTGCTGAATGAGGCACTATGTTTAATGTTTTGATACATGTAATTCGTATGGAAATCATGGAAAGAAGTTATTACTTTATAGGTGAGGAAATAAGCTCAGAGAAATTATGTAACATACCCAAAGACAAACATCTATTTCCTGGTAACGGCTTCAGACAGAAGTCTTCATTTTCTAGGCTGTGCTTCCTTCCACAGATCTTTATTACTGTATCAGTGTTTGCATTTTCCTATGGCTGATCAGCAAGTCTTGAAATTCACATTGTAGAGCGTTGTTATTCTTAATTCTAATGTCTTTGCCTACTACTGCTGTATTTTGATATTGCTGTTTCCTGATGGAGGGTGGGAAGAGACAAGATATTTCCTGTAAAGATTTTTAGGAGAAGACTGATAAAATTTTAAGTTATTAAAAGGAGTCTATAAAATGTAACTATAGATGATTCCATTCTCAGTTAACATGAAAGTTATGGTATGTGATGGTTCATTCTGAAGTTTATTGCCACACGTATTGAATTAAGCATGTTATAACATTATATTGACATCCTACATCTACCGTAACTCAAGCACTATAAAGTTTTGCAACACTCCCAGTCAAGCCACAATTCTTGGTGTAATTCCCAGTAAATGTTGAAAAACTGATGGATGAAAGCAACATGATTGAGTTGAGTATTTGAGCCAGGAGGAGGTCTTTCATGTAGCCATACTGTTCTAGAAGGTGTTTACAATTTGGTTTAAAGATGAGCCTGACTTCTTTAGATGTTTTCCTTAGGCTCTTCTAAGTTATTGCAATATAAAGTTCTAGGTTAGTCAGGTCCACCTAGTGTCAGGTGAAACTTCTCAGTTTTGTCTGAGGTAGGCTGTGAAGTAAACTGTTTTACCAGCTGGTTATTCCTGTGTGTACAACACCATTTCCTTCTACTGTGAATTGTTCAGTTATTTCTCAGATGAACATATTTGGCTGCTAAGCTGTGGGTTTTTATAGAATCAATTAACTTAAGATTGTACTAGCCAGTCGGCTCGGCTGAATACCAGGGTATCATTTTAGTTTAGCTTTTTTTTTCTTTAATAACAAAAAACCTTTTGTGTAAATTTCAGGGAAGGAATATGGAATAAATGAAATTCTGGCTCTACAGCTGCTGTGCTAGGATCAGTTGTTTAAAATAGCGCCAACTGGCACCGAGTAGAAGCTCAATACATGCAGTGGTTAATGCTGCTGATATTATGGAAAGCATTTAGCGTTCTAGATGACTGTTCATCGTTCACCTCTCCCACAGAAGGCATCTCCTGATTTGAGTCATGCCACCCATGGCTCCCATGCTATCACTGTAGGGGGAGCGGTGTGGTGTGATGTCGGGAGCAGGACCTCTGGAGCCAGCCCTGTTTTGAATCCCAGTGTGACTTTGGCAAGTTGCTTAACCTTTCTGTGTTTCAGTCTCCTCAAGTGCAAGATGAGACTGATAACTACAGTTCCTGCCCCACAGGGTTGTTGTGAGCTTGTTATGCCTGGCACATAACAAATAAAGTCCTGGGAAAGTTACAGTTACTCTCCTGGCTTGAAGTTTCTTTTATGGAGGTTTGTTATCTGTACCTTCACTCTATTTCTGAAACTCCCTCTAATGGTCTCACCTTCGCTCAGGTGACCACTAGGAACTTACCTGCTTTTGGACCACTGCCTTGGTCTGTTTAGCTGTCTCACCTTCTAAGTTCTGTCATCTTCAGCTCTCGAATTTGTGAAAACTTCCAATTTCTTGACCTTTCCCTTTTCCGGATTAATTTTCTTCTCTCTTTCACTTAATCTTTTAAACTTCTCTGGCCAGCACATTCAGCTCTCCTGCGCATGCACCCTACAACATCAAATTCTAGATCGAGCCAACAGACTCTTCTCTGGTTTTATTCTTGGGCTACTAAACCTAAATAGAAACCCAGAGCATCATGGAGAGATGTCATTATAAAAAAATAGCATCCAGTTCTAAGCATCCCCACAAAGTCCCTGGGTGACCCTCCTAAGTGTCTGTGTCCGCTCCCTTTCCTACTGGCTCTAGCAAGTTGTCCTAACATGTATGGCTTTTCTCGTGCCTCCCATGCCAGACCTTTCTCCTTACCAGTGCTGGGAGGTATAATTGCCCTTACCTTGCACCCCTGGTTTTTCGAAATAGTCCTCATCAGCATCCAGTTTTCCTGCTCACCCCCTTTTTTTGGAGTCCAAATTTAGTTCCTCCATTGATCCTGTCAGCTTTCATTGCCTTCGACACTCCAGTCCTGCAGTGGTCCCTTCTAAGTTTCCCACATTTTGAACGTCTTACTCTCCTCTGATAATCTGTTTATGTTTAATTCATCTTAAAACCAAACCTCATGACCCTCTGTTCCTCTCTAGGCGCTGCTTCTTTGTGGAGCTTGACTGGATTGTCCTCACTTCACCCAGTGTTTATTCCTCAGCTTCTTGCAGTCTGCCTTCTCTCTTATTCTGCTAGTGATCATCTGCTTGCTGATTCCACTGGACTCTTATTTTCTATCTTACTAGACCACTTTGCTGCATGGAGACTTCCATTTAGAAAATCTTTCTTGTGTGTTTTTCCTCATTTCTGGTTTTCCTCTTACCTTCTGGCTGCTCATTTTCAAACTCCTCTGTGGAATCACTTCTCTCTCTGCTTCTTAAATACTCAAAAGTGTTAGTTTCCCAGTTTCTCTTCTGACTCACGAGTTCTATCTATATACTGTATTCCACTTTAAAATTCAGCACATAAACCAGACTCCTGATTTTATACTCTAGCTCCATGTCCAAATTGATCGGGTAATTCCCCAGACTAAAATCCAAACTTATCCCTACTAATGAATTTGAAGCTCTTTGTGATATGACCTCAGCTTACCTTTTCAATCTGATAATACCCAGCTACATCTTTACTCTAGACACTTCTAGTTTTCCAAATGCAGTGTACTGTCTCAGTGATTTGAGCATCCTTTGCACTCTTGTTCATGGGGAAAGATCCCATCTGTTTGACAAGACTGGCTCAGTTGTCACCTACTTTGTGGAGCTTTCCCTGATCTTTTTCTTCTGTGTCTAGATCATTTTCATAATGCTTCTGTTGTGCTGTATCCTGTTCACATGTCTCTTATGTATCCTTTCCTTTATATGATAGGTGTTTATATGTCTACCTGCTCTAAGAGAGCATGAGCCACTTGAGGTGGGAGTTTAACTTGTGGTTGTTTTTTATCTTGTGGTCATGTTCATCTTTATAACCCGAATATATAGCACAGAGCCGCAGGACAGGGTAAGACAACAAAAATGTGTACTGAACGAACAAATTGATGATGCCTTCCATTATTCTGAGTCTTACCTCCAGCATCTACTTTTGTCCACTCTGGCTTTCCAGTAGCCTTAAGGCGTCAGCACTTCCACTAGGGGAACTTAAGGAATTTAATCACAAAGGGTTTTCAACCCATCTGGGTGACAATAATAATTATGCACACATTTTAAGGAGGTGTGTTTGTGTAACTAGTCATAAAATATCATGCACTAAAAATCTGAATGACATTGAAGGAAGGTTACTGTAATGAAGTCTTAACTGCAGTCTACAGAGAACTAGGCATCAGTTCTAACCAAAACAACGTATGCTTCTTCAGCTTTGTTTTCTTCTGACTCTTTTCTTCTTTCTTCTTCTTCTTCTTCTTCTTTTTTTTTTGGTTGTATTTGTGGCATGTGGAAATTCCCAGGCCACGGACTGAACCCATGCCACAGCTGCAGCCTGTGCCACAGCAGGCAAAATGCTGGATCCGTAACCCACTGTGAGACAAGAGAACTCCTCAACTTTGTCTTCTGATTCCAGCTGGTTTCTGTGGGATTTTTGTATGATGTTGATGGTTGGAGAAATCTGTGCTTCCTTCTGGGGTGGATGGGTTTCTTAGGATATGCAGACTTCTGACTTAATCATGGACTCACAATGCAGGCATGTGCTGGCCGTGCCTGTAGCACTGGCTCCTTGCATGTGCTTTATGCTCAGTATGCATGTACTGAGTGAATAAGTGAATGTGCAAACATTTTGGTGGCACTTCTTCTGAAAGTGAGATGTGGCCCATGTGTCACAAAAGTCTGGTCTACCTGTGGTCTTTGGCTCACGTTGATATCTGTGAGGATATCCCGTTGGCATAGAGCTCTTGAGGGCACATGTCTTGACTCTAAGCTGGCCTCCTTCGGGGGCACAGCTATTCTCCTCTCTCCTTAGCTACAGGCTTATAGAGATAATTGCCCACCTGTGGTTTTATCACCTCAAGTTCTACAGTCCTAAGGACAGTCCTGTGACTCCCCTTTCACTTCCCTCTGGCCCATTTCCTTTAGAGAACAGGAATTTCAAGTAAATTAAATGGAATCTTATCTAAAACAAACATGCCACATGCTTCCAGCATCACACACATGCTAAAGTGTGTTCGGCTTTTAAGATGATATTGTTAACAAATAGTAAAGGAAATAAGCATTTGAAATGACATAATTAGGTGAGAACTTTTTTTGTTTCAATAATCCACGGTTTTGTTAGATTTTTAAAAATAAACTCTACTCCAGTATGTCAAAGAAATTTGATATTAGATCTTAAGAAACTTTTCCTTTAGAAGAGCTTATATGATTGGTACAAAAATATAGAAATATTCAGGAATTGAATAAATTCTTGACCATATTAAGTGTAGAGCCAATTTACTAACAACGGTAATTTACATGTGAATCAGAGAAACATGGATTCCACTAAGGTTTTTTTTAAAATTTTAGGACAGAAATGATTAAACATGTAAATTCAAATTTCAATTATTCATAGTTGCAGTAGTTGTAGTATTAGCTTGAAGCATTATTAAAAGTAAATGTTTTGCTAATGTGATAAGCCATATATTAAATTTATGATTAATCAAGATGTTTCAAATCTTTAATATGAGTTTTAGAGTCCAAACCCTCCTGTCCTACATTGTCACCAAATATGCTGTTACATGGTCTCTCTCTCTTTAAGCCTCCTCAATTTTTAATAATACAAGGACTGGACTGTCCTTGGGGTAAATCTTTCCTTGCGAAGACGTTTTCCAAGGAAGAAATAAGTCCAGAAACTTATGGACTTATTTCTCATTCAGCAAGATGAATGCCATTCTGTCCATCATGCTTAATATTTTAGCACATCTTTCTTTTTTGTTTCTAAATTCAGAGCATAAGCTATTTTTGTTCAACTTACAACCCCAAACAGCTTTGGAAAAAACCCTAACTTTATATAATGATCCTAAATTGGAACTGTAGTGTCTAGTTGGTTGCCACAGATGCACAGATGGAGTGCGTTCACCCATGTTTGCAGAGTAAAAGCTAATCTGTTATGTATCTAACTTAAGAAATAAAAGACATTTCATTTTTAACAATCTTTTCCTTTTGACACCATCAAAGGATTTGCCTTGCGTCTATCATAGATAAAGTCCTAAGTCAATTAATGTGGCTTTCTAATCAACACATCAAAGGATCGAGTTTGGATTGATCTCCCTTTCATTGGGAGAACTTAGCACATCAAGAGGATATTAACTCTTAGCTTTGAGAATTCAAGTATGTGCAAACACAAATGATCATTTTGCTAAGTTTAACAAAACTGTGGATGTACAAACTGTCTCAGGGATGAAATTAGACATAGATGTTTAGAGGTGAATCAGTTAAACAAACCTTTAGGTTGATACCAGAAGTGTTAATATAGGCAAAGAATACTGATTTGCCTATTAAAGATGGACATGAGCTGTTACTAAGGTGTTACACCTGATATTTCTACTTATACCGTTAAAACTACCTATGTTCATCTGAAATACTCAGTAAATAGAGGTTAAACTTCTTTTTCTGAATTACAAAGACAGTGATTTTTGCTTTGTATTTCCCTACACCAAATCTATGTTTTCATAGGTGAACAGATCAAGTGGTGGATTAGTGATAGACTGGATCTTTCCTGAATTACCAGATTGGGAGTTTCTTTTGGTTTATAGATGCTTTAAATTTTTTTTTTAATTTTTAGGTTTGTAGATGGTTTTGTGCTAGCTTGTGGACTGCATTTTGTGCTACCATGCACTTGAAAGAGTTACTGTAGCTTTCTCAACTTGCTTGTCAGCTATCAGGATGTAGACAAAACTGAGTTTAACCAACAAAGGGATTAATATCAGATGATATGGGAAGAAATTTATGTGTGGAATGTTTAGGAATAATAATAGGGAAAAGTTTATGAGGCAAATACATATTTTCTGACTATAGAGGTACAAACTTCCCAAGGAAGAGGTGTGATTAAGGAAAATAAAAGGCTAAATTAATTGGAACAGAAAATTTTACAGAGTCTCTTACTGTTGCATCAAGCCACAATATCTGACGTTTTTCTTTTCTTAGTCACCTATGGCACACACAGCTGAGAGAGCAAGGTGGGAAAGCTCACACCAACACAGCAGGAAAAAAATCATGTTCTTTGGGGTGACAAAGTGTGAAACAGTTCTTGGCTGGCTGTTGTGGTTTAACAGAATTTAGTGAAAGGAAGTTTGAGCTGTAAGGAAAATCTGTTTTTCTTCTTGAAAAGCTGATTTTCCCCCAAGAGAAACCCTGAAGTGAAAATTGCTACTTTCACACTACCCTTTGCAAAAAATATTAATAAATGCCACTATGTTAAGTATTAATTAAAATAGTACTCATTCAATTCTGTTTTGTCACATATTGTAAAAAGAGTGGAGATAAAGCTCTCACACCCTCTTTTTGGATCTGTTAATCTCTCTTTTGGACATTTGAAAGTATACAGGCAAATTGGATTCTGTAGGGGTTGTTATACTTATTCATTCATTCAGCATTTATTTAGAACAGTAGGTACTGAGAATATCATGAAGAAAGATAGTCTGTTTCCTTGGGAACCCACAGTCCAAAGGGAGAAGACAGATGAGTAAATAAAAAAATCGAAATGTAATGTTGGAGCTCTGCCTGAAGTATGTACAAGGAAATTGGGGAAGATTATCAGGGAATGATTGAAACTTACGTTTTTAGGGAGACCAAAGTATTGCCAGTACAGCTAGACCTTCAAGGTCAAAGAATTTTATCAGATGAAAACGTGGGCTGGACAGTCTAGTCAGAGTAAAATCTTGGAAGCATAAAAGGGTGATGGGTTAAATGGGTGACAGGCTTCCTTTCCCCCTTCTTGTGGAATTGCTTCTTGAAGGGTATATAATTTTAAAATATCTTTAAATTATGAAATGGGCTTGATTAGGGAAGAGAAAAGCAGGCATTGTCTGGTCACGGGGACCTATCTGGGAGAGTAAATTTTCACTGGGGACAACAAGCAGGCACATGACAAATATTTGTTGCTTTCATGTTGGTGAATTTTATTTGCCCAAGTAGAATGGAGGAAAACGGTGCAGGACGATGTCTGGGAAGTAAGGGTGAGGCGTTCAGGGAGGGTTTGTGTCCTTAATGGTTTGTGGAAGAGATTATCAGGACCACATCTCTAAGAGAGAAGCAATTCAAACGCCAAACATCCTAGTGTTTACCAGCAGGAGATGTAGTTTGTACTGCAAGCGAGTGTGGACTTACCCCTAAAGCAAATACACAGTTGTGTGTGTTTTACTCTACTGAAGGCTCTTGAAATCAATTTCTAACCCGTAAAATAGAAGTTTCCCAAACCAAATCCACTATAAAATTTCTCTCTGTGGAAAGGCCATAGCTGTTACAGGAGGGCAGGGTGGTAGATCAGGAGGCTTTTCTGTTTAAATATTTAAATAGATTTCTATTTGAACAGCTAAATGAAACCAAACCCACTTTCCTATCTCAATAATTAAAAAGAAAATTGCTGAGCTTTCTTTGCCAAGTGTTCATCCCATTTCTCCCTTTTCTTGAGCATTCTTAGGGTATATCCACGTGCCTTTGGTTTGGTTTCTTTTTAGAATAACTCGAGCAGTCTTTCGGCAAGTTGTATTTCCAGAGCAACCATTGCCTGACTTCATTGGCTTCTTAATGAACAACAGGCTGGCTTAATGATTAATGGCAGCGTAAGCAGGACTTACCCATACCTCAAAGGGCCTGCTCCCCGAAAACGCAGCTTTCTGGGCTCCGCCCGTTTCTTCCTGTAACTGACAGCTATAGATCTGTTTCTCTTAGCGATGCTTGCATCAGAAGATGCCTCTTTTCCTTGTACTAGGCAAGAGTGTTTTCATTTTTGATGTCAAGTCTTATCTATCATTGTCTTCCCCTGGTTAATATTATCTGTGAATTTTTCTCTCTTCATTTTTTCATTCTTCCAGTAATTCATGGTTATTTCAGAAAAAGGAAAAAATATAAATATACAAAAACTAAATTAAAAGCAGCTGAAAAATTTGCCATTTACTGATTTCAGTCATTAGCATTTTGATATATCGTTCCTGGCCTTTCTTCCTACAGATGGGTGTATAAAATATGTATTGACAAAAACAGACCACATATATGTATCTGTATCTGTTTATATGCACACTGTGTGCCTCATTCTATTTTAATCTATTTTTTAAGGTATTTCAGATCAATAAATACACATTTATTTCACAATTTTGTAGAATCAAAGATTGGGACCACCAATTACTTGAAGCTCTTTACTTTCCCTGGGGTAATGGAACTTTGGTGTCATTAATATTTTATATTTCTCTGGTAGTTATACAGTCCCAGCAAGATTGGCTTAAAGCCACTTAAAATTATGAGCATCATAAAAATGATACAAATATTAAAGCAGCTCAGAGCCCCTATAAAACACCTATAAAGGGATTTACCAGTCTTTGTTTTCTACTTAATATCCGTCAGAGTCTAAAATGAAAGTGAGCATTCACTACTGGCCTTCTATAAATAGTTTATGACCACTGGTTATCTGGTGTCCAGCACAGCAGGGGATTTAGAACCACCATTTAAAACAAAGGCCAGCCTTGCACTGTAGGTACCACATTTGCTCTAGATTAAAAGGACACCAGCAGAGGGCAGCGCGCCTCCAGGACATAACCCACTATAGCCAAGGGATGCTGAACAGGCCGCAGAGGGACTTTTAACACCGCTCTATGCATACAAACCAACACACTGTTTTACTGGAGCTTTATTCGTCTCAGTAAAATATTTTGAGAATTGAAATCTTGACATTATATGATGGAAGCAAGATAGCAAAAGTGAAATATTTATTCATTTAATAAACTTTTATTGGCCACATACAAATGCTGTGCGATAGAGATACATGTGTATCAATTTATATAAATATAACACCAAATATATATACATAAGAACAAATCCCTGCCAGAGATCAGGAGATGAAGATGTAGTAAATGTGTTCAAAGCTGCTGTGACAACACTCACGCTGGATGGACTAGTTCTATTCTAGAGAAACAAAGACAAGACTCAACAGAAGAGTTACATTTGAATTGGGTCTTGAAGGACAGTAGGACTTTGCTAGGTAGGCATGGTCAGGGATACAGGGCAGGAAGTGCACAGGTGAAAAGGTGTGGTTAGAATATTGGGGCAGTGGTAGGTGATTTTGTTTTCTATTATCCCCAAACTTAAGCCTGAATTACCAGAGAAAAAGATTCTAGATCACAGCAAAACAATAGTCAGCAAGGTGCTGTTTGCTACTGGTTTCATACTATTGTTTAGAACAAGTGGCTGGACTATGATAAATTCATTAAATGTATAAAGAACCAGCATCAACAGTGGTGTTTCATCTGCCCTCAGGTAATCACCAGTTTCTGACTAGCGCCTTGTGTTCTGGTGGCTTCAATTAGTCAGCCAGTATTTGTACATACATGTTCTATGATTTCTCCTGACATGCACAGAAAGGGGAGATGAAAAATGTGTTCATCTTTTGTCTCTGCATTGTTTTTATAATCGGTGGGCTTTTGGTATAGCTGGTGCTTTCAGCAGTGATATGTTCCATGAGAGCCTGTCATGCCCTTGAATCTGGGCGGGGGTGTGTGTGTGTGTGGGTGTGTGTGTGTCTGTCTGTTTTTCCTTTGTGTTTTCTCACAGTGGCTAGCCAGTACAACGGACGTACACAGCACAGCCATAAATGTTGACTGACTTTATCTATAAGGCCATGCTCTCTTTTTACAAAAAGAAAATGACGCTAGAGGGAGGGAGGCTGATGGACAATATGGAGGCAGGCTATAATTAACTTTTTGCATGACAGGACAATCCGAATGTTGGACCTGAGTTGTAGCCTAGAGGAATAATTTCTGGGGGAAGAGAATGTGGAACTTTCCACTGAACTATACCGTCTGTATTTCCAGCTGCTCAGGACTCTTGCTTAATTAACAAATATTTGAATAGAGTGGTGAAGACATTCAATCTTCTAGAAGAACTAATTATTATGATTATTTTATATTAAATGCTTATCTTTCTGCAGCTGCTTTAAGTCTGTATTTTGGAAGGTATTCACAGAAATTACTCAAACGAGCTAGAGTGGCTTGTGTTCATGGCTCTTTACTTACATAAAATTCCTATGTCTTTTTCTTCATTACTTGTCTGTATCAGGAAGTAATTGGCAACTAACTATAACCAAGTTGACAATATTTGTTTTCTTTTGTCAAGTCTTTCCCTCATTGGATAGTCACTTGTTATATAGTTTTAAATGAAGTTTAGAGGATCTTAATCAAAGCAGGAACCCCAGAAGCCAAGAAAGGAAAGACAGACATGTAAAACTACCGATACAGGATAAAACCAAGCTGCTATTGCAAAGAGCCTCCCCTTCCAAATGACTGAAAAAACACAAAAGCTCCTTTTCCTGTCATGGTACATTTCTGAGGCAGCGCTGCAGGTGGTGGTGGGCTGTGGGTGGACCTTATGGTCGTTCAGGAACTGAAGTTCTTTCCAAGCTGACAAGTCACAGTGTGCCAGTTAGCACATTCCACATTCCTATTACTTGAATGTGTGTTCTGTGACGGTGAACAGAATTCCTCTAAGCATCGTGCCTTTACAGCATGCAAGATATGAGCTTTTTCAGCAGAGGACGCTGGATGGGCTTTGCTGGAGGAATGCTTCTGTGGTTTCTGGTGATGGCACGGTGGGTCGGCAGTGTGGTAGGAGGACGTCCAGAGGATTTCCGCCCCAAATGTGCGCCCAGAATGAGAGGTCCTTTGGCAACCTTACAGGCTCAGTGTGGCCTGGTGATAACTTTCCTGGGGCCTACTTCCCACGGAAGTAGCTCCTGAAGGCCTCCTGTCTTCACAGGTGCCACCATTCTCTTTGCAGACCTGTGACCCAGGCCCCTACGCCCTCTGTGCCTCTGCCACCGGGCTACCAGTTGCCGATTACCCATGCCTGCCTGCACCCTGGAGGGCTGTTTCCTGCCTTTCCAGCGACACACACCATCTCTGGCTTGGGCAAACAAGCTAAGTTCTGTCCCGTCTATCAGGCTGAACTTTACCTCTAAATGAAGTCTGAACCCCAGCTTTGGGGATGGGACCCCTTTCTAAGTTGGTCTGGGTTGTCTTCCCTCAGCTATGGGTCCTATATAGTGTTTAGTTATAGTTACTCATTTATCAGAGTTTAACAGTTCTTTATATGAAACTTATTACTGGTTTCTGTTTCCTGGTTGGATCCTGACTAATATATGAGCTTTGTCATCTCTTAAGATTTTTGTCTCCTCCATGGTCAAAACTGGGCTGTTGTGTCCAGGTTCCAGTTGGTGAAATGAGAAAGAGAGCTTGAGAAAAAGAGGAGGCATCGTTACTTTCTAAGGCCTCAGTCAGGGAAGAGGTGCACATGGCTTCTGCTGACATTACACTGGTGAGAGTTAGTCCCAGGTCACACCTAATTGCAGGGGAGCAGGGAGATATAGTCCAGCCATGTGTCAAAGAAGAAAGAAGAATGGGTTTTTTAAATTAAAGTCTAGTTGATTAACAGTGTTGTGCCAATTTCCACTGTTCAGCAAAGTGACTCAGTCGTTCATATGTGTGTGTGTGTGTGTATACACACATATATTCCCTTTGCTATCTTCCATCATGGTCTATCCCAAGAGACTGGATATAGTTCCCTATGCTATACAGCAGGATCTCATTGCTTATCCATTATAAATGTAATACTTTGCATCTACTAGCTCCAATCTCCCAATCTATCCCATTCGCTCCCTGCTCCCCGTTGGCAACCTCAAGTGTGTTCTCTATGTCTATAAGGCTGTTTCTATTTTGTAGCTAGATTAATTTGCACCATATTTTTGATTCCACATGTAAATGATATCATATGGTATTTGTCTTTCTATTTCTGACGTACTTTATTTAATATGAGACTCTCTAGTTGATCCATGTCACTGCAGATGGCATTATTTTATCCTTTTTATGGCTGAGTAGTATTCCATTCCATATATGTGCCACATGTCCTTATCCATTCATCTGTTGATGGACATTTAGATTGTTTCCATGACTTGGCTGTTGTGGCTAGTGCTGCTATAGCAGAATGGATTTTGGTGAGGACTGGTAGTATTCACCATAATTATATAAAAATTTAAACCAACTAAATGGCAGAAGATGCTATAAGCAAAAGTAAAAGAGAACCATCAACTGCTGAGATGTAGTAGAACAGAGAGAGATTTGTAGAGTTTTGAGGAACATTAACCATTTTCCATATGAAGGGTTAATGTCCCTCAAAGATCTCCCACAAAATGTTCCAAATAGAACTCAAGTTAGGAAACTAAAAAGGCTAAACAAGCCAATAAAAACCCGAAAAAGGATATACACTATAGAGAAGATATTCAACCTCAGGAATAGCTAGGGAAGTACAAATTAAAGCAGCCATAAGCTACTACTTTCCGTCTATCAGATTAGAGAAATTAAAGAGTAGCAATAGCCATGGAGAGAATATTCACTCATTTCTTCCCAGTAAAACTAGAAATTTCTATACCATTTAAGAAAGGTAGGCTAAATATCAAAAAATGAAATATGGGGACTCTTTTACTGAGGAGCCCTGTTTTTGGAAATCTGTCCTGTTAAAATAAAAACTCCAGTATATAAGAAGTTTTTTCCTTTTTTTTTTTCTTTTTAGGGTCACACCTGTGGCATATGGAAGTTCCTGGGCTAGGGATCGAATCAGAGCTGGAGTTGCTGGCCTACGTGACAGGCATGGCAAAGCAGGATCCGAGCTGCATCTAGGATCTATGCCGCCACCTGGCAAGGCCAGATTCTTCACCCACTGAGCAGGGCCAGGGATTGTACCCACATCTTCATGGACACTGCATTTTGTTCTTAACCCACTGAGCCACAATAGGAATTCCCATAAGTAGTTTATTGATGTATTATTTGTAGAAGCAGAAATCTGAAAGTAACCTGAATGGACTTAAATGGGGAAATGATTAAATAAATTGTATTACATCCATACCATATCTTATTAATCCATTCGTCTGTCAAGTGGATATTTAGGTTGTTTCCATGTCTTGTCTATTGTGAATAGTGCTGCAATGAACATACGGTGCATGTATCTTTTTCAATGAAAGTTTTATCGGTATATATGCCCAAGAGTGGGATTGCTGCATCATATGGTAGTTCTATATTTAGTTTTCTGAGGTACCTCCATACTGTTTTCCATAGCAGTTGTACCGATTTACTTTCCCACCAAGAGTATAGGAGGGTATCTTTTTCTCCAGCATTTGTTATTTGTTGACTTGTTAGTGACGGCTATCCTGACAGGTGCGAGGTGATACCTTATAGTAGTTTTGATTTGTATTTCTCTGATCATCAGTGATGTTGAGCATTTTTTTCATGTGCTTGTTGGCCATCTGCTTTATACCATGTTTTAACATAATTGTATGTAAAAGGTATGGGAAGATGTATATAGGGCTGTCATGGGGGGAGGGAATAGAGAGGATTAGGAAAGATGATTAGTTAAAAAATAATTTAAAAATGTTTGTTTCACTGCTGATGTGAATCTTTATTCCCTCCATTATTTTTGCAAAAAGAAAAAGAAAGTGAAACTTGCTCCTTGACAGGTGAAAATTTCCATCTGCCGTATCTGCAAACTACCAAGGTCTAGAGAGAAAGAGCCCATCTGAGTTTCACAGTGTAGTTGTAAAACTTCGAAGTGTTTAAGGAATGGTTAGTTTCCTAGATAGTCAGTTCACTAAGTCCCTGGTACTTGGGAAGGTAAATCAATACCTGTCTGTCTGCCTTGGTGGTTGATTCTGTTGGAGAAACGTTATTTTGCTGATAAGGAGAAAAAATAAGCAATTCCTAAGTGTAGCGGTGAGCTAATTGCACATCCAGGGTTGAAACTGTCTGTCATTAGTTGCCTGAGTTACTCTTTGCTTTCAAATTCTTCTGCTAATCATAGTGGATGTTCCTAAGGTGAAGCTGAGATCATTGAAGAAACCCTGAGTCATGAAAAGCACATTTGACATTCTTTTTCTTCCTGTTGTTGTGGTCGAAGATTTTGCCATTTGCTAGAATAAGGAGAAGGATTATTTTGTCAAACTTTCAGCCATAAGCTGTATACATAGTCATAAGGCTTTAGGTCTTACATGGGTGTTAGGAGTTAGGCACAGAGAACATCTTTATCTGAGTTGTCCTTTGTTACTTTGATGAAAAATTGATGTATAGGGAGTTCCTGCTGTGGCTCAGCAGTAACAAACCTCACTGGTATTCATGAGGATGCGGGTTCGATCCCTGGCCTCGTTCAGTGGGTTAAGGATTTGGCGTTGCTGTGAGCCATGGTGTAGGTTGTAGAGGTGGCTCAAATCTGGCATTGCTGTGGCTGTGATGTAGGCTGGCAACTGCAGCTCCGATTCTACCCCTAACCTGAGAACTTCTATATGCTGTGGGTGTGGCCCTAAAAAGACACACACATACACAAAAAGATATATGGTGACAGCTAAATGTAGGATAATGTTTAAGTCAACAGGGGCTGGAAGCAGACTTCAAATGGGACATGTGGCTTCTGGAGTGCTGACAATATTCTATTTCTTGACTCATTACTAAAATAAAAATTTACGTTATGTGATCATATAAAATAAAGGAAGAGGAGGGAAGGGAGGAATAAGGAAAGAAGGAAGGAAATGGTTGGCTTTTCACAGGCAAGTGTGATCATAGAGAGAGGTAATGACATTAACTGTGTCTGACAGATAGCAATTATAAGTATTGACATGTGAGCTAAGCAGCACATGGAAAAATGAGAGAAGATATTTTTAACCTAAAATATATGGTGATATTTGTTTTTCCTAGCCAGGAGTCCTTAGCAGAGCGTGTTAATAGTTAATTGTGGAGTGAAGTCTTACAATCAGCAGTGAGAGGAGAGAAGTAGCAGCAGGAAAAGAATAGAGGGTACAGAGGAGCATGTGACCTGGCTGGCCAGAGCTTTGTGCAGTGTGCTGATGATCGCGTGGTTTTACAGAAGGACTGCACAGAGGCTGTAAATGTGTCTAGAATCACTCTCTGGTTAGGAAGAAAGAGTACAAACATCTGTATCAATTCTCATATTGCATTAGTCACACTTTGTTCCATGGATGTTATCTATCTGATTCTTCCAACCTGTTTCTCCTAACCCTCCAGCGCTGGCTTGGGAATCTGAATTCAAAATAGCAGGGGTAGCAACTCTGCATGAGCAATAACCCTAGAGGATGAGGCAGTGAAGTCAACACTAGTCAGGGCCTTCCCTGTCTGCCCAGAACCTGTAGACTTCTGGGCCTGCACAGTCTCTGTGTGTGTGTGTGTGTGTGTACGCGTGTACATGTGCACACCTGCTGAGGGGATCCTCCAGTGTCCCATGCTTCACGGGCAACAGGGAAACTGATGGTGGAAGGCAAGATGTCAGATACTCACAGGTCACGCCTGCAAGCAGTAAGTAGCTCACCCAGGCAGCTGAGCTAGGGAAATGACACAAGGACAGGGCCCACCAACAAATATAGCAACAAATCTGTAGAAGGGTAAAATTTCCCAAGAGTGGCTTTCAACAGTGCAGTCAGTGCAAGATGATCTTAATTGTGTCACTGGTAGCACTGAGTAGAGAACCTTGGCTGAGCAAATCCAGGGTGGCACATAAAATGAATTTTCAATTCATTATCTATGATAAATGTTTAATAGTTTTTTGGTTAGTTCTCCAGTGCTTTTTCTGAGTTATTCTGATATATATGTTTGTAACTTATTTAAATATTGTATAATTTGAGATATATTCTGAAAGTGTAAATTTAGTAATAATTTGATAGCAACTTAACATGTATAACTAGACACGCTAGTAGCCTTAAAGTATTAATTACCTTTGACCTGGAAATTTGCACATCCTTTTTAAAAAAGGCATTGTATTTACAATGCTTCTTGTCTTAGGTTCTGCTTAATAAGATATGTGCACTTGGGGATTTATGCAAGCTTTATTTGTCCTTTTGAACCAGAAGGAGCACTAATGATGGGTCGGGGTCGGTCCCCTGTAGGTCCTTGATCTATTTTCCATTGCAGGCATCTTCACCCCTTTCCAAGATTCCCCAGAACAGATGATACGGGGGAAAAGATTGGCCTCTGTCCTAGTCAAGACTGTGGCTTGTGGCTTATTCAACCTTGAATCATGGTGCTTTCAGATTACTTAGGGGATCCATACGAGGTGTTATCAAATATGTTTTGAGTATCCCTCCCGCATTTTCTCGTCTTCCTCCCAGCTCCCAAATCAGTGCAGTATACCTCAGGCTCTGGCTCTGAGACTTTTCAAGCAAGAGTGCAGCATCTTTGAGCTGGCAAGGCAAGAATTCAGTGTAACCTGGTATAAAGCATCTTCTCAGAGTCATATTTTCCCCAAATCCATTTCACTTCCAATGTAACTATCTCTATGCCTCTCTCAGGCTCAGTTATTTTTCGTTTTCATCCTTATGTGAAATCAAAAGTCTAGAACTTTCAATTCTTTCTTGACAAAGCTTATACTTCTGTTTCTTTTGTTCCTTGCTTGTTCCCTGTATCCAATTTTATACTTTATTATTATCTGCATGGACTACTGCAGTAACTTCCTAACTGGCATTCACCTTTTTTCTCTTTCTTTTCTTTCCCCAGGCCACTGTACATACACTGACAGATTAATCTTCCTGAGCTCAGCCCTGACCGAATCACAGGTTAACAAAAGGATGGTCCACTAGCTCTTTCTTAGTTAAGGGTTAAGTCTGAGCTCCTTAGGCTGCTCTGCTCCATATAGTGTTAGCCCACATTGTAGTCTTACTGCCCTCACTTTCATGTACCCTTTGTGGCATGCTAAAAGTGGACTTCCTGTTTTTCCCAAACGTGACTAGCCTTTTCCTACTGCTCCCCTTCACTCACGTGATATTTGTCTACTGGCTTGTCTTCTGTCTCATCTCAATTTACTGAAATTGTTTATAATTGTTTAGACACAGTGCAGATACGTTGCTTGCTTCATGATAGCTTTCTCCAGTTCCCTCAGTGCAGGGCCATCACTTCCCCATGTTCCTGTTATCTAGGCATGTCTGTTAGTTTTCTAGTGTTGCCATAACAAATTACCACAAACTTGGTGGATTAAGACAATAGAAATTTATTGCAGTTTTGAAGGCTGTAATTCTGAAATGAAAGTGTTGGCAGGGACACAGTCTCTCCTAAAAGATCTAAGAGAGTATCCTTCCTTGCCTCTTCCTAGCTTCTGGTTGTTGCTGGCAATTTTGGTGCTCCTTGACTTGCTGACATATCATTCCAGTCACATGCATTTCTCTGTGTGCCTTCAAATCATCTTCCCTCGGTGCATGTGTCTGTGTCTCTTCTTCCTATGAAGACACCAGTGGTATCTGAGGAGGGTTCCCCCTTATCCAGTATGACCTCATCTTAACTTGGCTACATCTGCAAAAACCCTATATCCAAATAAGGTTACATTCACAGGTACCAGGAGTTAAGATTTCAGCATATCTTTTCAGAGGCACAGTTAAACCCACAACACTAGGAGTGTCTTTATTCTCACTCCTGGTTTAGTCTTGACTTGGGAGATGCAGTGCAACTTCATGCTTTGGACAGGAAACGAGAGTTGTCTCTGTATAGCTCAACACACAACTCCTTGAGCCCAGAGTGTTTTCTAGCCCCATTGTGATTCACAAGCTCACAGCATCTGACCCACTCCAAGTCACTGCATAGCAAAGCCAGCTGGCACCCTGTCTAGACTCCATCGAGGTCCCTTACCAGGGAGTCTTCAGGTCAATGGGTGTTAGAAGTTGATCCCTCTCTCCCTCCCTGCCCCTCCCCGCATTGCAAAAGCCTCATTTCTGCCCTGTCAACAAATTTATCTCCTTTTCCTCTTAGCACAAATATTTTCATACCAAAATGTCACATTTCTCGGTTCCGTGTTCACTGTTCGTATTGTTCCAGAAACATTTCTCTGGCTGTGGTGGAAGTATGCAGACCTCGAGGCAGCCCTTTTGAGGATATTCAGAGTAGGGGACCCAGGTGAGGGGTCTAGCATATCACAAATGGACTCAATCCAGGAATCCGGCTCCCTTCGTATCTTTACTTTTGGCATGAATCGAGTTAATGTCTTGAAAGAAAAACAAACTAGGTGTGCACTTAGGTGGGACTTAAATGTTGGAAATAATTTATTGGTGGTGTCCTTTGTTAGTTAACAATTTTTTTTTTTGTCTTTTTGTGTTATCTAGGGCCGCACCCGCAGCATGTGGAGGTTCCCAGGCTAGGGGTCTAACAGGAGCTGTAGCCGCCGGCCTTCGCCACAGCCACAGCAATGCGGGATCCGAGCCGCGTCTGCAACCTACACCACAGCTCACGGCAACGCCGGATCCTTAACCCACTAAGCAAGGCTAGGGATCGAACCCGCAACCTCATGGTTCCTAGTCGGATTCGTTAACCACTGAGCCACTGTTAGTTAACAATCTTTAAGGACTATTTCTACATCCTTTCTTGGTTTTGGAAACTTGATAGGATGTACTAACTAGTATGGCTTTTGTTGAGTAAGACATAGAATTCCCTTCTTAGTACAAAAATGCAAATCTTATCATTGCATATTTGAAGAGTTGCATAGAAACTGGGGTATAGTCATGTACAAGTACATGGAAACGTTCCAATAGAAAGTGAAAACATATGCCTGATGAAAACAGGGGGAAACATGTCAATGCTTTATAATAGAAAATTGTTTTAAATAACTAAAAATAGGTTTTTGCAGTATAAACAGTATACAAGTTCTCTTAAATTCAGTGGCTTGCATTTTTTGTTTTCATGTTCAGTGACAGTTTAACATCAGTTTAAGTTAGCTTCCTGTCTGTGACAAAAACAGGAGTCATTTCATTCCGAACTATGTATTTTCAGCCTCCTCTTTCTTGGCATGAATCATTAATATTAAAGTTGCTGTTGACAAAATAAAAGGCAGAACTGGGAATGGAATACATTAAAGAAAATGCTATGTTGCACACATGATGTGGAATACTTAACTAGATGAAATAAAGCTTCTCTTTTGCAGAAAACTATTCTTCATGTAGCTTAGTGCCAGGAAAAGATCAATGTCCTCTATTTTTAGTTCTCTCTACTTTGTTCCTCTAAGGGACAAAGATACTACACAAGTCCTAATAGAGCGAGACAGTAAATCCAATGTAGTCATTTTAGTTTTCTTTTGTACCTCTCCCAGGCAATTATATTAAAGTGTCCAAATAAAGATGGCTGACTTTCATACATTTGCAAGGGCAGATGGCTTTTCTGTATATATCAACTGGCTATTCTGAGTAATGGGGACCCCAGATGTAGATAATGACCTTTTGAAAGAGGGACAGAAGACAATGAACGAGGTAGTGTGAGCTATTGAACTTCTTGTCTGTAGAAGAAATAGCACGACTAGGTTTTAGATGGATAATCACATTCATTATGGGTTCACTGCAGTTTTATTTCTTTGGAAAAATGGATGATGACAGCATTAGGATAAAAGAAGTGCTTTTGAATTCCCAGTTTGAAACCAGCAGCCTGGGATTCTAGCCTTGGTGCTAGAATTCAATGATCAATTATCTTCATTTTTCCTCTTCTGGGACTTAAATTTTGCTTTTAGATTTAGTTAAAAGGTACCAGTATTAATAGTATCAAAGGGACTTTGAGGTTTTGGGGTCTTATTTGACTGGGAAATAATAGAATCCAAGGCTAAAACCTAAGTGAAATTAAACTTTTTATGGGACATGACTACGTTTGAAATCCTTTCCTCTTGATTTTTCGGAAAATTAAGCACCCCAATTAGGGTTGCCAAAGTAGAAGAAACCATAGGTGATTCTTTTGTCAAAACTCTGATTTTACAGCTGAAGACATAGAGGAAAAGTGACTTTCCGAAGTTATAAAAAGTTTGTAGTGGAGGTGACAAGATTACATATAGTTCCTTTGACTTTCAGCCTAGTAGCCTCTGTGACTTGCCTCTTGGATAGAGGTTTTAGATTAAAAAATGTGTTGTTTCCTGCTGCCCCTGTGTGGTGGATGCTGTATCATGCTGCCCAAATCCCCTCTCTTCAGGACTAATGCACTTATCTTAGCAGTTTCTGGAAATGTTGGCAGCTGAAAGCCCTCAACTGAGTCTCTGGGGGACTTTCCCTGACTAAAGAGAACTGAGAAGGCAGCCCCCATCCAAAGACTGGTCAATGTAGGAGTCTGACCAGGCTCTACTTCTTCCCAACACAGGACAACCTCAAAGTACCATTCCAGCTTCAAAGCTGCTTGTGGGATTCACTGAGGCCTTTGTTGAGATTGCTACCAATTTAGTCTTCTTCCTCTGCCCCGTCCTGCTTTCTTTACTACTCTACAAGCATTGATCCTGAGAGCGCACCTTGAAAACCTGCTCCCCCCCCAAATCTCTACCTCAGAGATTCTCACCGCAGACCTCACCCATGGTATCTTCTCAGTTTGAACTGCTTCATGTTGAGTATGGAAAGAATCGGTGTATACTTTCCCCAAGTGGATCTTGAGTTGAGCCTAAATTAGTATCATCATCCAAAATAGTATGACATTCCTACTTGTTAATTTAATCTGTTATAGAAAGATACTGCCTTTAGAGATTATTTTTGGTAGCTTGGTTCCTTACTGTATGACCCTCCCTTCCCTCATCACTTTCATAACTTAGTGCTAGAAAGAGAAAATTTGTAAAACGACAGCTAATTAAAAGAATGAACAGAAAAGCAAAGAAGAGAAAAAGAGCTCAAAATCTTGTCATAAAAATTCATTTTACTTTTGTACTAAAAATAAAAAGAAATGTGCTAGGAGTAGAGTTCTGCTTGTGGCTCAGTGGGTTATAAACCCAGCTAGTATCCATGAGGATGTGGGTTTGACCTCTGGCCTTGTTCAGTGGGTTAAGGATCCGGGGTTGCCATGAGCTGTGGTGTAGGTCATAGGTGTGGCTTGGATCCTGAGTTGCTGTGGCTGTGGTGTAGGCCAGCAGCTGCAGCTCTGATTTGATCCCTAGCCTGGGAACTTCCATATGTGGCACATGCAGACATTAAAAAAAAGCAAAAAAAATTTTTTTAGTTTTTTCTGGGGGAAGGGGGGAGGCATACCCATGGCATGCAGAAGTTACTGGGCTGAGGATTGAACCTATGCCACAGCAGTAACCATAGCTACAGCAGTGACAATACCAGATCCTTAAACTGATGAGCCACCAAGAAACTCTGAAAAGAAATAGTCTTATATCTGTCACTTTATATCTGTACAAATTCCATTGCTAATAGTTTAGTGGCCAAGAAACTGAACACTTAGCAAGCAGTAATTTTTTTAAAATCTCAAAAAAAAAATCTTGATTCTTTCCAAATCTATAGGGCCAAGACAGAAGTGTGTTCTAAACTTACATTTGCATAGCCCACATTGTGTGGTGGGATTGACTTGATATGTCAATATCTAGTGGCTATTTTTGATATTTGAGGTCAACTGTCATGTGGAAAGAATGCCAGAAAGGTGGAAAAGAGAAGAGTTTCAAGACAAAATTCCACCCACTCTCTACCCTGTATAATTATGGAAATAAAATTATAATCATGGACCATAGATTTTATTTTGACCAAGTTCACACTAGCAGTATGCATTGAAGAACTGAAGCAGTTATCTGCATCATCAACGCAATAGGTTACTTTTATCTTTAAAAGACAATTTGTCATGATTATCAGGATGTGTGTTTCAATTACACTGATTACTTTATTGATAGAGGTCAGGTCAAAAGAATTTCTTTCTTTTGTTCTGATTTCCCCACAATCAGACAAACAGGGAAATGATACTTCTATGACTAATTCACCACAGCACAAGGTCAGGTTTGAGAGGAGAAAGAGCAATTGTTTGTAACATGTCTAATGTGGACAGGGAACTAGGCCAGTGCATTCATAAATTAACTTGTTTAATTAAGGTGAATTAAGCAGCTCGCCTTTCTCTCCCAATTACGCTTAACATTTTGTTTTCAGGGAAATCCTCCCCGATGGCTTACATACCTGCTTATGACTCTTCTAATTTGAAAGAAAAAAAAATCTAAAACAACCGTCCCCAAATCCTGTTTCTTTGGCCATTCCTTTCTTTCTCCATTGAAGTTTAATGAACATTCTCTGCAGTAGCTGTTATTATTATTATCCTAGGTATTTAAAAAATATATTTGCTTCTATTATGAGAGGAAACTTTTTTCTTGTTATCAGTTGTACCTCTTTATCTCTGGTACATAGTGATGCTCTTAATATTTGCATATGTACTTTTGCCTGGGTGTTTATTGAATTCTGTCATTAATTTTATAGAATTTACAGTTGATAATTTAGTTTCTTTTCCATAGTTTTATCTTATTTTTATTTCATGCCACATTTTACTGGCCAATAGTTTTAGAACAGAGTTAAGTAGTAAGGGAGAAAGCATATTTTCTTCCTTCAGTGTTTTTTTTTTTTTTTGATTTTAATAATATATTTTATTTAACCTAGTATATCTACAATATCATTTCAGGAATACAATATCATTTCAAGAACCATCATAAACAATTATGAGATATTTTACATTCTTATTTTATACTTGTCTTTATTTATTTTTTTTTCATATTAACAATGAATTTTATTTCAGTTATAGGTGTACAAAGATCATAAGTCAATACGATAGATTTTGTGTCCCAAACCCACAGTGCATCCCCCCACCCCCCAGATTGTCTTATTTGAAAAACCAAGGTTTTCCAAAATCTGTGAGTCATTGTCTGTTCTTCAAAGAAGTTCATTGTGTCTC
>PVHT021183629.1:15544156-15564257 GCA_004024745.2 Catagonus wagneri | reverse complement strand
GTGGGGTTTTGACGTGGGGCTCAGAACTCTCAGTCCTGTAGCTAAGTCTCTGTGATGCAGTTACTTTCCAGTCTGTGGGGCTTCCCACCCGGGAGGTATGGGGTTGCTTCTATCGCGTAATCGCCCCTCCTACCTCTTGATGTGGTCTCCTCTTTATCTTCTGGAGTAGAATATCTTTTTTGGAAGTTTACAGTCCATTTGGTTGAAGGCTGCTCGGCATTTGTTTGTAGTTTTGCTGTTTTTCGGGAGAGAAGTTTAGCTCCAGTCCTTCTATTCCGCCATCTTAATCCAATCTGTCTATATCTATGTATATATATATATATATATATATATATATTCTTTTTCATATGTATTTTCTTTTCTCACATTATCTTCCATCATGTTCCATCACAAGTGACTAGATATATTTCCCTGTGCTATACAGCAGATGCATTTTTTTGTCTTTGTAATAATTAGATAAGGATACGTGTTAACTCTTCTCTAAAAGTTTGTTAGATTGACCTTTGAAGCCTTCTGGTCCTGGACTTTTGTTTGTTTGGAATGTTTTTATTGCTGACTCAATTTCATTACTGGTAATTTGTCTGTTCATATTTTCAATTTATTTTTGGTTCAGTCTTGGGAGATTGTACATTTCTAGGAATTTGTCCTATCTTCTAGGCTGTCCATTTTATTGGTGTATAGTTGTACATCGTAATCTCTTCTGAACCTTTGTATTTCTACGATGTTGGCTTCTCCTTTTTCATTTTTGAGTTTAAGATTTCAGTCCCTTTTTTTTTCATCTTGAGATTGGTTAAAGATTTAATTCATGTTTCCTGTTGATTTTTTAGTCTCTATTTCATTTATTTTTACTCTGGTCTTTATGATTTACTTCCTTCTACTAACTTTGGGTTTTATTTGTTGTTCTTTTTCTAGTTCCTTTAGGTGCAAGATTAGGTTGTTTTTTGGAGATACTTCTTACTTCCTTTACTGCTATAAACTTCCTTCTCAGAACTGCTTTTGCTGCATCTCAAAGATTTTCGATTGTTGAGTTTTGGTTTTCATTTGTCTCCAGATATTTGTTGATTTCCTATTTGCTTTCTTCGGTGATCCTTTGGTTGTTTAGTAGCATGTTGTTTAGTCTTAGTGTGTTTGCATTTTTTGCAATTTTTTTCCTTTAGTTGATTTCTAGTCTCATAGTATTGTGGTCATAAAAGATGCTTGATATGATTTTAATTTCCTTAAATTTATTGAAGCTTGTTTTGTGGACTAGCATGTAATCTTTCCTGGAGACTATTCCATGTGCACTTGAAAGGAATGCTTATTTTGCTGCTTTTTGATGGAATTATATATATATGTGTGTATATATATATGTATATGTATATGTATTAGGTCTATTTAGTTTATTATGTCATTTAAGGTTAGTGTTTCCTTATTGGTTTTATGTCTGGATGATCTGTCCATCATGTAAGTGCAATGTTAAAGTCCCCTACTATTATTGTGTTGCTGTTGATTTCTACCTTTATGTCTGCTAAGATTTGCTATATGTGTTTAGGTGTTCTTATGTTCAAATATATATATTTAAAATTGTATATCTTCTTGTCTGGCTGAATGGGGTGGGGGAAATGATCTGGGAAAATTGCTGCTCTCTGTTTATATTTTCAGCTAATGCATCTATTTTTCAGTCCCACTCATCTACCCTCTGTACTAAGATGGTGTCTCAGATTCCTCATGCTCTCTGGGAATCTGGAACACTATCTAGCTTACTTCTCATTGGCTTCCCAACTTCATGCACTTAGGTGTCATTTCCTCTGCTTTGCAAAGTTAGTTACCACTGGTGCATCTACTTTCTATCCTCCAAAATCATTCCTCTTATTTGTTGTTATCTTTTCTCCTATTTTTCTTGTTCTGTTGTTATTTTGATGATATTTTAGGACAGAAGTGAATGTGTGTTCAAGTCACCATGTTTGATGGTTACTTAGTGAGTTAAATTATCACTAATGAGTTAAAAAGAAATTATTACTTAAAAAGCTTCAAGAACCCATCAGTTGACAGTAGATGGTTCGACATTTTGCAGTGACAGTAGAGAGGAATCATACTGCTTATAGCTCATTTCATCCTCCCTTAAGTGTGCCGATACAGATGTGCTAATACATTTTCCCAACTACCAAATGTGCAGGATCCTACCTCCTCATTTTTACTGATGAGATTTGGGGAAAACTGTCCTCACAGAGCAACCAGTAGTTGTCATGCTGCATAATAATGAAGTGAAATTCTGAGCCGATGTCAGTAAGAGCAATTGTTGTCATGGCTGGGCCCAGGCAATAGGACATGCTTGCTGAGTAAGAGCTGAGCAGTCTGCCTGAGCAACTCACTTCCTAGTCATCTTTTCAGCTTACTAGTCTTTTGCCAGTCACCTGCCCAGCTCCTGAGAAACTGGGGCCATTTACCTTTCTTGGACAGCGTTTCTGGGGCTGTTTCCAGACTTTTGAGGTCCCCTTCTACTTATCCCCTCTTTTTATGACCCCTCCCCCCTGAACTCCTCCTTTCGAATGTAGGGATATTCCTGGTTTCTCCAAACAGTACTTCCTTATTTATATTGAATCCTCAGGTTCAATTATCTAGTTCTTTAGCATTTGAATGAATGGCCCATTAAACCTGGAATTCAAATTTTTAGCCACTTCAAATCAAGCTTTCTTTCTAGGTAACTGTTCTTAAATTTTTCTAGGAGGTAACAGGATACACAGGCATTTTATTACATCAGAAAAAGGGGAAAAAATCAGTTAAGCTTCCATCTTGGCAGCCTGAATGTTCACACTTTGTAATGGACCTTTTATGACTTAAAATTGTGTTCTCTAAGTCATTTATAGCTCTTGCAATTCTCATCCAGCCAGTTAACAGTTTTTTTTTTTAAAGTACTAATTTTGTGCAAGGCTCTGAAAATAGTGAAAATAACAAGGAGTTCCTCTCTCTATGGGACTTGGTGTTCTAGTTTGAGTTAGATGATAAACACCAAGCCAAAAAGTGTATAAGATGCTTCTTCGTTTATCATTTTATGATATACAAGTATCACATCATCACTTAATGCACCTGAAACATACACAGTGTTGTATGCCAATTATATCTCAATAAAGCTGGAAAAAATATTTAACTGGGAAATATATATATATGTATATATATATGCAGAAAAGTTAGGTGCCCAATATGGTTGTCCTTAGAGCAAGATTATGGGCCAGAGAGTTTAGAGGGGTAGCAAAAACAGCTCAGAAAGAGGAAGAATAGAAGATAAATGTAGAAGGTAAATACTGCAACCTGGGAGAGCCAGCTGAAATTGTAGATGCTGGTTTCCTATTTGATCACATTTTTTTTTTTAAATCATGTGACTGACACTTCTTACTGAGAATAAGAGGAAAGCATGACTCTTTTCCCTATAATAAATCAATTGCTAGTAAAATATAACCTGAAGAGCTGGAAAGTTCTTCCAGATAGCATTGATTTATTATAGGGAAAAGAGTCAAATCTTTACAGGAGAGTGGCTTTACTACTAAATCAATCCATGCAGTTAGGCCAGGTAATTCTCCATTCAGAGTTGATTTTGTGGCTGAACTTTTATTATATTTTGAAGGGGGTATTGTAAGTAAGACAAATGAATGACAAGTTTTGATAAGGTTAGTATTTGGCATTGTTTTCATTTTACGTAGTTAGATTTTTTTTGTTTTAAATTTCCATTCTCTTTGTTTTAACATTTATTTCATGTCTTAAAAATTATATTAGGAAACATTTTAAAATGGTTTTTTTTATCATTGCCATCTCACTTGTGTTTTAACAGTTTTTCTAATTGTGGTCAGATGCTGTGTTAAATAATTGTTCACAATAATAATGATATTTGGCTCTCCAATTTATCTTTTCACATAATTATAATAGATGCAATTCATGTTCACTTATCCCTTGTTTTCCTCATTCTATGCTATTTTTAAGCACTCATATCCCAGTGGAGCATGAAAAGAATTATTTTGTGAGTCACCCATGTTGCTCAGCAAGGTCAGTTATGATTTAGTCAACTAGAGACTGTACATAGAGCCAACCTGAATACTTGGGCCAATAACTTCTCTGTTTAAAGAACAGCAAGGGAATCGTGTCTGATTGAAGTGTGGAGGAAGGCTCCAAGCAGGTAGGAATGCAATGGCTGGTAGAGGGCATGGAAAAATGCATGCCCTCTGTAGAGTAGGGGAGCATGTACTTTTCAAGTACAAGACTTGGGGTCTGACTTGGATCATATGCAGTCTCTGCCACTCACCAGTTGTGTGACTGGGCTGATCCTTTCTGAACCTCAATTTCTTCATCTGTAAAACAGAGACCTTAATGCATCTGCTATAGAGTGACTCTGTATTCTTTCAGTGAGAATATATGCAAGACACTCCATATATAGAATAGCACAAAGTTAAGTGCTCTGTAAGTATAAAGACAAAAATAGAGAGTGTTAAATCCTATTCTCATATTTTCTGGTTTCCACAGTTTAACTTGATAATGATGGGAAATACTTCAAGGACACTGGCTAAATACTCAAAATGGGGTTCAAGGAAGGTTGGGTAACGCGGTCTAATTAGAAGATGAGAAGGTAATGGACAAGGCAGTATTAAATAAGCAGCCAGGAATTATCGTGCTAAGTGAAGTCAGTCAGACAATGAGACACCAACATCAAATGCTATCACTTACATGTGGAATCTAGAAAAAGGACACAATGAACTTCTTTGCAGAACAGATACTGACTCACAGGCTTTGAAAAACTTATGGTTTCCAAATGAGACAAGTTGGGGGGTGGGGGGGTGCACTGAGGGTTTGGGATGGAAATGCTACAAAAATTTGGTTGTGATGATTGTTGTACACCTATAAATGTAATAAAATTCATTAAGTAATAAAAAATAAATTAGCAACCCGGTAGTGGCTCTTTCTTATCATCTAAATTGAATTCACCAATTTAAGTACTTGAATATTTTCAGTACTCCTTTATAAGGCAGGCATCCATAATGGATCATTAGTACTTAAAGTTATGTTAAAAGGAAAAATCAAATTAGAATATTCCAGAGGAAAAAGTAATTCATGGTTTGACACAGAAGACATAGAACCTTTTAGTGCATCAGACTGAACAGTTCTCTTTTTTCACAAATCACTGAGAGAAATTTCCTTCTCATTCGATAGACAGATTTTCTTTTGCCTTTGCATCTCAGTCTGGACAGCACTCAGTGGTGTTGAGTGAATATTCATGATGACTGATTTCTTCTCAGTGGTAGCAGGACATGCAGAGAGAGGCTCTCACTGATCACTTAGGATCTGTAGACCAGAATTTAAAAATCAATCTTGTCAATTTATAAACTGAAAAATAATATATACACAAAACATTGAATTTACAATATACAGATCTGCAAATTCTTTTAAAAATAGTATTTCAAACATTAGCAATCACGCTTAAAAAAGGACTTTCCTGAATAATTATAACAGCTCACTTATTGTACCTGAATGTATGTGAGGAAATCAGCCTCATACACGAAAGGGCACTGCATTTATTCTTTCCTAATTTGTGGGACATTAAGAATTTTTAGATAATGTTTATTTTTAACTATTCACACATTAAAAATGTACATTATATTAAGATTTGGTGGACCGTTGCTGAAGGATCTGGAATAACTTCATGATACTAACACAGCAACTGGCAAGATAGTTAAATCAACAGCTGATTGTATAATCCAACTACTGTTTTGAGATACTATAGATTTTATTATTTTTTTTTTCTTTTTAGGGCTGCACAAATGGCATATGGAAGTTCCCAGGCTAGGGGTCGGATCAGAGCTGTAGCTGCCGGCCTACATCACAGCCACAGCAACGCGGGATTCGAGTTGTGCCTGTGGCCTACGTCACAGCTCACAGCAACACTTAACCCACTGAACAAGGCCAGGGATTGAACCTGTGTCCTCGTGGGTACTAGTTGGGTTTGCAGCCACAATGGGAACTCCAAGATGCTACAGATTTTAAAATGCAGATAATGAAAAGTTTTCATAATTCATTCATTTATATCTGAACTTGAAAGACTGCCTTGGATTCAGAATATTCCAACTGAGCAGAAAATGTGAATTCTGGCAAAACCAGTGTGCATGGGTGAGGCAAGATGTAAATGCTCAAAGAATTTCAAATTTCTCGGAGTTCCCGTCATGGCTCAGTGGTTAACGAATCCAACTAGGAACCATGAGGTTGTGGGTTTCATCCCTGGTCTTGCTCAGTGGGTTAAGGATCTGGCATTGCCGTCAGCTGTGGTGTAGGTTGCAGATGCGGCTTGGATCCCGCGTTGCTGTGGCTGTGGCGAAGGCCGTAGGCTACAGCTCCTTTTAGACCCCTAGCCTGGGAACCTCCATATGCTGTGGGTGCGGCCCTAGATAAAGCAAAAAGACAAAAAAAAAAAAAAAAGAATATCAGATTTCTCAGTGAAAGGTGCTGTTGGAAAACAAAGCAAAGTGGTATGAAGTCTGTTGGTACCAGCATAAATGACCATTAATAGTTATTTTAAAAGCTTTCAAAATTTCTTAAATTCCATGGTTTTTTTTTTTTTTTTTTTTAAAGGGGCGTACCGCGGTTATGGTGGTCACCAGGGTAGGGGTTGAATTGTTGCTACAGCTGCTGGTCTACGTCACAGCCACAGCAACATGGTATCTGAACTGCATCTGCAACCTACACCACAGCTCACAGCAACACCGGATCCTTAACCCGCTGAGCGAGGCCAGGGATCAAACGCGCATCCTCACGGATCCTAGTCGGGTTTGTTAACTGCTGAGCCACTAAGAAAACTCCCTTCCATGGCTTTTTAATTTTAAGTGTGTGTGTGTGTGTGTGTGTTATTTGTTGTGTGTTGGTGGGGCTATGGGGAGGTTTTGTCAGAAGGTTCCTACTTTAATTATAAACAAACCTATAGCAAAGTAATATGGTTTAATTAGAAATCTGGACCAGAGAGGATTAACTCAGGAATATATTTGTTTTTGGCTCCTGCCAAGCTCATAGGAAGATCTTATTACTTGAGAGAATGGTGGAAAAAAAAAAAATCGTGTCAGAAGTATCTAATAGACAATAGATATTTTGAGTAAGAAGAAAGTTTGGAGTAACTTATCCAAATCAAAAGTTGATTGTTGCTTGCAAAATATATCTTGAAAACAAGGCCTGTTAATATTGGGTTTGGAGATTTCTTTTTTTTTTTTTTTTAACTTAATGGATTTTATTTCAATTATAGGTGTACAAAAATCATCACAAGTCAATTTGATAGATTTTGTGTCCCAAACCCACAGTGCATCCCCCCACCCCCCAGATTGCCTTATTTGAAAAACCAAGGTTTTCCAAAGTCTGTGAGTCATTGTCTGTTCTGCAAAGAAGTTCATTGTGTCTTTTTAGTTTCCACATGTAAGCCGTAGCACTGGGTGTTGCTGTCTAATTGTCTGATTGGTTTCACTTCGCATGGTAATTTCTAGGTCCATCCATGTTGCTATAAATGTTGGTAATTCGTTCCTTTTAATGGCTGAGTAATGTTCCTTGCATGTATGTACCATATCTTCCCTATCCACTCCTCTGTCAATGGGCATTTAGGTTGTTTCCATGACCTGGCTATTGCATAGAGTGCTGCAATGAACACTGGCGTGCATGTGTCTTTTCGAGTCATGGTTTCCTCTGGATAGATGCCCAGGAGTGGGATTGCTGGATCAAATGGTAATTCTATTTTGAGTTTTCTGAGGGGGTTTGGAGATTTCATGGCATTTCTCAGATAATAGGCTGAAAGAAGATGTAATACCAATTTCTGATTGTAATAGTGTAGGTTGTAGTTATTTTTATTTCTTACCAGTAACTTGCTCTTATAAGTTACAAGGGAAAGGGAACCCACTGATTTAAATCTGATTTTATAATAGTAATAATAGAACATATTTTAAGCAATATAGAGAATAATATGGAGCTCATGTTTTGTCATATAAATTTAACACATGCCTGATTTGCTTCAGATTATTTAATTATCTTTAAAGAAATAAATTCTTTTAGCCGTCTTTGTACCTATGTCCATCCCTTTGTTTCTTTCACCAACCGGAAGTTGCTGTGTATCATTCACCCATGCTTTTATTATCTATATCTATATTCATATATGTATCTATTACTAATAGACACTGTTTTTGTATTCTAAAGCTTTACATTAATGGTATCCTATTATATGGGTAATTCTATCGCTATTTTCACTCATCCTTATGCTTTCAAGCTTTATATGTTGATACATGCGGCTCTAGCTCATTTAAGTGTTGCATAATATCCCACTGTATTTGTGCGTTTTTTAAAATTGATAGGCAGTTGTTTCCTATGTTTTTGCTATTACAGACAATATTATTATAATATTGTAATATTGATCTTCTCTCCTGGGCTACAGTTCTTTAGGGTACACTTCTAGAAATATAATTATTGTGTCCTAGGGTATATGAATCTCTAATTTTGGTAGATATTGTCCACTTGCATTTGAAAGAAGTAATGCCAATTTATACCCCCACCAGCAGTGTTTGGGGTATTGTGAATTCTTCTTTCCCCATATTTTGCCAACTTTAGGTTGGCGTTTCTTTATATTTTTGGCAACTCTTTACTGAGTTGGGAATACTGATATGGAAATTCTGTGTTTTAGCCCTGGTGGTGTACCATTTAAAAAGTCCTTTCTCTCATGAAGCTTTCATTCCAAGGGACAAGAGACAGACGCTATACAAACAAACAAGTATGTATTATAGCAGGGGTGATAAGTGCAACAGAGAAATGCAATGCAAAGTGAGAGTTAGTGAGACACAGGGATGGGATGGATGTAATGTGGTGAGCTTTTTTAGGCCAGGCAAACCTTCCTAGATGAAGTGACATTCAGGCAGAAGCTGAATGAAATGGGAGAACAGGTCATGTGGACATATGCGCATAGGGTCTATATACAGAGGAAATAGTAAGTGCAAAGTCCTTGAGGTGGGAGATTCCTTGTCTTGCAATTTTGTTTGTCTCATAGGTATGAGATAGTGTCATGTTGTTTTGATGTACATTTCCCTTATAAGTTTATTGGTCATTCAGTTTCTTCTGTGTGTAGTCTGTTTCATTTTCCATTTTCCATTATTTGTTGGAAGAAGTTCTTTAGATATTTTGGATACTATTTCTCTATCAATTATATGTGTTCTTTTAAAAAATTGTCATTTCTTTTCTTGGGCTCTATACCCCAAAGGGCTCCAGCATTTTATTTCTGAATAGGCATAGAAATCCCTATAATGCATACTTAACTGCAGAGGCAGGGTTTATGCTAAAAAAAAAAATAATAATAATAAAAAAAAACGATATAGAACAAAGTTAATTGCCTTGATAATTTTTTTGGACAATAGTTATACTAGCAATGAAAAGAATTTTTTTTGAAAGACATTGCAGATTATCTTGAAATATTTCTCAATTCTCTGCTTTTAAGTTTACTAGTGTATTCACATTCATAGAAATGGTCTACTTAGCCACAATTTCTCAGTCAGCACTGTCCAATAGAAATGTAATGTGAACCATAAATGGGAGCCACGTATGTAATTAAAAAACTTCCAATAGCTACATTAAAAAAGGTAAAAAGCAGGTAAAATTTAATTATATTTTACTGAACCCAATATATTACCACTTCTACCTATAATCAGTTTAAAGATTATTGATATGTTTTACATTATTTAAAAAACACTAGATCTTTGAAATTTGATGTAAATTTTGTACTTGTAGCATATTTTAATTAGGATTAACTACATTTTAAGTGCTCAATAGCCATATGAGGTTGATGGCTGCTGTAATGGACAATGTAGCTCGGTATCATTTGACCCGATAAATTGCCTTCTATCCCCCACTTGTCTGTGTGGTTGTATATATATAAAAAAACAGAGCCTAACAGGATTCCAAAGTAGCTGTGTTGATACTTTTTCCTTGTAAGAAGTGACACATATTGCTATTCCATAAAAAGGATTTGAAATTTGAACTGTTTTATACTGCTAGATATATGTGGGGCTTGCCAAGAACACCAAAATATAGTCTCTTAAAAAATATTCTTATGATATCACTTGTATAGCAAAGAATAAAGTAAAAGTTTAAGAGCTAGAATAGACATTTCTCCAAAGAAGTTTTACAATTGGCCAATAAACACATGGAAAGATGCCTAGCATCAATAATCCTTAAAGAAATGCAAATTAAACCACAATGAGATACCACTTCATACTCTTTTGGGTGGCTATTGTCATAAAAACCAGGAAATAGTAAGTGTTAACGAGGATGCAGAAACAGTGAAACCTTGCTGATAGGAATGTAAAACATTGCAGTTGTCGTGGAAAATAGTATGGTGGTTCCTCAAAAATTACAAATAGAATCACACACACAAAAACATATTTGGAAAACATCTTGGGGCATGAATATAAAATCTCTTTATTTCAGTAGTTGTTGCCCCCTGTGTAAGCTACTATGGTATGTGGTACAACATCATTCTATAGAATGTTAACTGGAAGTATATGCCCCCTACGTTTCATGTGGAAGTGGACCAGAATCTACAAAGAGTGACATATAAAGTTAATAATAATTTCCCCCCATAAAGATCCAGCAATTCCACTGCAGGATATAAACCCCAAAGAATTGAAAACAGAGTCTTGAAGAGATATTCGTATACCCATGTTCAAAGCAGTTTAATTTACAATGGACAAAAGATGGAAGCAAGCCAAGTATCCATCAATAGATGAATAATAAACAAAGTATGAAATATATGTGCAATGGAATATCATTTAGTCTTTAAAAGGAAGGAAATTCTGACTCAGGCTATAACACGATGAACCTTGAGAACCTTATACTAAGTGAAATAAACTAGTCACAAAAGGACAAGTACTATATGATTCTGCTCATATGAGGAACTTAGAATAGTTAATTCATAGAGATAGAAAGTAGGATGGTGATTGTTAGGGGCTGTGGCAGGGGGAAATGGAGAGATACTGTCTCATGGGTACATAATTTCAATTTTACAAGATAAAAAAATCTGTGAAAGGATGGTGGAGATTGTTCCTCCACAACGTGAATGCGATTAGTGCCCCTGAGCTGTACACTTAAAAATGGTTAAAACGGTAAATTTTATGTTACGTCTGTTTTATCAGGATGTAAATAATTTTTTAAAAGTACAAGGTACCTTTTGCTTTGAAAAAAGTCTACGTTTTTATCTTTTGTCTTTTTTTCTTCATATTTATTTTTTTTATTTTTTATTTTTAGATCTGCACCCAAGGCATATGGAGGTTCCCAGGCTAGGAGTCTAATTGGAGCTGTAGCTGCAGGCCAATACCACAGCCACAGCAATGCCAGATCTCAGCCACATTTGTTTCCTACACCACAGCTCACAGCAACACTAGTCCTTAACCGACTGAGCGAGGCCAGGGATCGAACCTGTGTCCTCATGGATGCTAGTCAGATTCGTTTACACTGCGCCACGCCGGGAACTACCATACTTACTTACTATCCTCATTTCATAAGCCAATTGATTAGTCAAATTTTATTTTTTACGAGGAAGGGGTTATTCCTAGAAAATTCCAGGATTCTCTTCAATAAATCATCTTTTTTTTTTTTTTTTGTCTTTTTGCCTTATCTAGGGCCGCACCGCAGCATATGGAGGTTCCCAGGGTAGGGGTCTAACAGGAGCTGTAGCTGCCTGCCTTCGCCACAGCCACAGCAACGCGGGATCCGAGCCGCGTCTGCAACCTACACCACAGCTCTGGGCAATGCCGGATCCTTAACCCACTGAGCAAGGCCAGGGATCGAACCCGCAGCCTCATGGTTCCTAGTCAGATTCGTTAACCACTGAGCCACGATGGGAACTCCAGTAATTCATCTTATAGAAAGTCTAAATAGAAAGGCCTTTTGAAAATATGAACAGAAAAACATATATTTTTAGTGTCTTTGCTAAAATTATTTTTACTTATGGGATTTGAAAAGAAATTCTGCAGATTTAAAAAAAATCAGAAGTATCACCATGCTGACAGCTAATTTTTCTATTCTCAATATTTTTAGGCCATAATTTTGATAACTTAGAGTAATTATCTGATATTTCATAAGAAGTGTGACTTTGTTTTCTATCTTACATGTTCTTTGGCAACATAAAATCCATTTTCTTTTTTTTTTTTCCAAAAAATTAACTTTCAGTCTTGAATTTGCCTGAAAATTTTCCTTATCACTTGTAGATTTTGATTTCATTCTTAGTTCTTAATTTACTTGGTCAGTTACATACTCAGGCAACTTTGAGATTTAGAGCCCTCTTATAAAACAGCCTGCAAACGCCAGAGTTTTGGTGTGCAGCTCAGAGAAGTTCTATAAAGTTTAAAGCAAACGTGAAAAAATTATACATTTGTAGGTGCCCTCTGTTTTAAGCACATTTTAAAGCAAGAGCCTATAACACGAGTAAGTTACAAAACATGTTAATTTTCATCCTAATGATCCTTTAAAATATATGCACTGTAAATGGTTTTTACCTCCACATGGAAGAAATCTGAGTGGGTCCCAGGACTTTTCTGATGGCTTTAAGTAATAGAAAGTCCTAGAGTCACATTAAACTCCAGATAGTATCAACTCAGAAAATAGAATTTCCAGTGTCCACCAATCCTAAACACTCTTTAGGGTGATTTAATATCACGTCTTCCTTCTCCCCCGGAAGAATCTAAGGCAGCTGCTGAAGATAGAAGGCAAGAAGCTTTTTGTTTTCTCATATACTTCCTGTTTACCAAAATTTCAGAAATGAGGCCTGATTGACATAAAAAGGTGTTTTATTTGGGGTTTGTTAGGACTGCAGTCTGGAAGAACAATTTAAGAAGCACTTAAATTGTGTTTTTCCAGACTGAAAAATGGAGGAAGCTTACAAAGGCAAAAAATTGCAAGGTTACAGTTAGTTAGAAGTATTGTTTAGCAAGTCTTAGAATTGGACATGGCAAGAAGTAAGAATGTTGGTTAAGTATGGATTAGTTGAGGTCTGAAATATTTGTATAGTTACGTAGGGGAAGACCTTGAGACTGTAAGGTTGCAGCTGGCAGATGGCTAGAGGTGTCTGTGGCTATGGTACAGTTTGTAAAGTTCAAGTTCTCACTGGTGCAGAGATTGTCTGAGACCAGATCCTCAATGGCTACCAGACTCCATTTTTGTATGCCTGAGCTGTGATGACTCCATCATAATTTCTTACCCATTTGCTGGTTTGGGAGTATGGGAGGGAGGAGGGGAAAGGAGGCTTTGGTTGTTCTTACTTGAACAGGCATTGCCATAGAATGGTGGTGCGCTGTAGTGTAAGAGCCTAACAGCTTTTTTGATTGCAGTGTAAGTGCCTGACATTAAGCTTTTGATTGCGGGCACATCTACTTCAAAGACATCCATCTAAAATAAACCCAGTACCGCAAGTATGTTCTCCATGTCCATGAGTTTGTTTCTTTTTTGTAGATAGGTTCATTTGTGCCATATATTAGATTCCAGATATAGGTGATATCATATGGTATTTGTTTTTTTTTCTTTCTGACTTCCTTCACTTAGTATGAGAATCTCTAGTTGCATCCATGTTGTTGCAAATGGCATTATTTTTTCTTTTTTATGGCTGAGTAGTATTCCATTGCGTATATGTACCTGAGAGTTTTGGGTAACTAGATGCAATCTCTTGCATTTGGAGTGGATAAGCAATGAGATCCTGCTATGTAATACAGGGAACTATATCTCATCACTTGTGATGGAACATGTTGGAGGATAATGTGAGGAAAAAGAGTGTATGTATATATACAGCAAAGATTGACAGAACATTGTAAATCAACTATAATAAAATTTTTTAAAAATAAAATAACCCATTGCCAACTGTACAACCAGATACTGATAGAGCTATGTCGGCCTATTGATGTAGTTTCCCTCTTTGGAAAGCTCTGGTTGACCTAGATAACTGACCTTTTGGCTGCTTGCTTTTCCCTTTCTATCCTTTAATTTCTGCTCTTATGTTTTAAATTTCCTAATAAAGAGTGAACCTTTGAAACCCTAAGCACCTTGCCTTCAACAAAAATAAATGGAGAACCCGAGGTCTGCACCCTGTTTGTCTTTCTCAAACTCTGCCCATGATACCTATGTAGTCTCCAGGACCTGTGAGTAATAAACCTTGTTTTTTCAAAGTTCCCTGATGGTTGTTGCTGAGGTTCACCTTGTAATCTCAAGAATGACTAGGGCCAGTCCAGGTGCAACACTGGCTTCAGGCGGGGAAATGTCTGTGGCAGCTCTCCACAAGTAGTTCTGGCGCAGGTGAAGGCCCCAGGCATTTCTAGCTGCTAGCATCAGTAGTGATATAATCCTTTTGTGCAGGCACTTTTGTGAGCACTTCAAACCTCCCTCCTGGGCTCCCCTGGCTCTGGATTGCTAGGGGGGGACCACCCCTACAGCCCCCAGTTCTCAGAGAGCCTCTTCCTTCAAGATCTTTGTTGGTGTGTTATTGTTCCTTCTTTCTGGATGGAATTTAGTTGTGTGGGACTTAAAATAACTTCAGACTGATTCACCGGAATAGTCCACCTCTGGTCCACAGGAAATCCTCCCGCATTCTTGGCCCCACCATTGAAAGGCAGAGCTGTTTCTAGATTAAGTAGCAGATCTTCCCTTTGCAGCAGCCAAAGTGTTGACCAGCTTGTCACTCCTGCTCCCCGTATTTTCTGACGGGAGTGCCACTGTGTTTCTCCAAAAAACAATAAAGTGACAGTATTTTTCTATAGATAACAAGGAGTGATAAGACTACAAGCCATTTGTTGTATATAATTTATGATAATGAGTGCAATAAAGGCATGGAAATAACTTTAAGGTAATTTTTATAATGAGGTTTTACCTTAACTATAAATACTCAGGACTCAGTGGTTGCTTGGTATGGGTTGGTGGATTATGGATAAACTATGGCTAGAATGGATGACCTCTACAAAACCGATCATGTGAATCTAATGTCCCACAAGGTTTTAGGTGTGCCATGTTGATCCCTTCATTCCTCAGGGTAGCCAGGAGGGACCGGGTACAAATTTTATTATCTTCTGTGTGTGTAATAAAAAATGTTGGAAAGATTTGCACTATACTTCATGTTAATGAAAGAGACATTAACATGAAGGTTGAAAATAAATTTTTAAAAGTTGAACTTAGCAAAATTTCATTATGGGCTCTGGATATGCAAATTGCTATTAGTAATTACTATGATGAGTGATATCCAGTGTCAACTCTATATAAATGTCCGCAATTAACAGTACATATTAATGTTTTTGTCATCTCCAAAGCTGACTGATTCCTCCTTGTTTTGAAAACATGTCACTCTTTGAAGACTAGTCAGGAAGGATCTGTAATTTGTCAGCATCAATCATTTTTAGATTCGGTTCCACAGGATTTTATGTGACAGGTTTTGCAGTGCTAGCCAAAGTTTAAAGTCTCTTATTTGATGACACATAAATTCAGTCACATAGTTGA
Organism: Catagonus wagneri; assembly: GCA_004024745.2. Taxonomy (NCBI): domain Eukaryota; kingdom Metazoa; phylum Chordata; class Mammalia; order Artiodactyla; family Tayassuidae; genus Catagonus; species Catagonus wagneri. The sequence goes on along the minus strand of PVHT021183629.1, from coordinate 15,548,756 downwards.
TTAGCAATGACCAGGTACTTTTGCTAAATCTTTGGGTTTATCAAGTATTTTCATCTATTTTATCTAATCATATTTCTGTATTAAATACTGGGCTAAGTTTCAGCAACAATGTCCAACTGAATTAAAGTTTATTCATATTTTATGGAAAGGAAATCTTCATTTGTTTTCATAATGGTGTAAAAAAAGATTTATTTCTTTGACATTTTATTTGTGCAGAGAGATGAGAAAGATAATGACTAAGTATAGTCAAAATGTTTGTATCTTCTAGTAGATCAAATATAGGAACAAATTTTTTTAATGTGCTGTGCTATTAAAAAACTACATTTCTTTTACCATGGAGACCATTGAATTACCCTGCTAGAACCCAGATTTGAGTCTGCTAAAATTTTTTAATCAGGGCCTTGAAGTTAAAAATATCTTTTCCTACCTGATTCTTCTAAGGAGATTGAAGGAGTGTCTCAGTGACAGTTCCTAAAATTTTAGAGAGAGAATAGAGTTCCAGAACCAGTGATTTGGTTCTCATTAAGAATTTTAAAAATCTTGAAAAATGAGGAGTCCAGTAATTTGGTTTGTTCATTTTCCTTCAGATTCAGAATTACTTCCTGACAGAAACTTGGATGAACAGATTGACAATGAACCTCTGTTAGGTTGAATGCTCTGAATGTAAAAGTAAACAGTCTTTCCATTTTCTTCATATTCTTAAGAACGGTACAGAGTTTTGATGTACAAAGTAGGCTCAAATGATGTTTGCTGATTGAACTAGATTTTGTGAATCTTAAGTATGCTGCCTTTATTTTATTTTTTTAAATGTTTATTATTTCCATTATAGTTGGATTACAGTGTTCTGTCAATTTTCTACTGTACAGCAGAGTGACCCAGTCACACATCATCTTCCATCATGCTCCGTCACAAGTGACTAGATACAGTTCCCAGTGCTATACAGCAGGATCTCATTGCTTATGCATTCCAAAGGCAATAGTTTGCATCATTTAACCCCAGATTCTGAGTCTACCCCACTCCTTCCCCTTCCCCCTTGGCAACCACAAGTCTGTTCTCCATGTCCTTTCTTTTCTGTGGAAAGGTTAATTTGTACCGTATATTAGATTCTAGATATAAGTTACATCATATGGTATTTGTCTTTCTCTTTCTTACTTCACTTAGTATGAGAGCCTTTAGTTCCATCCACGGTGCTGCAAATGGCATTATCTCATTCTTTTTAATGGCCAAGTAGTATTCCTTTGCATATATATGGCACATCTTCTTAATCCATTCATTTGTATATGAACATTTAGGTTGTTTCCATGTCTCGGCTATTGTGAATAGTGCTGCGATGAACATATGGGTGCATGTATCTTTTTCAAGGAAAGTTTTGTCTGGATATATGCCCAGGAGTGGGATTGCAGGATCATATGGTAATTCTATATTTAGTTTTCTGAGGTACCTCCATACTGTTTTGCATAGTGGTCGTACCAGTTTTTGTGCCCACCAACAGTTTAGGGGGGTTCCCTTTTCTCCACACCCTCTCCAGCATTTGTTATTTTGAACTTATTAATGATGGCCATTCTGACTGGTGTGAGGTGGTATCTCATAATAGTTTTTGATTTGCATTGCTCTAATAATCAGTGATGTTGAATATTTTTTCATGTGCTTGTTGACCATCTGTATATCTTCTTTGGAGAAATGTCTAATCAGGTCTGTGCCCATTTTTCAACTTGCAGAATTGTTTTTTTTGCTGTTGAGTTGTATAAGTTGTTTGTATATTTTAGAGATTAAACCCTTGTCAGTTGCATCATTTGAAACTATTTGCTCCCATTCCATAGATTGTATTTTTAGTTTTTATGGTTTCCTTTGCTATGCAAAAGCTTGTAAGTTTGATTAGTTTCCACTAGTTTATTTTTGCTTTTATTTCTGTTGCCTTGGGAGACTGACCTAAGAAAACATTGGTATGGTTGATGTCAGAGAATGTTTTGCCTATGTTTTCTTCTAGGAGTTTGATGATGTCTTGTCTTACTTTTAAGTCTTTAAGCCATTTTGAGTTTGTTTTTATTCTTGGTGTGAAGGCATGTTCCAGTTTCCTTGATTTACACGTGACTGTCCAGTTTTCCCATCACCACGTGCTGAAAAGACTTTTTTCCCATTTTATATTCTTGCCTCCTTTGTTGAAGATTAATTGAAGATCCATAGGTGTCTGAGTTTATTTCTGGGTTCTCCGTTCTGTTCCATTGGTATGTAAGTCTGTTTTGGTACCAGTACCACACAGTCTTGAATACTGTGGCTTTGTAATGTTGCCTGAACTCTGGGAGAGGAGTTATGCCTCCTACTTGGGTTTTGTTCCTCAGGATTGCTTTGGCAATTCTGGGTCTTTGATGGTTCCATATGAGTTTTTGGATTGTTTGTTCTAGTTCTGTGAAAAAAATGTCATGGGTAGTTTGATAGGGATTGCACTGAATCTGTAGATTGCTTTGGATAGTATAGCCATTTTTACGATACTAATTCTTCCAACCCAGGAGCATGGAATATCTTTCCATTTTTTTGAATCCTCTAATTCCCTTAATTAATGTTTTGCATTTCTCAGCATATGTCTTTCATTTCTTGCTCAGGTTTATTCCCAGGTGTTTAATTTTCTGGAGGTGATTTTAAAAGGTATTGTATTTTTGTATTTCTTTTCTAATATTTCATTTTTAGTATACAGAAATGTGACCAATTTCTGAATGTTAATCTTGTATTGTGCTGCTTTGGTGAATTCCCTGATCAGTTTGAATAGTTTTTGTGTGGAGTCCTTAGGGTTTCTATATATAGTATCATATCATTGGCATACAGTGACAATTTTGCCTCTTCTCTTCCAATTTGGTTACCTTTTTTTTGTTTTTGTTTGTCTGATTGCTGTGGCTAAGGACTTCCAATACTATTTTGAGTAAAAATAGTGAGAGTGGGCATCTTTGTCTTGTTCCAGATTTTAACGAGAAGTCTTTCAGCTTTTCTCCACTGAGTAGAATATTTGCTGTGGGTTTGTCATAAATGGCATGCGTGTATTTATTTATTTAGTCTTTTTGCCTTTTATAAGGCTTCACTCGTGGTATATGGAGGTTCCCAGGCTAGGGGTCTAACAGGAGCTGTAGCTGCCAGCTTACACCACAGCCACAGCTACATGGAATCCGAGCCGCGTCTGCAACCTACACCACAGCTCCTGGCAACGCTGGATCCTTAACCCACTGAGCGAGGCCAGGGATCGAACCCGCAACATCATGGTTCCTAGTCTGATTCGTTAACCACTGAGCCACGACGGGAATTCCATAAATAGCTTTTATTATGTTAAGGCATATTCCCTCCATACCCACTTTGGTAACATCATGAATGGATGTTGGACTTTGTCAAATGCTTTTTCTGCATCTATTGAAATGATCATGTGGTTTTTGACTTTTCTTTTGCTAATGTGGTGTATGACATTGATTGATTTGCAAATGTTGAACCATCCTTGTGAACCTGGGATGAATCCCACTTGGTCGTGATGTATGATCTTTTTTACATGTTGTTGGATTAGGTTGGCTAAAATTTTGTTGAGAATTTTTGCATCTATGTTCATCAAAGATATTGGCCTGTAATTTTCTTTTTCAGTAGTATCTTTGTCTGATTTTGGTATTAGGGTGATGGTGGCTTCATAGAATGTCTTTGGGAGTGTTCCTTCTTCTTCAGCTTTTTGGAAAAGTTTAAGGAGGATGGGTATAAATTCCTCTTTGTGTGTTCGATAGAATTTGCCTGTGAAGCCATCTGGTCCTGGACTTTCGTTCTCAGTGAGTGTTTTATTTGCATATTTAATTTCATTTCTGGTGATTGGTCTGTTCAGTTGATCTGTTTCTTCCTGATTCAGTTTTGGCAGGCTGTTAAGTCTGTAGAAAGTTGCCCATTTCTTCTAGGTTGTCAAATTTGTTGACATATAATTATTCACATTATTCTCTTATGTTTTCTTGTATTTCTGTGGTATTTGTTGAGATTTCTCCTTTTTCATTTCTTATTTTGTTTATTTGGGTTTTTTCTCTACTCTTCTTGGTGAGTCTGGCCAGAGGTCTGTCAATTTTGTTTACCTTTTCGAAGAACTAACTCTTGATTTTATTGATTTTTTTTCTATTGTTTTTTGAATCTCTATTTTATTGATTTCCTCTCTGAGCTTTATGATTTCCTTCTTTCTGCTGACTTTGGGTTTTATTGGTTCTTCTTTTTCTGATTCATTTAGGTGGTGAGTCAAGTTGTCTATTTGAGATTTTTCTTCTTTTTTGAGGAAGGCCTGTGTTGCTGTGAATTCCCCTCTGAGCACTGCTTTTGCGGCATCCCATAGATTTTGAGTGATTGTGCCTTCATTATCATTTTCTAGAGGTATTTTTTAATTTCCTTCTTTTTTTTTTTCTCTTAATGGATTTTATTTCAATTATAGGTGTGCAAAAATCATCACAAGTCAATTTTACAGATTTTGTATCCCAAACCCCCAGTGCATCCCCCCACCCCCCCAGATTGTCTTATTTGAAAAACCAAGGTTTTCCAAAGTCTGTGAGTCATTGTCTGTTCTGTAAGAAGGTTCATTGTGTCTTTTAGTTTCCACATGTAA
>PVHT021183629.1:15516517-15541121 GCA_004024745.2 Catagonus wagneri | reverse complement strand
CTTTGTGTCGACAATAGAGTTGTAGCCTCTCTTAGTTCAGGTGTTTGCCTCCCCTGTGGCTAAAGTTGGTATGGAGGGGGCTTGCTGTTGGCTTCCTGATGGGAGGGAGTGATACCTACTCACTGGTAGGTGGGGTTGATTCCTCTCCATCTGATGGATGGGGCTTTGTCTCTGGATGAGATTAGAGGCTGGCTGTGTGCCTGAGGGGTCTTTAGGTAGCCTGTTTACTGATGGGTGGGGCTGAGATCCCTCCTGAATTGTTGTTTGGCCTGGGGCTTCTCAGCGCTATTGGGAGGAACCAGATTTTTCCCAGAAATGGCCACCTCCAGAGAAATGCAGGCTGCTGAATGTCCCGGAGAGCTTCACCTCCAATGCCCTTCCCCCACAACAAGGCACAGTCACCCCTGTTTTCCCAGCAGATTCTCCAGGAATTGCAGTCAGGTTCCACCCAGATTCCTCTGGAGACTGCTTTGCCCTGGGACCTGGTGCACGTGAAAGTCTGTGTGTGCCTTTCAAGGATGGGGTCTCTGTTTCCCCCAGTCCTGTGGAGCTCCTGCACACAAGCCCCTCCGGCCTTCAATGCCAGATGCCCCACGGGCTCTTTCTCCCAGTGCCCGATCCCCAGGCGTGGGGTTTTGACGTGAGGCTCAGAACTCTCAGTCCTGTAGCTGAGTCTCTGTGATGCAATTACTTTCCAGTCTGTGGGGCTTCCCACCCGGGAGGTATGGGGTTGCTTCTATCGCGTAATCGCCCCTCCTACCTCTTGATGTGGTCTCCGCTGTGTCTTCTGGAGCAGAGTATCTTTTTTGGAAGTTTACAGTCCATTCGGTTGAAGGTTGCTCGGCATTTGGCTGTATTTTTGCTGTTATTTGGGAGAGAAGTTGAGCTCCAGTCCTTCTATTCCGCCATCTTAATCCAATTCTCCTAACAATCAAGCCTTTATTGAGATGATTCTTAAAAGAGCACTGTTGTGTGGCTGAAACACAGCAAAGAGACCGAGGTGGGGCGCGGGGTTTGGGGCCGTACGAGTTCTCAGTATGGGCTGAGTTTCTGAGTTAGGCAGAAAAGGAGTGAGCAAGATGGCGAGGCAGGCTGGCGTAGCACCCACAGCAGAGAGCTGGATGGTATTTAGGAGGCAATACCTATCAAACTAGTACTCAGCCAAGTGCTGGTCATGTGCTAGACAACACAGGTTACAAGAAGTTGAACCGTGAGCAAGACAGTCACCGTCTTCTCACGCTTGTGGTTTCCCATCTAGTCTAATTTCCTTCTTGATTTCCTCATTGAACCATTGATTTTTGAATAGCATGTTTAGCCTTCATGTAGTTAGTTTTTTCTCATTTCTTTTCCTGTGTTTGATTTCTAGTTTCATGCCATTATGGTCAGAGAAGATCCTTGAAATAATTTTTATACTATTAAATTTGTTGAAGGTATTTTCGTGCCCCAGTATGTGATCAGTCCTTGAGAATATTCCATGTGCACTTGAAAAGAATGTATATTCTGATTTTTTTGGATGTAATGTCCTGAAAATGTCAACTCAATCTAAGTTTTCTATTTCATTTAGGATCTCTGTTGCCTTATTGATCTTCTGCCTAGAGGATCTGTCCATTGATATGAGTGGGGTGTTAAAGTCTCCTACTATTATTGTATTTCCATCAATTTCTCCATTTATGTCTGTTAATATTTGTTGTATGTATATGGATGCTCCTATATTAGGGGCATATATATTTATGATTGTAATATCCTCTTCTTGAATGGACCCTTTTGCCATTAAATAGTGTCCTTTGTCTTTCTTTATGGCCTTCATTTTAAAGTCTATTTTGTCTTATATGAGTGTTGCAACTCCTGCTTTCCTGTCTTGTCCATTGGCATGAAATATCTTTTCCCATCCCTTCACTTTTAATCTATATGTGTCCCTTGCCCTAAGGTGAGTGTTTTATAGACAGCATATTGTAGGCTCTTACTTTTTTATCCAATTTGCCACTCTGTGTCTTTCGATTAGAGCATTCAGTCCATTGACATTTAAGGTAATTATTGATAAGTGTGTATTTATTGCCATTTTAAACCTTGTTTTCTGGTTGATTCTATGTTTCTTCTTTGTTCCTTTCTTTTATTGGTCGGATGATTTCCACTTATTTTATGCTTGTGTACTTTTCTTTTTAGTTTTTGTGAGTGTGATGTCTGGTTTTGATTTGTGGTTGCCCTATTTTTTAAGCATGTTAACCCCTTCCTATATCTGCTTGCTTTAGCTTGATAGTCACATAGGCTCAAATACATTATTAAAAAAAAAAAGAGTCTAGATTTTCTTACTTTATTTCTCTACATTCCATGATTTTTGATGTCCTTCTTAAACATCTTCATCCTTGTCCTTTTGCTGTTCCTTGTGTTTATTCTCATTTTTACAGTAGGATTTTTTTCTCCTTTTAGATCTTTATATTGGCGTATTTAAGTGATTGCTTTCCAGTTGTGATTTCCTCCATCCTATTTCTTCTTTTCTATTTAGAGAAGCGCTTTCAGTATTTCTTTTAGAATGGGTTTAATGTTGCTGTACTCTTTTAGTTTTTTTTTTGTTGGAGAAATTCTTTATTTTTCCTTCTATTTTAAATGATATTCTTGCTGAGTAGAGTATTCTAGGCTGCAGATTTTTTTCATTTCAGAACTTTGAATATATCTTGCCTCTCTCTTTGGGGCTATAGTGTTTCTGTGGAGAAATCCACTGATAGCTTTATGTGGCTTCCCTTATAATTAATGCTTTGTGTTTCTCTTGCTGCCTTTAGAATCCTCTCTTTGTCTTTAACTTTTGCCATTTTTATTATAATAGTTCTTGGTGTGGACCTGTTTGGGTTCAACTTGTTTGGGGCCCTCTGTGCTTCCTGTATCTTGATATCAGTTTCCTTTAGATTTGGAAAATTTTCAGATATAATTTCCTCAAATATTTTTTCAATACACTTTTCTTTTTCTTCTCCTTCTGGAATCCTTGTTATGTGTAGATTGGCCCACTTTACATTATCCCATAGATCTCCTACATTGTTTTCATGTTTTTTCATTTGGTTTTCTGTCTGCTGTCCTGATTGGGTGATTTCCTTTATTCTATCTTCCAAGTCACTAATTCATTCCTCTGCATTATTCTTTCTGCTCTTTAGTGCTTTTAGCTCAGTTTGCATCTCTACAAATGAATTTTCTAATTTTTCTATGTTCCTCCTTATGTTTTTTAGTTCCTTTCTAAAGTAATATCCATTACTGTTTATGTCACTCCTAATTCCTTCATATTCACCCTTAATTCCTTCAGTATTTTTAACTATCTCAGTGTTCATTAGACTGCAGAGGTCTCTTTCATTGTTTCCTGCTTCAGTTTAATTCTCATGTTCTGTTAAGTGGGAATGGTTCCCAAGCTTCTTCATCTTGCTTATATTTTTCTTTTTCTGTGAGTTTAGGGAAACCAGCCTATAGTTTTGGAGGGCTATTTCTATGCAGGAATTCCCCTTTGTATTTTGTGGTGGGTTACTATTTATTTTGGGCATGGTAGTTTGGATATTTGCTATCCCTTTCTTTGGTGTGAGCTGGCTGTTACCCCTAGCATACTGAGTGTGTTTACAGGGAAAAGGAGGCAATGGCTAGGGCCGGTAATCAGTGCATGGTTGCTGGGCTCTTGACAGTAACAATTATCTGCAGGAAGGTGGCACAGCATATTCCTAGTTTCAGGGCCCCAGGAAGTGGTCATCATCCTCTGGCAGATTTAGACGGTGCCAGAGTATTTGGCAATGTCAGCGCCAGGGAGTGTGAATTCCCAGGGGAGTGAGAGCAATAATGGATGGTGTTTGATCGCAATGCCCTCTTCTGTGGTGCCCTCTGAGGTGGTTGGGGCTATAAGTGGTGTCTGTTCACAGATTCCTAGTGGTGGTGGGCCACACCCACCTCCTGAGTCAGAGATAACTGTGGTGGTTTGGCCCCCGCCACCTTTAGACCACTCAAGAAGCACCCCATCCCATTTAGCCCATGCAAGAGGTGCTTCACAGGCTGCTCCTAGTTGCAAGGTCCTGGGAAGTGACAGCGTTCAAGCTGTGTGGGCAGTTCCTGGAGCATTTGGTAGTGGCAGCAGCAGGGTAGGTGTGTTTCTAGGGGAGTGAGAGCAACAATGGGTGGTGCTTGGTAGCAGTGTCCTCTTTTTTGCTGACCTCTGAGGTGACTGGGGCTGCAGGTGTAGCCTGTTCACAGACCCCTAGTGGTGGCAGGCCATGCCTCCCTCTGGTTTCTGAGATGACTGCTGTGGTTTGTCCCTGCCACCTGTAGATCATGCAAGAGGCACTGTGTCACGCTTAGCCTCCCCCTGCCCTTAGCCCGCACAACAGGTGTCTAGCTACCCATAGCCTGCACAAGTATTGCATGATCTCCCGTAGCCTGAGCAAGTGTCCTCTCGCCACCCATAGCCTGCTCCAGAGGTGCCCCGCCCTCTGAGAGACCATGAGTGTGCAGGGAGATTTCTATGGCGGTCCATCCCTCCTCCTCTCACCCTCCCCAACAGTGGCCCTCTTCTTCTGTGGGCCCAGACCTCCTCCCGGTTTCCCTTGGCTGTGGCATTCCACTCCCCAGGACTTGGCACATCTCTCTTTATCCCCTCAGGCTGTATCCACACTGCCAACCCTAGTCCTCTCCCCGAATTGACCTCCAGAGACTGAGTCTCAGCACTCAGCCCCTGCCTGAGTGTCTCTGGCTCTGGTGTCCGGGGCGGTCGTGCAGATAATCTGTGTAGCTCTCACTTTGCTTTGCCCTCCTCATTCCTGCTGCTGTGCTTTTCTTGGTGACGTTGAAGCCCCTCCGTCTTGGCAGATCTCCCCATCAGTTAGGTGGCTGCCCAGGGTCTGGATTCCTTTTCTCTTTCACGGCTCCCTCTCACGAATGCTAGTCCCATCTTGATTCCTTTTCTCTCTCTTTCACTCTCTCTCTCTTTTTTTTTGTTCTACCCAGTTATGTGGAGGGTTTCTTGCCTTTTTTCAAGGTTTAAATTCTTCTGCTGGCATTCAGTAGATGTTCTGTGTGAATCTTTCTACAGAGGTGTTTTTTTGATGTGTTTACGGGAGAAGGTGAGCGCGGTGTCTTACTCCTCTGCCATCTTGATCTTTCTCCTGCTGCCTTTAAATGACACACAAATAATTAAGTGTTCTTGCCAGTAGTCTTATGGCATCAGATGGTTCCCAAATTGTGCAGTTTAACTTAAAGAAATTTTTTGGTAACTTTAAATGTAATTATAGAAGTACAACTTGTATGTATGTCTGATACAGATTAACTTCAACAAAATAAATTACATTCAGTAAGTTATTCTGAATTAATTTCTTTAGAATGTAGTAAAAATTGCTTGTTCTCATCCATTTTAACACTTATTCAACATATAAAGCTACAAAATCCAAATAATGCAGTTTTGAATGTACCCTGGCAGCTTCATAGTTATACTTTAGTAGCCCAAAGAGATAGTGTGAAAGAGATGCTATAAACTTTAGTTCTTATTGATCAGCTATTACATTTTCATACCTGCCAAAAGGCAGTAAGAAAATTCAGAACTTGAGTTTTAACGTGTGTGTATGAGTCATGGTGTGAAACATTGAAGTTTAGTGAAAGCGAGGCCTTCTGAGAGAAGTATACCAGTAATGACCGTTTCCGCATATAGTCACTAGACTCTTAATGGCACAAAAGGCAGGCCTGGTTTTCCAGTATGGTTTCATACTTGATAGCACTTAAAGTGGATATGTCTAACTGAAGTGTTGGGGTTAACTTTACTTATAGGAGGAATAGGTAACACAGGCAAATTTTCCCACGAAACTGACCCTGACACACATTTACATGCAGAAAGTTTATTGGGAAATCATCTAGGGATCAACAGCTGTGGGTAGTGAAGCAGGCAGGATTGGGTATGGTTCAAACTTCAGTGTGGTTGTGTGATGGTTGATTTTGTTCGTTGACTTTACTGGGCCGTGAGATGCCCAGATATCCGGCTGAACGTTCTTTCTGAGTGTGTCTGTGAGAGGGTTTCTGGGAGAGAGCATCTGGATCAGTGCACCGAGTCAAGCAGATTGCCCTCCCCAAAGAGAACTGACCTTTCCCAGTGTGCTGAATTCCTGAATGGAATGCAAGACAGAGGAAAGGAGAACTAATTTATTTTATGCCTGTTGGAGCTTGGATGTCCATCTTCTCCTGCCCTTTGGCTGAGAGTTGGGTCATAGTTCCCCTGGTTCTTAGGCTTTCAGACTCAAACTGAAGTACATGGGCTTACCTGTGTACCTGCAACACTTCCAACACAGGTTATCTCCAACTTGAAAATGGCAGATTGAGGGACTTCTCAGCTTCCATGATCATGTGACCAGCTCTTTATAATAAGTTGTCATATAGTTGTATATGTACTTCTTTTAGGTCTGTTTCTCTGGAGAACATTGACTAATACAAATTATAAGAAGAGAAAGACAAATACCGTATGTCATCACTTATATCTGCAATCTAATATATGGCACAAATGAACCTTTCCACAGAAAAGAAAATCATGGACTTGGAGAACAGACTTGTGGTTGCCAAGGGGGAGGGGGAGAGAGTTGGGAATTTGGGGTTAATAAATGCAAACCATTGCCTTTGGAATGGAAAAGCAATGAGATCCTGCTGTATAGCACTGGGAACTATATCTAGTCACTTATGATGGAGCATGATAATGTGAGAAAAAGAATGTATATATGTATATATGTGTGACTGGGTCACCTTGCTGTACAGTAGAAAATTGAGAGAACACTATAAACCAGCTATAATTGGAAAAAAAATCATTTCAAATAAAATTAAAAAAGATAAAAATTTAAACATGAAAAAAATTAAAAAAGTATTCTTTATTGAAATAAAATCATGTACATGATTTATTTCAAAGCGGTGGTAATCATAACCAATTATGTTGTGCTTTTAATGTTTTGTAAATCAATTATGAGGAAAAGATCTTGAGGAAGCAAGAAAACATCAAAGTTAAGATCATTATTTTACAATTTCCAGAGCTTCCTCTTTCTCCTTGTATTTTGTTTAAGATAAATGACATGTTTTTTCATTCTAAATAATCAGGTAATCTTCTTCACTTACACAAGTGGTCTTAGATGACATTGTTGGCCATTGATTTAGTTATTTATCCTTAAATAGTACACTTTATGTGGAGACCTTGTGGTAAAAATCTCTCATTTCTCTACTAATAACTTTATGCTGTTTCTAGGTAACTGGTTTGTTTTTTACCAAAGGAACATTGAATTTAATAATAGAGCATGATTTTTCTCTTTGAGTTGCCTATTAGATGGGTCAGAAACAGACATGTAACCCATCTTTAGAATTTTTCAAGGAAATGGAACTTCTTGCCATGCATTTTTTTTTTGTACTAAACTTACTCATGGCACCAATTTAGTTTCCTACACGATTTCCCCTTTATCTCCATTTCTTTATTTCTTGCTTTATATAGTGTTTTTTAGCTTCCTTAAATCCTTCATGGGGCAAGGTGGAGTCTACGTAAATAAATAATATCAGAGTCTTAACTTCAGCCCATGAAGATATACAGACCACCCACTGTAATGGTGGATATGTGGCAGGTACTGCCTTTGCAAAAGGAATTTAGTAGTTGCTCAAACATTCTGTCTACAGAGAATTTACAATTCATGAGCCTGAAATTAAATCTACATCCTAAAAATCCTCTCGAAGGGAACATATAAACAAGATACCAGTTATAAACAAGATAACTAATTGTTTCTTATAACATTCTGAAAGTCAGTAATTATGTTAAAGTATTGTAATGTGATTTCACAATGCAAGGGCCTTAGCCCTGTGGTCGCAAATATTGAAATTTAAAAGTATAAAGCAAACACTGAAAGATTTGTCAATTTTATGTTTGAACAATCAGGTTTGCCACTCACTGTTGCCATAGCAACCAAGCTGCCTATATGAAGTAAGCAACTAAATTTCATTGCTCCTTGGTGTAAAAATAGTAGCTGTTAATGGTTCTTCTCTGTGTTGGAGCACATTATAAAAAAATTTGATATACCCCCTTACACTGTCGTGCCAGTCCCAAGCGGAAGCTGATCGTCAGCCAGGGCGACCAACCTTTTCAGTTTGCCTGGGGCTGAGGGGTTTCTAGCACATGGAATTTTCAGTGCTAAAACCAGGATGGATTAATCCTGGGCAAACTGGGGTAACTGGGGTGGCTGATCATCCTCCTCATATGTTAGAATCGTACTTTATGTTGCCCACAGGCATACCTTATTTTGTGGAATAGAGTAAGAGTTTGTTTTCGTTTTTTGCTTTTTTTTTGGCTGTATCCATGGCATATGGGAGTTTCCAGGCCAGGGATCAAATCCATGCTGCAGCTGTGGCCTGACCCACAGCTGTGGGGGCCAGATCCTTAACCCCCCGCACCACAAGGGAACTCCTAGAATAGAGTAATTTTTGAGTAGGAAAATGATATGCTGAAGTTCCATCTGGGGTCAGAATCATGCAGCTTACGGAAAAGAGTCTGGAGCCATGGAGGCCAGTTGGAAGGCCACTACTGCAGCAGTCCCAGTATGAAGTAATATAGATCTGCAGTGGACCCTCGCTTAAATAAATGTGCCCTGTCACACACTAGTGTGTGATTATAAAATAAGGCTACTCTTCCTTTCCCTATCTAAAATTAAAATGGGGTAAGTCCCCATTAACTTGATTAAGTGTCTCCAAATCTGTGCCTCCTGTAGGCCCACAAATCAGGCAGTTGGCTGCCATGACATGTGTTTTATGCTGCCCTGGCGCCCCCTTGCTCATGCCTGCTACCCACAGTAGTGCTTTTACCGCTGCCAGTCATGAGATGCCAGTGCTCATGTTGAGACTGCTGCCTCTGGGTGCTCCCAAAGCCTTTGCTTCTTGGGGTGCTGAGCACTGCGTTTCAAGTCGCCTCCTCTCCAACTGTGGGCCTCACTTAGTTACTTTGACCCCAGCGCAGCTCTGCTTGTGCCGGAGTCACACAGAGTCCCTAACTTCTTTCTCCAAAAAGGCTCGAAACCAACTTGGAAAGATTAGGTGGGGGCCAGAGGCCATTCTATACCCTCCAGGCCCCTCGTCTTTCTTCCAGCTCATCTCCAATAAAACTCTTGCCTCCTATTTTCAAAGCCAAGGCTCCCAAGCATATTAGTGAAGGCAAACATTGCAGTGGGGGGCAGGAAAAGGGAGAAGCGAGATATTGTTTATAATTTTTTGAGCAATAACTCAGCCTGCCGGAATCACCTTGTTTCACAGACGTTATTAAGGATAAAGTGACATTCTTTTTTTTTTATTTGAAGTACAGTTGATTTATAATACTTAGATTAGCTTTTGGTGTACAACGGAGTGATTTGATAATTTTATAACTATACTCCATTTAAAGCTATTATAAAATATTGGCCATGTTCCATGTACTGTGCTGTACAATATATCCTTTTCCCCCATCTTTCCCCTCCCTTCAGACCCTCTTCTTACTGGTAACAACTAGTTTGTTCTCTGTATCTATGAGTATTTTTCAGTTTTGTTACATTCATTCGTTTTATTTTTTAGATTCCAAATATAAGTGAAAACAGTGTATTTGTCTTTGTCTGACTTATTTCACTAAGCATAATATTTCATTATATCTCCATCTATCTGTCTGTCTGTCTATCTCACCACATCTGATGAATACTTAGGTTGCTTCCATATCTTGGTTACTATAAACAATGCTGCTGTGAATATTGAGGTGCATGTATCTTTTTGAATTAGTGTTTTGTTTTCTTTGGTTATATACCCGGGATTGGAATTGCTGGATGGCATGATAGTCATTTTTAGTTAGTTTGTTTGCTTTTTGGCTGTGTTTGTGGCATGCAAAAGTTCCCAGGCTGGGGATCGACCCCAAGCCACAGCAGTGACAACACTGAATCTTATTGCTAGGCCACAAGGGAACTCCCATTTTTTGTTTTTTTTAGGAACCTCTATACTGTTTGCCATAGTGACTGTGCCAGTTCACATTCCGGAGTGGCATTCCTGGCTGATGCTCCTCATGGCCAGAAGCATAGATATTGTGGGATGGTCTAAGTACTTAGGCTGTTTCTGTCCTTATGTCTAATTTAAAGCCTATTACATATTCTCAGTTAGAGTCAGTACTAGTTATTGAGAAAGCCCATTTAATGTCCTAATTAATCCTGGGGGAAAATGTTGATGATATGGAGACAGCTTTTCTTTTTCCTGATAGCCAATCTGCATTTACTTTTTCTTAGTTTCTTCTCATTCTGTCTATTTAAAGTCTTTGTGGTGATTACAGTTCACAGAAAGAGTACTTGTAAGCTGTTCTTTCCTTAGGCAAGCTAAATGTGTTCAGTGATGTTATTTTTCACACAAAAATCAGTTCTCTTTTCCAGATTACTTTTGATGTTCTCCTTGGAGCTCCAGGCAATCTGTGTATGTTGAGGTAGACCTCAAGTTTGCAAAATAGATGTATTGCTAAATATTGTGTTCAACATTTTCAAATCAAATCCTGCTGTTCCACTGACTGACTTGTAAAATTGGATTGTATGTTTCCATGGGGTTGGAGGGAAATCCCATACCGGTCTTAATTAAAACTTTTGTTAGAGAAAGGGTAAACATCAAGGCTACCTTCATGTGGTTGTACTGCAATACCTCCTGGGATTATTAGCCTCAGTGTTGGTTTATTTTGTGTTTCACAATAAAACTAGGGTGTCTCTAAACATTTCCCATGGCCCTTTGGCATAGCAGAAAGACTCTGGTTACTTTTCTAAGCTGGAAAGCTTTGACCCAGGGGAGATAGTACCAAAGACCCCAGTTTTTTTTTTTTCCAAACCAGTGCCAATTGGGTATAACAGTTACATTTTGGATTTTTGAGGATAGCTGGTTATTAACTACCCTCTTTCACTGCCTCCGTGGGGATACTTATCATTTCTACTATTCTATTGTTGGGTATTGAGAGATGCTAACAGTATAGCATAAGAAGATGACACCACTGAGAGGTGAATTATGTTTATTCCTTAGTTTAGAGATATGGTTTTTCCCTAACTTTATTAATGTAGTTTTAGTAAATTTTACATTCAGTTGATTGATTTTTGTTGCTGAGAGAATGTTTATTTCTCTTGTGTATATGTGAAAAGAGGAAATAACTAGACACTCAGACATAGAAGGGAAACGGGCAGGAGCTTAACATAACAACAACTGATAGGAATGAGAGGAGATATTGAATTTAGAGAACATTCTTGCTGGAAGTGCTAGATGGAAACAAGAAAAAGTGGCTATTACTTTTCTATAAATAACTTTCTAGTCACCGTTCTCCTTGTCTGACTTACTGTTCCACATCCATCTTATTTTCCTTTTATTCATCATATTTTTTAGTTTTTCTGTCCCTTGTCACATAACTAACTTCCTTGACTCACAGTCTTTCCGAGGGCTTGTGTGGTTTAAGTTGGGAATCTTGCACCTTTCTGTATTTTATGTTGAGGGTCTTTTTTTTAGGGCTTTCCCTGTGGCATATGGAGGTTCCAAGGCTAGGTTTAAAGTCTTTGTGGTATTTACAGTTGGAGCCGTAGCCACTAGCCTACACCACAGCCACAGCAATGCCAGATCCAAGCTGCATCCTTGACCTACGCTCCAGCTTGCAGCTACACTGGATCCTTAACCCCAGTGAGCCAAAGCCAGGGATTGAACCTGCATCCTTTTGGATTCTAGTCAGGTTCTTAACCCACTGAACCTGCAGTGGAAAATCCACAAAGTGTTGAGGGATCTTAACTATATATTTCTGAGTATGGTTGACACAGTTTCTTAGAAGCCTCTTCCAGGAACAAAATAGTGATCACTGAAGAAAAATTAAAAAAAAGGTAAAAAGATGAAAGGATGACCTGGTCGGGAGAGCAGAAAATTAGTGATAAAAATGAAAGAGAAGAGTTCCCACTGTGGTGAAGAGGGTTAAAGATCTGCCACTGTTTCTGGAAAGGCACAGGTTTGATCCACAGCCTGGCATCGTGGGTGAAGGATCTGGCATTTCTGCAGCTGTGACGTATGTCGCAGACATTGCTTGGATCAATCCCTGGCCCAGAAACTTCCAGGGTTCCTGGGTGTAGCAACAACCACAACAAAAAAGAGATAAACTTACAAGTTTGGATTGACCAGTGTGACTGTGAGTCTAACTCTGAATAGATATAGAGAAGGCTCAAAGCAATCTCCCTTACTCATTTGCCATGGGACTTGACATTCCATCAAGACCAGTAGATCCTGTGGCATCTTAATTTAAAATGCATACATTCTTACAGGTGTTCACCCTTTCCAGGAAAGCATCCATCATAAAATATTAAGTGACTATGAAGCTGTATATTACGTTATTCCATTTTGATAGTTAGGATCTGGGCACTGAAGGAAATGAATGTTTGAATAAAGTGATCTCATCTAGCCCATGGCTTTAAATACCATCTGTGTGATGAAGGTTCTCACTTTTTTTTTGTCTTGTTGTCTTTCTGGGGCCATATCCATGGTATATGGAAGCTCCCGGGCTAGGGGCTGAATGGGAGCTGTAGCCGCTGACCTACGCCAGAGTCACAGCAACGTAGGATCTGAACCACATCTGCAAACTACACCACAGCCCACGACCTCGCCAGGTCCTTATCCCACTGAGCAAGGCCAGGGATCGAACCCCCATCCTCATGGATGCTAGTTGGGTTTATTAACCACTGAGCCACGATGGGAACTTACCTCACTTTGTATTTCCACTTCCAGACTGCCTCCTAGACATCTTCATTTGGTTGTTTTTTCAGTGGATCTCCAACTCAACAAGTTTGGGTCTGCCAAGAAGCAGATACCAAGATGGGATTAGAGGTGGGACCTCACCTACTGGGAAGAGTGCCTGTGAGGAAAAATGGGGGGGGAGCGTTTCAGGAGGAGATGGGGCGACCTAGAGGAATCTGGAAGAGATGTCAGAGTAGGATGCAAGGCTGAGTCATGTAGGGGACGGGGGAAGGAAGGAAGTTTGGGTCAGGAGTCACAGACTTTGGTGCAGTTCTGAGAAAGTTTCTGCAAGGTTGCTGTGGAGTTCTTGAGCCAAAATCACTGTCAGAGGAGTCCTGCATCTTTCGGAAATAAGCATGACAGTGTCCTTAGCCATTATCAGCTGGGAGTAGTCTTAAAGGAAGCATGACCTTGATGTAAGCTTGGTCTAGCAGCTGGGCCATCCATCAACATGCTCCCTGCACTTGGAGATCTGAGAGGTGTGTCTTCATGGCTGGATGTCCCTAGACAAGCTTTGGATTATTCCTCACAGCTATTACTCTAAAAGTTCTCTTATCCAATTTCCTCTTTCAGTCAGTGTTGGCTCAACTCCAGTATCTACTTGTCAGCTTCACTAACACCTAGTTTAACATCTTGCTTTCTCCATTCTTCATGACTATTTTTCACAAAAAGCTGTGTTCCTTTAAAAAGAAAATAATCTCTTGTCACCTCTCTGCTCAAAATGCTGCCATGGCTTCCCATCTCATTCAAAATTAAGTCCAAATTCTCTACCAAGAACTTTATTCCCTTCGGAGAACACAAGCTCATGCTGGCCTTAGGGTCTTTGCACTGCCTATTGTCTCTGCTTGGAATGTTCTTTTCTCAGATATTCCCAGCCTTCACTCCTTCAGGTCCCCGCTTAAATGTTACTTGATGAGAAGATCCTTCTCCGGCTATAATAGAGGTTAAATAAATTAAATTGGTAAAAGACAGTCTTTTCAGCAGTCGGTGATGGGAAAACTGGATAGCTGCATGTATATCAATGAAACTGCAACATGCCCTCACACCAAACATAAAAATAAACTCAAAATGGCTTGAAGATTTAAACGTGAGACAAGACACCATCAAACCCCTAGAAGAAAACATAGGCAAAACGTTCTCTGACATCAACCATACCAATGTTTTTTTAGGTCAGTCTCCCAAGGAAATAGAAATAAAAGAAAAAAATAAACCAGTGGGAACTAATCAAACTTACAAGCTTTTGCAAAGCAAAGGAAACCATGAAAATCCAAAAATACAACCTATGAAATGGGAGAAAATAGTTTCATACTGTGCAACCAACAAGGGCTTAACCTCTAAAAAATACAGACAACTTATATAACTCAACAGCAAAAAAACAATTCTGCCAATTGAAAAATGGGCAAAAGACTTGAATAGACATTTCTCCAAAGCAGACATACATATGGCCAACAAGCATATGAAAAAATGCTCAACATCACTAATTCTTAGAGAGATGCAAATCAAAACTACAATGAGGTACCACCTCCTCACATTAGGCAGAATGGCCAACATTGACAAGTCAACAAATAACAAATGCTGGAGAGGGTGTGGAGAAAAGGGTACCCTCCTTCACTGCTGGTGGGAATGTATCTTTCCCAACTGGTACAACCACTATGGAAAACAGTATGGAGGTACCTCAGAAAACTAAACGTAGAACTACCATATGACCCAGCAATCCCACACCTAGGCATATATCTGGACAAAATTTCATTGAAAAAGATGCGTGCACCCATATGTTCATCGCAGCACTATTCACAATAGCCAAGACATGGAAACAACCTAAACGTCCATTGACAGATTAATGGATTAAGAGATGTGGTATATATACATAAGGGAATACTACTCCAGTCATAAAAGAGAACAAAATAATGCCATTTTCAGTAACATGAATGGAACTAGAGACTGTCATACTAAGTGAAGTGAGTCAGAAAGAGAAAGACAAATATTGTATGATATCACTTACATATGGAATCTAATATATGGCACAAATGAACCTGTCTACAGAAAAGGAATAAACTCATGGACGTGGAGGACAGAGTTATGGTTGCCAAGGGAGAGAGGGAGGGAGTGGGAATTTTAGTAGATGCAAACTATTGCATTTGGAGTGGATAAGTAATGAGATCCTGCTGTATAGCACAGGGAACTACATCTGGTCACTTATGATTCAACATGATGGAGCATAATATGAGAAAGAGAATGTATATATATGTATGACTGGGTCACTTTGCTGTACAGAAAAAATTGCCAGAACATTGTAAATATACTATAATAAAAAATTAAAAAATATTCTAGTTCTGTGAAAAGTGCCATTATTTTAATAAAAAGTGTTAGTTTTATATATTTATTTTATCAGACCAATTCATGTTGTAAAATTGTTTTTTATTATTTTTTGCCAGTTTTATTGAGAAGTATTTGATATGGATCGCTGTAGATTTTAAGGTGTACAACAATGATGGTTTGATATATGTATATTACGACATGATCACCAGAGTAAGTTTAGTTACCAACCGTCATTTAATGCAGATACAAGAAAGGAAAAATATCCTCCTTATGAAAAGAACTCTTAGAATCTACTCTCTCAACTTTCCTATACATCATGCAACAGCTTTAACTGTAGTCCTCATGCTGTACATTATATTCCTAGCACTTATTTATCTCATAACTGGAAGTTTGTACTTTTTGACCACCTTCCTTCAGTTTCTTCTCCACTTACCGCTTGCCCCTGCTGACCACAAGTCTGATCTCTTTTTCTATGATTTTTTTGTTTTTTGTTTTTTGTTTTTTTGTTTATCCCTTTTTTTTAATTCCATACAGAAAAGAGATCATACAGTATTTGTCTTTCTCTGTCTGACTTATTTCACTTAGCATTAATGCTCTCAAGGTCTACCTATGATGTTGGAAATAGAAATTTTTTTTGTTTTTATGGCTGGATAGTATTTCATTATACGTATATGTATGTATGTGTGTATATATATATATATATATATATATATATATATCACAACTTCTTCATTCATCTGCTGATGGACACTTAGGTTGTTTCCTAAGTATCTTGGGTATTGTAAATAAAGCTGCTATGAACATGGGGGTGCAGACATCTTTTCAAGTTAATATCTTCATTTTCTTTGGGTATGTTCTGGGAGTGGAATTGCTGAATCAAGTAGTAGTTCTATTTTTAGTTAAATGTCCTCTTGAAAATAGTCACTTTATGTTTCCACCAGCAGGTTGTGAGCACCTACTTCCTTGTCAAAAAACATTCAACAAAGTAAAACTTCCCCAATTTGACCAGTGACAAACACGATATCATTTTAATTTGTATTATATCATTATATATATTGAAAGAAGAAGTTATATTTTTATCATAGATGTATTGGTCATTCGCTTTGCTACTTTAATGAATCACCTATTCTTGTTTCCTGATATTTCAGGCACAGTAAAAAAAAAAAAATACAGATATGAAGGGCCTTATATTGCCATTCACTAACTAACTGTGTTGTTTTCATAAGTAATTTACCTTATCTGAACTTCAGCTTCTTAACCTTAATATGGAAAAATTACAGTGCCTGCCTCCTTGGGCTTTCTTTGAAAGTTGTCAAGGGATCTGAGCAGGAGTCACCCTCATTCTTAGAGGGCTCTCGTTACTCTTAGGATATCCCAGGAGAGTTGGGTTGTAAAGGAAAAAAAAGTTCTTAATATTGTGGTAAGGAGTAAATGAGAAAAGGCATGTAAAATACATAGTTTATTTTCTGGTATGGAGTAAGGCCTAATAAATTGGAATTCTTTTCACTGCTGTTCCTTGATCTCTGTCGCATTGTGCTGTCCTGGGGATAGTAACCATATTTCATGGATCGTTGGACTCCTGGGGCCTCATGGAGTGCTGGGATACTAGTAAATAATAGTAGTACCTTAGCTACTCAGTCAGTATTTGTTGTAGGATAAAAGATTGTATAAAACTTTGGTAACAAGGGGAATCTTTTGTCTTAGCTAATGTCTCTGTCTCCTGATTTAGCTCCTGATTCATCTTGTCTTGAGTATCTGCTTCAATCTCCCAAGCCTGCTTTCTCCTCTAAACCTTGACCTCACGTCAGCCAAGACATGGCATAGCACCTTCATCCTACCCAACAAAATATTCAGACCTCATTCTTCCTAGAGAGTTGTGGGCTATTGTTAAGTTACGAGTTACCTAAAATGGAGAGTAAGTAGAGATGTCACTTCATCTGTTTTTTTCTGTCTCATAGATTTTCATGGAAAATTGTTTCTCTGTCCAGGGATATCCTTACTGTATTTTATTTAATCACTTGGGAGAATACCCAGGAGAAAGCAGAACTGCATTTATCCATAAATAACCAGGAGAGGGCCTTCTTTAGAAGGAATGTGCTCTAAGGGGACTGATAACTGATGGCATTTTCTTTGCCCCTCCGAATATCCTTTAGAGAGATGCCCTAGAAAGATATATGATAGACTGTGAATAAGATGGGAAAAAAAGCCAAAGATATTAAGTGTCCTTTGGAAAATAAATCAGAGAAAGGACCTAAATTCATACAATCAAATGTTCCATTAAAATATTTTCCTCTCCCTATTTCCATTACCCATTTAATTTCACTATGTGCTGGTCTGTTGAGGTTTCTGAGATCTCAGTTTAATTTGGGAATTTCCTGATGGTACCAACTAGCAAGAAAAAAAAAAATCCTGACACAATGAATCCTCTGACTGCACTAATTGTATTTATTGAGGCTGTGTGGAGATGGTGGTCGGGCTTCCTTTTGGGAAATACTTACTTGATAGGAAATTTAACATTTATAGTTGACATTCATGAATTAACATAACTATGGCTGGAATCATTTTTCTTTTTTATCATTCTTTGCCATGCCTTACTTAGTCACTAAATGCTGTCTGCTCTGAGCCACCTTGATAGATGAGGCAACACACTTGTAAATAACAGATATATTTATAGTGCTTTCCACATAAGAAAGAAATGCATCTTTGCCATTGCAGTGTAACTGGAACAGATGTTTGAATATTTTAAAACATGGTTGATGTTGCAAATTATGATTTTGGTCATTAGAATAAATTAAAATTTCTACCTAATCATTTTATGTTGTGGTAGCAAACAGTACTGTTCACATGGTGGCCATCTTAACAAGTCACCAACCATCTGGAGAAGAAACAAACACCTCTCTCCAATTAATTACTTAGATTTTTTAAAAATATGCAGTACAAAATATTTTGTCTCCACAAAGAATAACATATAAACTCAGTAATATGTAACATTAACTTGGACATAGAAAATATAAACTTAATTGTGCAATAGTGCAGAAAATAATAGTACAAAAATGAATCTAAGTTGTGTCATTAATTAGCTGGTTTGTATGTTTGTTTATTTATTTATCCTTTTAGGGCTGCACCTGCAGCATATGGAAATTCCCAGGCTAGGGGTCGAATCAGAGCTATAGCTGTCAGACTACGCCACAGTCACAGCAATGCAGGATCTGAGCAGCATATATGGCCTACTCCATAGCTCACAGCAATGCCGATCCTTAACCCACTGAGCAAGGCCAGGAATCAAAACCACATCCTCATGGATACTAGTCTGGTTCATAACCGCTGAGCCACGACAGGATCTCCCAATTAGCTGCAATTATATATTCAAACATTAGGATAAGAAGCTTTTTAAAAGTGAGAAAATAGGGGTGAAGGAGAAAGAATGCCTGCAAGTAGAATGAAACTCTAGGCAAGAGGCACCTAGTAAAAGCATGCTGTGCAGTTTTTTTTTTTTTTTTTTTTTTGCCAGAAGTAGGTCATAGATTGAGTCCTAAACTTTCCAGCAACCA
Source organism: Catagonus wagneri (assembly GCA_004024745.2). Classification (NCBI taxonomy): domain Eukaryota; kingdom Metazoa; phylum Chordata; class Mammalia; order Artiodactyla; family Tayassuidae; genus Catagonus; species Catagonus wagneri. The sequence continues at coordinate 15,522,492 of PVHT021183629.1, read as the reverse complement.
ACCACCTGAGCCAGCCATGATTAGTTAACGATTCACTGTGTTCACAAGTTGAAAATCAAACATCTTCTGCTCTGGAGAAATCTGTCTATTCCGGAAATCGAGACCAGAGAGAATATTCCCCAGTTGATCCTCATGAGAGGACACTATATAATTAGGGAACGGTATTTCACCTTCAAAAATATCCTTACATTAAATACAGGGAATCATGTCAAGGACAGTTTCTTAAGTTCTCCCTAACATAGGCCAAAAGCATCATGTTAATGGACAAGTAACAGTACTGGACAGTGTATGTACAGTGTGATCTAGGGGAATTCGGTGTCCTGAGGCCAACAGAAGTTGACTGGTTTGTGGGCAAGAAATTCAGCTGTGCTGTGAGGTGTGATCATGCAGTGCTTCCTAAATAAGAGGCTTATTGCAAGCAGAGTAGGGTCACCCCAGGTATACAGCTTGGTTTGCTCTTTTGTAACACTTGAATGATAAGATATTCATTTTGCTTCAGTATTCTTTTATTCTTTTAGGTAAAGATTTCTTTCAAAATAACATCTCTCTTTTTGGAAATTTAAATGTGATACATGGTTTTTAGAACATTTAATAATATGAAAGTATAAAGAAAAGAATAAAAATCATCCAGAAATAAGTAAATTCGTATATTTTCTACCTTTTTGGTTTGTACATTATATATGTACATATTTGCGTTTCAAAATTGAGATCATACTGTATGTATAATTTTGCATCCTTTTAAGTGGAACACTGTCTCTTTATCAAGTAATTAACCTTCTTGGGAATCTTTAAATACCTGTATATTGTAAACTTTTATAGTCGTTTTCATTTTTATTTTTTCTTAACGAAGAGCATGCTTCATTAAACATTCTTAGGCATAACTTTCTGAATAAACTCCTATTATTTCCTTAGGATAGGTTTTCTAGATGTGTAATTATTGAGTTAAAGAATATAGATATTTTGAAATCTTTCTTCATTTTATAAAGTTTTATTGAAGTATAGTTAATTTACAATGTTGTGATAATTTTTGCTATACAACAAAGTACTTCACTTATACATATACACATATTCATTCTTTTTCAGATTCTTTCCCATATATGTTACCACGGAAAATGGGGTAGAGTTCCCTGTGCTATACAGCAGGTCTGCGTTGGCCCATCATTCCATATACTACAGTGTGCACATGCCAGTCCCCAAACTCCCAACCCCTCCCTCACCTCCACGTTTCTCCTTTGTTAACCATAAGTTTGTTTTCGAAGTCCGTGGGTCAGTTTCTGTTTTGTAAATAAGTTCATTTGTATCATTTTTTTAAGACTGCACATGTAAGTGATATCATTTGATATTTGTGTTTGATTTACTTCACTTAGTATGACGATCTCTAGGTTGATCTGCATTGCTGCAATTTTTAGCTTACAGAAAACTTTGTGCTTATAGATGTATATGTAGTTACTTATTTATATTTATGTATTTGGGAGTTTATTTTACTGTTATAATAATCAAATGATTAATTATTTAAGTCAGTTTTTTTTTTACACAAGAGAAAACCTATATACAGAACAAATGATTTGTCCAAAGCCACAAAAAAGTATTTGTGTTTTGCTTGAGTTGAGCCATGCTTTGTTTTTCTCCTTCATTCTGCATGAATAGACACTACAGTGGTATTTTAAAGATTGTTTTCATCTTACATGGAAGTCATCAGATGACCTGGTGATTTGTTTTTGGTGTTTCTTTTTATTCTTATCTTGCCTTCTAAATTGTAAAGTTATAGATGGATTATAAGGCACCCCTTGAGGGGATGGAATTGCTTTACAGAGATATGAGTTTGTCTGCACAATAAATTATCAAGATGATCTAACAACAACAGCAAAAATCTCTGCTGAGACTGTCCCAAAAGGATCCTCGCACATTTCAAGAATATTGTTGAGTGGCAATAATGATGGAAGCATCCTTTGGCAAGGCCAGGTGGTGATAATATTTATAAAGAGGGATGGTGAAATAAGGCAAATGCATGAATGGTTCAGCTAAATAAATAACTTTCATCTCAGCTGTGGCATTACCACAGTAAAGGCTATTTATTCCCCTGCATTATTCTATTTCATAGAATTCCACAAATTTCATTTCAGGTTTTTTTGTGAAGGTACATGTTGAAAGAAATATTCTGCTCCTTGGACATAATCAAAACTTGTGAGACAGCAATGTCCTAAAGTCTGTCTATAATACTTTCTTTGGTTCTGTGCGGAGGCAGCTTTCTCAGGGAGGCCACTTCATATGAGGTCCTCTTGGTCCTCCAGGATATGAATGGTGCATCACCTGAGAATTCTGCTACTGCTGATCACAAAAGGCTTTGAAAATGGGAATAGTGCATGTTTAGGGGGAAAAGAGAGGCTGTGGAAAAGGACTTAGATCTTCAACATGAAAATGTGACTCAAAAGAGTCTCCATCCGTGGGAAACTTATTAGCTTGGAATAAAACATGTTGCCTTCCATAAAATTTGAAACATCGTTGCTTTCAGTTGTAGAAGTCCTGCAGGGTAAGTTTTTCTTAATTCTCTCTGCAAATTTATTCCAGCCAGACAAGGGGGAGGGCCTGTTATCTGAACAAATTTAATTGTAACAATACCTTTTCAATAGTTTATTAACACTTAATAAAACTATCAGCTTATGAGTAGATAAAAATCCATCCGGAGTATCTCTTTGGTCATGTGTAAGTGATGTTAAAATACAACATTTCTCTAAATGCAAACTTATTGGAGAATTTCCCAAAGGAAATGTTCAGCCCAGTGGTTTCAGTGCCTGAGCTCATTAGAGCACGTCTCATTACTGTGCAGCTGAAAAGCCAGAGACTGGGCATCCCTGTCCTGAGTCCATTACAGAGTTTTGGTCTGTCTTGTCTTTGCAGCAAGGGGTGTCACTGAACCTGGTGATCTCAGTTCAGTGAACTGCTGATCTGTTCCTGTCCCTCCAGAAAGCTATGCTTTAGAATTGTGTGAGGTCATCAGTTCATGCTTCAGGTCTGTTTGGCAATTAATACGAATGCATGCAAGTTGATGTCTTAACCTAGTTCTTGAGAAGTTCGCCTCGTCCTCTCTCAAGTTCTGTTTTCTTCCAGTAAGGCCTGGGGTTTCACATCTGGGCGAATCCATGGTTGTATTTTAATTTTGTTTCTGGATATATATCTATTCTTTCTTATGGGAGTCAAGTCACTGCTTTATTTAGAAGAGGAAGTTTTTGTTTGAAAAAAAAATCCTCTGCTTTTAAGGAGGCATAAACAAGATCTTGTTATTTTTAAATAATTAGGATCTTTTAACATGAATATCTACTTTTTGCTCTGGTGCAGGCTTATTATTTTGCATTCATTGCTGCTATATCAAAAGCCATTATCAAATTCACATACTTTTTATAAGTATGTATAATATGTCTAGAGTTTGTTGGGCATTGAAAAGTTGGTTGCTTCCTTTGGAGAGCTGGTAATTAATTAAGATGGTAAAAAAGAATATATATGTATATATATATATCTCCATAATACTGACTGGAAACTGAACTGTATAAAATGCTGGATTTACACTTTAAGTATTGCAAGAATTAAGAGATAGCACAGTGGGTGGAGCAGTTTGGAAAGAACATAATGTGTGGGGCAAAGAAACCAGTTGATTAGGGTAGATTAACAATGGCAGGTGTGTATACTGGGTTGTGGTGGGAAATATAGAGAGAGTTGGTGATCTTCAGTGCCAGGGTCAAAGAATTTGGTTTGATTTAAAAATAGTAGGAATATGGCATAGATTTTTAATTAGGGTGATGATATAATAGCTTCAGAAAGATTTATATGACAGTGTTGTGTAGAAGTAATTTATGGAGGGATAATGTAAAGGCAGAGTGAAATTTAAAAAGACATTATTTGGAGTTCCTGCTGTGGCACAGTGGTTTAAGAATCTAACTTCAGTGGCTCAGGTCTCCGCAGAGGCGTGGGTTCAATTCCAGGACATGTGCAGTGGGTGAAAGGATCCAGTATTGCCACACCTGTGGCCCAGGTTGCAGCCACAGCTTGAATTCAATCCCTGGCCTGGGAACTTCCATATGCTATGTGTGTGGCCATGGAAAAATAAAAGTAAAAAATGTAAAGTTATTATTCCTTTATCTCATGGTCTTTCTTGGTGCCCTAATTTGCCATTTGATTTTATTGTGTATTCTCATGGTAATATCATTAAGCTTGGATGTTTCAGAGTGTTTTGATTATTGCTTGAGATTGTAATAATTGCCAAAGTTGATCTACGATACTATGCACTTCTCAGCTTTTTAACATTTAATTTGTAATTTTACAAGTGCATATTATTTTAAAGAATCTTAAATAGATGGCTTACACTTGCTTTGCGAGCAGATTTTTAGATAGTCTGGAACCAGTAAGAAACCCATGTAAGTCAGGATAGTATAAGCTTGCTGAAATAACAAGCAATAGCCAAATGTCAGAGGCTTAAAACCATAAAAGTATTTCTGGTACAAGTTTATTTATGTGAACTACCTATTGTGTCACCACAGTGACTCACTGCAGTCACTTGACACCCTTATCTCTCTATGTGCTTCCATACTTGCCAAGGCAGGAGAAAAGGAACTTGGCAAATTATGTACTGTTTCTTAAGGCTGGAGGGATACCTGAAACTTTTAGTCACATTTCATCAGGCAAAGGAAATAGCTTGGCTATGCCTAACTTCAAAGTGGCAGAGGGAAGTGCCATGCCATCCTATGCCCTAAATAAAGGAAAACAGGATATGTGCTAACAACTCTAATGACCACCACAGAAATATAGTCCCTTTCAGTGCAGTCACAAGCATAGGTCTAGAAAGAATAAATCTTTCAAATGAAATTATTTTACCGAGAAGTATTTCATCCACTTCCTAGGTCTGTAGGCTCACAGTCCCAGAGCGAATTAGAATTTTAATGTAAATGGACAAGGTGACCCACAACATGTCTAGAATATGAATCTCCAGTATGAACTGGCAAGTACGCGGAAAGACTGTAAAAACTTCTTGTCATGGAAGTTTAGTGTTATATTCAAACTTATGTTCAAGCACCCCAAAAAATCAAATACCTGGGAATAAACCTGACCAAGGAGGTGAAAGACTTATATGCAGAGAACTACAAAACATTAATCAAGGAGATCAGAGAAGCTACAAACAAATGGAAAGATATTCCACGCTCATGGGCTGGAAAAATTAATATTGTAAAAATGGCGATACTACCCAAAGCAATCTACAGATTCAATGCAATCCCTATCAAATTACCCATGACATTTTTCACAGAACTAGAACAAACAATCCAAAAATTTATATGGAACTACAAAAGACCCAGAATCGCCAAAGCAATCCTGAGGAACAAAAAACAAGCAGGAGGCATAACTGTCCCAGACTCCAGGCAATATTACAGGGCCACAGTAATCAAGACAGCATGGTACTGGTACCAAAACAGACATACGGACCAATGGAACAGAATAGAGACCCTAGAAATAAACCCAGACACCTACGCCCAATTGATCTTTAACAAAGGTGGCAAGAACTTCAAATGGGAAAAAGAAAGTCTTTTCAGTAAGCTTTGCTGGGAAACTTGGACAGCTGCATGTAAATCAATGAAACTGGAGCACACTCTCACACCATGCACAAAAATAAACTCTAAATGGCTGAAAGACTTAAATATAAGACAAGACACTATTAAACTCCTGGGAGAAAACATTGGCAAGACACTCTCGGACATCAACCTTACTAATGTTTTCTCAGGTCAGTCTCCCTAAGCAACAGAAATCAGAGCAAAGATCAACCAATGGGACCTAATCAAGCTGACAAGCTTTTGCACAGCAAGGGAAACCAAAAAGAAAACTAAAAGACAACTTACAGAATGGGAGAAAATTTTTTCAAATGACACAACTGACAAGGGCTTAATCTCTAAAATATATAAACAACTGATGCAGCTCAACTGCAAAAAAGCCAA
>PVHT021183629.1:15473557-15515517 GCA_004024745.2 Catagonus wagneri | reverse complement strand
ATGTCATTTGCAGCAACATGGATGGAATTAGAAACCCTCATACTGAGTGAAGCAAGTCAGAGGCGAAAGACAGATGTCATATGAAATCTCTTATAACTGGAGTCTGAAACACTGCACAAATGAACATCTCCACAGAAAAGAAAATCATGAACTTGGGGAACAGACTTGTTGCCAAGGGGGCGGGGGAGGAGTGGGGGAGTGGTGGGAGGGAATGGGGATAACTAGTGCTTTAATGATGGAAAAGCAAGGAGATCCAGCTGTATTGCATGGGGAACTGTATCTAATCACATGTGACGAATCCATATATGTACATGTAACCGGGTCACCACGCGGTGCAGTTGGAAAATCTGACAGAAATCTGTAAACCAGTTATAAGGCAAAAAAATAAAAAATAAATTATATAGAAAAAAAGACAAACTTAAGTTCAGTATAGTTGTGTTCAGAAAGGCCAGTATCTTTTTAATGTAAACTTTATATGGTGAAACAACATAATGTGCAAATAATCACAAATACTTACTACATAAATGCATGTTATTTATGCCTCTATATTTGTATATTACTTAGCTAACAAGTGGAAAATGAGTGGTCACGTCAGTGGTGATTATGGATCTCTGCATTTTAAGCATATATCTTGGATGCCCTTTGAGAGCACAGTATATGAATTTTTATATTTATTTATTTTCATCTTTTTAGAGCCTCACCCACAGGATATGGAGGTTCTCAGGCTAGTGGTCCAATTGGAGCTGTAACTACTGACCTCCACCACAGCCACTGCAATGTAGGATCTGAGCCGCGACTGCGACCTACACCACAGTTCACGGCAATGCCCAATCCTTAACCTACTGAGTGAGGCCAGGGATCGAACCTATATCCTCATGGATACTGATTCGTATCAGGATATCAGATTCATTTCCGCTGAGCCACTACGGAAACTCCAGTATATGAATTTTTAAAGTTTTAAGTTAGAGCATCAGACTAGGAACCACTCTTAAATTTATTCCATAATTTTTTTTTTCAGTTATGTGCTGCATACAAGTTACCATTCCTGTATAAAATTTGGATTTTATCTGTTGTATACTGAAATTACAAATTCCATGAAAAATTATTTTATTTGATGCAATTAAGGTGTGGTCCACAGGGACTGGCTCAGAAAACAGTCCTAATGATGGACTGTGGGCTCCATGTGTTCAGCCATGTCCCTTTCTGGCCCTATCTTCTGACCACCTCCCATCAGTGTTGTGTGCTTCACCTGTGAGTCCTTAGGAGTAGCTACATCCTAGGAGGCGCCTTGAAACCTGCCGTGCACACATGCAGTACTCAAGTGTGAGCCTCTGCTAGAGGGTATGAAGAAGTATAAACTTGCAATTTCGGCAATAGTTTACATATATCTATTATATTTATATTGTAAAATATGACCTATTCCTTTGATGTGACTTGGGTAGGCTTAAGACACATGCTTAGGCTTTAGATTTCAGGTGTTGAGATGAATGTTGCTAAGAACTGTTGTTTGGAGTGGAAAGGAAAGCGTGGCCCTTCCAGATGGTGTATAGGGGTAGTGATTATGTTATTATTCTAATATCCATACATTGATAATAATACTAATCTCAGTCGGTCACTCTATTTTGTTAATAATTACTTTGGGGATGCTTGTAATAGTTATGAGTTAATAGATGGTGATTGCATTGATTATGGTGTAATAATAATAAATGTTAAAACATAATTTTTTGTTGTTTCAGAAAGAAACTGAGATATAAAATTATGAGTCAATAGCTATTAAGTCTGTAAAATAAAAGATTCCTGAATGAATAATGTACCTGATTTCAGCTTCCTATTTAACCTATTTTTAGATACTCAGTAATCAGTACATACAAAGCTACCCCAAAGCTCTTGAAAACTGGAAAAAATGAGTAGGAAAAAAAGCACCCAATGCTATGTTATTGGTATCTTCAGTGATGTATTTCGGCTGACTAACTCAGACTTTAGACATTTAACTATACCTAGACTTTTTGGATTCTTCATGGAAAACTCTATTGTTCAGAATTGTTTCATTAATATGCAATCAAGTATTTTCTGTATACTTTCACAAGAACCGTCAGTAGTGACTACAAAACAATATGTATTTCTGTGTATGCATATGTGCACACACATAAGAAACTTTGCCATCAATTTATGTTAAAATATCAGAATTAGTTATCTCCTTGAGATTTTTCACTGCAAAATGTATCTGTTTGTTTTGATAGCTTTCAGATAGGCTGCTCAGTGTGGTCATCTGCCACAACTGGGTTACCATCTTGAGGACTCATCTCAGTGGTCTCCTAATAATGACCTTAGCTCTTTTTTTTTCTTCTCTTTCTTTCTTTCTTTTCTTTCTTTCTTTCTTTCTTTCTTTCTTTCTTTCTTTCTTTCTTTCTTTCTTTCTTTCTTTCTTTCTTTCTTTCTTTCAACTTATTCCTTTCTCCAGCTTTCTTCCATTCTTTGATAATGCAAGGTTTTCCTGGGAAGTTAAATTATTTTCATGCTCTCTCAAGTCACTGATGTTACCTATAAGAGTGCTCTTTAATGTATGGCAGTGTTGCAGACAAGCCAGGGAGGTGGATGAGGCATAGTGGGACTCCTGTAGGCTTGTCTCAGTGCTTATAATAAGGTTCCTATACTAGCCCCTGTCACACACATACATACTGATGGGATAGGTGAGGAAGGGAGGTGTTAAAGTAACTATATTAGGCCTAAGGTGGAGTTGCTCATGCTAAGCCCCATGTCAGCAAACCAAAATTTTAAGTTTCTGTGCTTGGCTCTTCCAGAAAAAGGAAGCCTAGGTCAATAGTCAGCTCTGGCTTGCCTAGCCCAAGTCATCAACTTCAAGCCTTCTCTTTGCTCCACATAAGGAAAGTAACCCTGCTTTAACCAATCGGCAAATGCCAAGCATAACTTCTTTGTTCCTGCTCATTTTGGTTAGTAAAAATTTTTTGTCTTGGACAGCTCATCACCGTTTCTGTCTGCTAGATTGCATGCTGCCCGATTCATGAATTGTTCAATGAAAACCTCTAAGATGCAAAGAAATCCTGCTGTATAGCCCTGGGAACTATGTCTAATCACTTATGATGGAGCACAATAATGTGAGAAAAAATGTATACATGTATGTTTAACAGGGTCACCTTGCTGTACAGTAGAAAACTGACAGAACACTGTAAACCAGCTATAATGGGAAAAATAAAAATCATTATAAATGAAAAAAACCCTCTAAGGTCAGTAAGTTGTATAGAGAAGAATTTTCTCTTAACAGAGCAAGGACTTAGAAGCACTGAAAGTGGAATGACGACAATCAAGGACATGGGAGTGAAATGAAAATGGTTCAGAATGACAGTACACCAGGTGCCTTTTCCTATTTGTCAATTAAGGAGATACATCATCTCACAATATCATACATATTAAGGCTGAGTCTGTTTATATTGAAGTAGAGTGTAGAGCCACTTATGCAGATCCTTTAAACCAAAAGGAAAATAATCCTCCTGGTTTACTTGAGTTTTCTAAATAGTGTAGGCAAACATATATTTTAGGTCATGAATTATGCAGAAAATTTCTTCAATTCATCATTATGCTTTCTTTCCCTGAGCTTTTCACAAATACAACTTCTGGGTAAAATATAAAATGAATAGAAGAAATGTGTATCAGAGACTTAGATTTCTCTTAGATTTATGTCTTATTCAGGCTGCCACCCAATTTCCTCTGGAGATATCATGGTTTGGCATACACTTTGAATACATAGTCATTTGCTTCTTTTCTTTCTTTGTGTCTGATATTTGCTGTGCACTATGAGAAACCTCTCCCTTTCATATTTAGGAAGATCATTGGCCACCTATAAAGAGGTAATACTTGTGTTCTTTGAAATTTTTCATTTAAACTTTTTCTTTTAGTGTAGAACCATCTAGTGATTAAGGTACAATGTCAGAAAAACCTAGACTTCCCATTGGCCATGAAAGTTAAGAGAAGGGATGTTGTGGGTTATATAAAAGGACTATGCTCAGCTGGGTCTTTGTTTGCTGTTACTAACTATTTGGGGATATATAAACTTTCTAATAAAATAACAAAATCACATTATGGAAATTTAGGAGAACATTAGAAATTGTTTTATGTTTTGGTTCTTGCCTTTGACTTTGCAACTTCTCCTCCACCACATGGGGAATATTGAATTTATTACGTTTAAGCTGAGCTGTACCTTTGCCTTGGATTTCACTGATTATTTAATGTACCTGTAGTTTAGGAAAGAGGAGGTGGGAGCTGGAATTTTGGATTTTAAAGTTTTGGGGGGGGTTGTGGTTGGATCTCGATATGCAAAGGTAAGACAGAGTCCTCAAGTATTTTACCCTTTTGTCTCCCACTAAGCTGTACGCTTATAAAACATTCAAGTGAAAATCCAGGGAGTATCTCTGGTACTGTCCTGAGAACTGCAGATTCCTCTAGGAGATAACTGAGATTTGAACCTAATAAAGATCAAGTTAGTCCTGCTGAAGACTTTTTCTAAGAACCGAGGCAAGAGGTCTGTTCAGCTCTGTACACTACTCTTTTAGTGACCCATCTTCATCATATGCTTTGATGAGAGTTCAAATGTCTCGTTACCTAGTGTCACTTTGCTGGTTCCCACTTGCTGGGATGGGTAAGTTGCAGAAGGAGGAGGCCTTGACAGGATTCAATCAGAAAGTATTTACCCAGAAGTAATTAGAGATAGTATCACTGCAAATAATACCAGGCCCTTGTGAAAGACGTCAAGGTCACATAAGGACAGTATTCAAATAGCAAGAGCACAGTTAACACAAATTAAAGTTTATGCTGGGACCTGTCATTGCTTCCAGTTACCTTTGGTTCAAGTAGGTACTGGTTTAATATCTCTTAAAAAGTCCTCCTTGATCTGTCTTCTGCCTACATCTGCATCTTTTTTTCTCTCTGGTTTCTAATTCTACCTCTACCCTAGGTCAGTGCGCTTCATCCATTTCCTCAGGGAGTCTTGCTCTCTGTCGTCACTAAGGCTTCATACACAGGCTCCACCTGGCTAGCTGTCTAGCTCAGGGAAGCAGCACCTTGTGCAAAGGGAAAGTCAGATCTCTAAGGAGAAATATGGGAGAGACTTTAGCATCCAGCTAAGATTTTCCAGTTGATATCATTAAGAACATTTTAAAGGACACTGGAAAAGAGAGAACCTTCAAGGAACAATGGGTAACTTCCTACATCACTGTTTATAGTAATAAATAACTTATAATTTTTCCTCTTCTTAACCACAGTCAATCTGTATTTCAGGTTCCTGACAGAACTATTAACCTTGATTTCCCTGCTACTCAGCTCTTTCCTAGAGCTTACTTAGAAACATTATTCATGGAGGGATATGTAATCTATTTATTTCTCTAGATAAATGTTACACCTGGATTAAGTCACATTATCAGAGAGCAGTGAATGTCTTAATGTGAATTATACATTGATGTTCTGCTCTTTATGTACGATGGGATATTTCACCCTTTATGAAGTACTTATATGCAAGTGACTATAATTATTAAGGGGATGTTGTTAAATATGATCCATACTTGATATATAACCAAGTGAAACTCCTGTACATTTTCAGCACAAGATGATGTGAGCACAGTTTTCATTGTACCAGTGTTTACAGTAGCAAAGCCTCCCGTGTAACCTGAATAGCCACCAAGGAGAAAGTAAATGAACAAATTGTGTTATAGTCACACGGTGACTGAACTACAATGACACATCATAATTACTCAGCGTTCATAGTGTATCATTCAGGGGTTCACTCTTGGTGTTATAAAATCTGTGGGTTTGGACAAATGTATAATGGCATGCATCCATCATTAAAATATCACACAGAATATTTTTGTTGTCCGAAAAATCTTCTCTTTTCTGCCTGTTCATCCCTCTGCTCTCAAACTCCTGATATTTTTATTGTCTTCATAGTTTTGCCTTAGTATGAATGAATCTTAGCAATGTAATAGTAGGTAAGCAAATAAGTCCTAAAAATTGTGTACAAAATGATACCCATTTTTTAATGTAATTTAAAGCAACTAAAATAAGAAAAAAATTAGGAGTACATATAAATGCAATAAACTTATATAAAAAGGAACTCAGGGAATGAGGAAGATGACATTTAGGATAATGAGTACCTTTGTAGAAGGAGTCTGGGTATTAGGCTAGTTTGAGACCATAGGGTTGCTGTAAGTTAATGTCAGGGTCCTAGCTGTGATTATGGATGGTAGATTCATAGATGCTTATTGCATTATTAAACCTAACTAGCCAACTAACTGGAAATGGGGAAAAAGCATAAAGTCTGGGATAACTTATAGGATCCTCCTAATGAAGACCCATGGGATGATTTTCCCTCAGATTGAGAAATCTGAGCTTCTCCTGATAAACTGCCAGTTTTCTGTCGTATTAACTTTAAGAATTTTCTCACTGATTGCATGTTCCTCTTTACTTTGGCTGCTAGAAAGCTCAGAGTAAAATTTACAGGCCAGCTTAAGTAATTATACGGGAACATATGGTATACATTTCTATGGCTAACTTGAATCCTGATTTCATCTTATTATTCTGCCTAGTTTTTCTTAGTTTTGATTTTTTTGGGGGGTCTATTTAAAAATGCCTTTTTGGTATGTTTTTGTAGGAGCCTGTATAAATTCCCTTTACTTAGGCAGGTAATATAAATGAATAAAAACAGATTTGCCTGTTATTGGACAGTATCTAGTATCTTTTGCATGAAAATGAGGATGACATCTGGCAATGGATTTGTACATTATTCCACAGGTATTGTACCTACTGTGTTTTGCAGTTTGTAGGGAAGGAAGTGGGCATATTTGTTAGGATTGATCTGGGGACCCTGCTAGGTAGACTCTGCTTAAATACAGATATTTGTAATAATTTTAGGTAGTTCTCTGGAATGTCCATAATACTAAAAGTCATCTCTTAATTGTACCTAGTTATAAAGGTTTTAAGTTAAGCAGAACAAATTAAACCCTGCCCTCAGAAAATGGTGTAAGACATTGAAGACTTGAAGGAGTGGCACAGGTTGAGAAGTAGAATTGTTTCTTCCAGGGCAGGCATACGGTCAACATCAAAGCCCAGATCCAAGTTTTTGGAACTAACGGTTCCTTGAGTTTGGATTGCTGGTCCATTGGCAATAGACTCGACCATCCTCAAGAGAAAAATTTCTACATGGAACATAATCTAATCAGAAAACTGTATTGTCCAGGCTTGGTTTGTTTTCATGGTTCTGCCCCCCAAACGTGTTTAACTATCTAGACTTGGTTGCTTTGTACAAAATTAAGAGAGCTAAAACTTTCCATTGCCCTGTATTTTAAAAAGTATTTTGGATTAAAGATGCTAACAGGCAATATAGTATTCACCTTCTCTGAGATATTTGTAAATATATAGAGAAGACATATTTATAAAAATTTGCCAGTGATCAGTTATAGTCTGTTTGATGAATGTTTCATCTCCAAAATCATCAGTGAATGACATGTCCTTTTAACCTTGGTTCCATTTGAAATCAAAGAATTTAGCTATTTCTTGAGTTTCTCAATAGTTTGGTATATAAGTGACACTAAATAAAATGATATTTCTCAAAACAAGTACAGGCATAATTTTTAAGAAGGCAGAATTTTAGGAGATAATTATCTCTAAGATTTTAATATTTAGAAAAATATAAACATTTAATTATCTATTTTTATTTCATCAGAGTGATATAGCAGAAACCCAATGCAGAAGGAAGAATGCTTTTCTTTAGATTCTAGCATGTTAAGTAAGTTCCTGGCATTTCAAGACACAATTGATGCAGATTGGTTAGTTTAGTCGAGAACATGTTGCTAATTAGACGAATTTTCACAAGTGGTAACATTTAAAAGTTTTGTTTCTTCACACTGCTATACTTAGCATCACACTTATCAACCCTTTTAAGGGAACACGCATTTTATTTTATTTTTTTCTTTTTTATGACAACATCAGTGGCATATGGAATTTCCTGGGCCAGTGGTCAAATTGGGGCTGCAGCTGCCGTCCTATGCCACAGCCACAGCAATGCCAGATCCCGGCCGCATCTGCGACCTACGCTGCAGCTTGTGGCAGTGCCAGAACCTTAACCCACTGAGCGAGGCCAGGGATTGAACTCAATCCTTGTGGTTACTAGTCAGGTTCTTCATCCACTGAGCCACAGTAGTAATCTGGAATACACATTTTAAAATATTTTTATCTGTGAAGCAATGTGGCAGGTATAGTAGAGAATATAAAGAGAGCAAAACATAATTACTGTCCTTAAAGAGTACAATTTAGTAGTAGGAATGAAACAAGCATGCATGAATATATTACAAGGACTTAGTGGCATAAGAGAAGTACAAGGTGGAAGGTTTCATAACCAGTATTGCTAATCATAAAGGCTTTTCTGGATGAGGTAAGCAAATGCCTTGTTTGCCTGAAATAATCCTAGTTTAAGTCTTACTGTCCTGGGATAAATATTAACAGGACCCACCCCCCCCCAGCTTCTATTCTCAAAGGCATTCCAGTTTGGAATATAAATCATATGGTTATTCCATTTATGGGAAAGCAGCGTGTGATACTGGTTTTGAAAACTGGATAGGATTTCAACAAATGAAGGTTTATACTATGGGGACACCAAAGATGGATTGATCAGTTCATTTCTGAGCATCAGGGAAAATGCAAAGAAAGCGTTGCTTGAGCTGTGTGTTGAAGAATGCTAGATATTCATCTGTGGGCAGTGTGAAGGGAGCATCATCAGGAAAAGCACAGGGGTAGGAAATTCATGTCACACCTGGAGAAAAGCAAGTAATGGGTAAGTGGTGGGAAATGAGCCCGAGAAAGTGGTTAGAGGCCAGGCCTTGAAGGGTTTATATAAATGGAGTAGAACTGGGACTTTTACCTTACAAGTAATGAGGGGAGTGGTGCTGGGGTGTCACTGAAACACTGTAGTCCAGAGAGTGTCATACTGAGATTTGCATCTGAAGATGTGGTGACAGCATGGAAGACAGATGAGAAGGGTGTGAGCTTAGAGACCTTAGGACCGATGAAAAGACCATTGCAACTGTCACAATAAGAAAAAGGGTCTTAAGTTAGTGACACATCAGAGCTATACATCAAGGATTAATGTAGAAACATATTTCCAAAAGAATTTTCCTTAGCTTTTTGATCTTCATATAATTCTGCTTGAAAATGGAGTTAAACAAAACTTCAAGAATTGTAAGATCTTAGCTTGAATTCATGAATTTAGAAAAATAAATCTCATTTTTATTGACTGGAATGAAATTCATCTTGTCATGTTAATGACATTAAGAAACTTAAACACCATTCAGTGCGTTGTTTACCTTACCAGCATGGGAAACAGAATAAATTGTTACCAAATGAATCTTTTAGTTAAGGTATGTTTCTTTATACACCGTGAAATGTAGTGTTCAGAACTGTAATTTTAATATCTGTGTAATTTCAAGTAAAAAGCACTTAGGCAGTTTGGATGAAAGTGGAGTTTGGGGTCTGAACTGACTGAAGGGTAGCCACAGCCCAAGAGTATAAGAGTAATAAGAGGAAATGGACCTTTGAATAAAACAGGCTTTGATGGGAAAGACCTTAAGCTTTTGTCTCTTTCTTTTGCCTCCCATCTGATGAATAGCTCCAAAGAGTGCATGTGCAGAAAGAAAGAATGAAACAGTATTTCCTTGGCAACTCAGAGGCTGTAAAGTTTGGATATGTTCTTGAGGTTGATCAAAAGCTGTAATACCTTTGAGCCGTGGATGACTCATAAAAAATGCACAAGAACCTTAGATTTGTGCCCTTCTGATCTGCCTTTAACCAAATGTCTTGATTGCTTTTAAAATTGCTTTCTCATGACTGCACTACAACTAAGCAGCCATTTTGTTCTTTGTGGGATCTCAAAGCAATAGGCTATATGGATCTATGCAACACATGAACTGTGGAACTGAAGCAGTTACTGAATAATTGAAGATAATAAACACGTCCTGAAATATCTGGATATTTGAAGAAAGAGAAACTCTTTTCTGTTGACATGAATTATCTAAATTCTTCTTTTTAATCTTCCTTTTGGCTTGGTATGCAAAAACAGCTAAAATGTTTACTGAAAGGCTCGCTTTAGTCTTGCTCTCCAGTCTCATTCATTGCTTTCTGACCATCTCTACTTCCTCATGGCATACAGGTTGTCATAAGCCCAAGATGTTATGCTTTTTCTCACCCATCTTGGCATCTGCTTAACAATGTTTACTGAACTTTTCTTAACCTAAACTTGGCTTTAATCTTCTTCACCCTCCTAGGAATTAATATTTCACACACTCATTTAAGCAATGAACAAATTCAGTTGAAAAAAGCCTCACCTAAAGGGGAAAAAAAGCACAAAAAGTATAATATGTACTCTTTACTGAGTACCTATTATATTAAGGGCTTTTTACCTGAGTTATCCAAAATAACCTTTACGGCACCTTTATTAGAGAGGTCTTATTATCACCACTTTATATTGAAAGAGCAGAGGCTCTCAGAACAGGGGTCGAACCTATGATCTAACTTGTTTTGACACTCTGCCCTTCCAAACACTAGACTATATCCCAAGAAGACTTTTGAACCAATGAGTGGTAATGAGACTGACTTGAAAATGTGGATAATTGACAGAACACTGTAAACCAGCTATAATGGAAAAAATAAACATCATTATAAAAAAAAGTGTGGATGTATGGCTGGGTCACTTTGCTGTGCAGCAGAAATTGACAGAATGCTGTGAATCAACTATAAATTTTTTTTTTAAAAGTGTAGCTTCTGGAGTTGGTCTTATGTAAGACCTCATTTTCTTGAGAGCTTTCTGTTCTGTTATCATCTGCTTATTCTAACATATCCCTAACAGAGATAGAATAATATTCAGTTCTATAGTATCAACTGTGGAAAGATGGTCACTTCGACCTTCTCACATGCATACATAGAATTTATTTTTTTTGTGGAATACCACTTGATGTGTTTATCTAGCATGTTGGCTATGCAAAGGGAGTCTGGCTTTTGTTGTTTAAAAGGATGATAATAAATAAGAATAACCTCAAGTCTTTATTACCACTCTTTTATCTCTTCATGACACAGGATATCTTTTGTATTGGGTTGTGACTGAGTCCAATAGCTCACACAGAAATTGCCCTATCAAAAACAAACATGCTATTGAGCTCTGTGAGATAATTTAAAAAATAAAATCAAATCAGAAACCCACTATATGTTAACATTTTCCCCTCTCTATGTCTCTGAGTTAGATTCATTATAAATTCAGCACTGAAAAAGATATCAGGAAGTTGCCTTGATAAATGTTCTGGTCTTCTTACTTGAAAGTAAATACATGGACATTTTGGAAAAGGCTTAACTGATGCACAGGACCATGAGGTGTTAGTTTTTAAATGGGAGAGTTAGCAGCAATTCTTAAAAAAACATGACCAGAATTTTGTCTTTAAAAAATATTGATGTTGGAGTTCCCTTCGTGGCTCAGTGGTTAACGAATCCAACTAAGAACCATGAGGTTGCGGGTTCGATCCCTGGCCTTGCTCAGTGGGTTAAGGATCCGGCATTGCCCAGAGCTGTGGTGTAGGTTGCAGACGCGGCTCGGATCCCGCGTTGCTGTGGCTGTGGCGAAGGCAGGCAGCTACAGCTCCTGTTAGACTCCTAGCCTGGGAACCTCCATATGCCGCGGGTGAGGCTCTACATAAAAGGCAAAAAGGCAAAAAAAAAAGAAAGGAAAAAAAGTATTGATGTCGGTCAGATTGAGAAGAGTTGATTAGAACACGACTGTCAGATTCATATATCATATTTGCACTAACCCTTATTTTTTTTAACACTTGCTGATTGGATTAACATTACAGAAAAGGAAAAAAATTGGGGTATAAACATAGAGTTTGGAAGGTGCTTTTCTTGTTTTTTTATTTTAAGATTTTTATTTTTTCCCTTATAGTTGATTTACAGTGTTCTGTCAATTTCTGCCATACAGCAAAATGACCCACATTATCCTCCATCATGTTCCATTACAAGTGACTAGATATAGTTCCCTGTGCTATACAGCAGGACCTCATGGCTTATCTGCTCCAAATGCAATAGTTTGCCTCTATTAACCACAAATCTCCAGTCCATCCCACTCACTCCCCCTCCTCCTTGGCAACCACAAACCTCTTCTCCAAATCCATGAGTTTCCTGCCTGTGGAAAGTTTCATTTGTGTCATATATTAGATTCCAGATATAAGGGATATCACATGGTATTTGTCTTTCTATTTCTGGCTTACTTAGTATAAAAGAGTCTCTAGTTCCATCCATGTTGCTGCAAATGGCATTATTTCATTCTTTTTTTATGGCTAATTAGTATTCCATTGTGTATACATACCACATTTTCTTAATCCATTCATCTGTTGATGGACTTTTAGGTTGTTTCCCTGTCTTGGCTATTGTGAATAGTGCTGCAATGAATATATGGGTGCATGTGTCTTTTTCAAGGAAGGTTTTGTCCATATATATGTCCAGGAGTGGGATTGCTAGGTCATATGATAGTTCTATATTTAGTTTTCTGAGGTACCTCCATACTGTTTTCCATAGTGGTTGTACCAATGTACATTCCCACCAACAGTGTAGGCGGATTTCTTTTTCTCCACACCCTCTTGAGCATTTGTTGTTTGTGGACTTATTAATGATGGCTATTTTGACTGGTGTGAAGTGGTACCTCATAGTAGTTTTGATTTGCATTTCTCTATCAATCAGTGATGTTGAGCATTTTTTCATGTGCTCGTTGGCCATCTGTATATCTTCTTTGGAGAAATGTCCATTCTGGTCTTTTGCCCATTTTTTGGAAGGCGCTTTTCTTAATACATACATATACGTATCCTGAGTATATAAATCTTGTCCCTGAACCTACAGATAGTTCTGTCTACCTCAAATATTATTTGACTTGAGTGTTTGCTCTATGAAATGATAAATATGAACCAAATGAGCTCATCCTTGCTTGTTGTCTTTCCAGACAGAACAGCTCTTGATTTTCTGTGATTTTAAACATTAAATATTAATTTTATAGCCCATGTTAGCAAAACCTCCTCATTTTTTTTTAGCATGACCCTACAGGATAAAGTTTTTATATAACTGGAAAATTTTAGACATGGAAGTATTTGTAACTTATATAAACTTGTAACTTGTATAAGAATAAGGGAGGCAAAGAACAGAAGATATCTGAAGATGGCTATGAAAAGTGAGGAGATCAGAATGGCTGTTCATTGAAGAGGAAGCTGTCATTTTCATGTCCAGGAGCACAAGCTTAAAGCGACAGAGAGCCCAAACAATCTCTTATAATCTCTATCCTCTATTTTTATACCGGAGCTCTTCTCAGTTTAGGAGGAGATATCAAATAGCAACAACAATAACAACAATAGCAGCAAATATTCACCATGTGCTCTGTGCCAGACATCTTTCTAAGCCCTTTACCAAATAGTACCTATACGGTAGGAACCGTCGTTATCCCCAGTTCACAGATGAAGGTACTGAAGCACAGAAAAGTTAAATAAATTACCAGAAATCACACAAATCAGTGGACCCACTGTTAGAATTGACTGATTATACAACTTGTACTGTTGTATAAATGCTAACCATGAAGAAGAAAAATTTTCCTTTTAGCTGCTCTTCTCAGGGTACCTTATGTGGAGGGGGCCCACTTAACAGCTTCCTATAGTTTCTGTTTCAAGTCTTAACTATTTTTACTGCTCTTCTGCTTATTTACCAGCTTGCCTCCTCTTTCCTGTTGCTAGTCATCAGGGAGAAGGTCTGGGCTTACCTGGTGCTGGGCGGGAGTGTGATGTGACACCAGTAGATTTCATGAGAAAATGCAGCTTAACAGCATCTTCACCAGCCAGTTCATGGCTCCTCCCTTCAGGAATAGTAACATAACCTTCTCTGCTAAATCAAGACTGTGGATATGATTCCAGATAATCCTGGTTCTTAATCTTTATTCCCTATCAAGGTTTAAATTTATTTGGGAGTGCAGTAAATAAAGCTTGTGGAATCCTTGGGATTGTTGAGCTTCTGGGAGTACAGCTAAAATATGCCTTAAGAATGACTTCCTTAGCACAACTAATCATCAAGACAGATGCTGATTATTTCTAAGAGCAGAAGCTGTAGCCTGACTACAGTTACTGTCAAAACCTAAAACATTTCATATAGCCCTCCCATGCTCTGATGAATGTAGTCCAACTATTCAACATTTATACTCTAGGAAAAAGAAAATAACACTCAGAAGCCTCTAATGAGAGCATATACAGTAATCCATCTGTAAATATGACTTGTGTACAGTATAATCGTTTGGATTTGGAAGGAAAAGAAGGATTATTTGCAGGCCTTTCTTACAGATGGTTCATGGCTGGCATGCAGATGAATTTGCATGCTGTTAATGCTACAACTTCATTGGGTTCATGTTTTCATGACAGTAGGTGTTGAGCCATTTGAAGGCTATGATTAAAAGAATAGCAAATTCAGTAGGAAAAGAAATGCGTCCCGTCACATCCTTTACTTTGTCAGTCCTTTACTTTGAGGATTATCAGTAGAATTTTTTAAGTGAAGATTATGTTATATGTCGTAGGCATTTCAGCAACTTGAAGTCAGTGATGCCTCATATATCTGTAGGGTGAAGAGAACTGTAACCATCTGAAGCTAAAGGATGCTTTTTGAAAGGCATACATTCTGGCACAGAAGTGGTGATGGGGAGACAGGATAAGAGAGGCTTGTATAACAGAAAATGGGAAGACTCTGTAGAGAAACTGAATCCCAGATGGAAGTTGAAAAGGAGGAACATTGGTAGGTGGAAAGATCTTTGGGCTGGTAGTTTAGGTTTTGCTGTAATTAACTGTGAGGAAATCAGTCAGTTATCCTCTGTGAGCTCTGTTTAAAAAAAGTGATAATGATCTGCCTATTTCAGAGGTGTGTTGTGAGGATCAGATGGGATGGTACTTTGTGAAGTGGGTATTGAAATATGTTCTCATTAAATTCAGTGTGCGTGAGATTGTGCTAAGCACTTTAGGGGATGAAATATGAATAATACTTGGACTCTCACCTCAAGCTAATTGAGTTTAAAGTAAGCACCTAAATAAATATAACTAGTAGACTGCAAAACCAGTTAAATTGTTTTATGGAAGTTAAAGAGTGTTTTTCACCATTTAAGACATGATATCTCTATAGCAGTGGCTCTTAAATCTGGTTGCACGGTAAAACACATCTGGGAGCTTTTAAAAACCTCAGTGTCCAGGCTTCAGTCCCAGAGATTTGACTTAATTAGTCTGATATGCCCCACTCACCTCCTCTGCACATTCTTATTGAAAAAAGAAAGCACCCAAGTGTTTTTTAATATTCAGCGCTTCACAAATTTTAACTGTACCAGAGTCACCTGGAGAGCTTGTTAAGCCTCTTCTTGCTGGGCTCCTCCCCAAGATATTCTGATTCACTAGAGCTGGGGATGGGGTGAGAATCTAATAATCTCAGAAGTTCTCAAGTGATACTAATTGCATGCCAATCACACTCCAGAGCCAGTACTTGCAGTATGATTGATTTTACTGTTCATGCTGTTGTATGCAGTCCAATATTTATTTTTTCTAACTGAAGAAAGCAGGTGAACACAAAAGTCCATTCTCTGGTCAAGTGGAAGGAGTAGTTTCACAGGTGGGAAAATCGACACTGACCAAAAGAACACAATTTCACTTGATCAAAGAGATAAACCTATTGAAAAAAAAATCTTCATACTAAGGATGCTAACTTACAGATGTGCTAGTTTGAAATTATCCTCAAAGAAGGGAAGACTTTAGTTAGGGGACACCTGGTAAGCAGTGATGTATTCAACAAAGCAAATTTTGAGAGAAAGTTTTAGGTTTGGAAGGGAGCTCAGATTCCTTTTTTTTTTTTTTCTGGAAATATCTCCCTAAGCAACACAATGAATGATTCACCTTTTCAACTCTTTGGGTATCAGAATAGCTAAAGCAACATAGCATATTTTCAGAAATAGAACCCTATTAAACTTTCACAGCCCATGTAAGATGCCACTGAGAAAATGTGCAAAATTGATCATGTGTCTTTATTACTTGAAGAAGGATAGAAGGGCACTCAAGGTTGATTTGAGTGTTAAATGTATGAATTGTCTATTTCCCGGAGAGTGTAAATCCTAAATGTCCATGAACAGCAGTTATAGGAGGCTCTAGGGCTTCAGTCACCTTGAAATTAGGAAAATGAGAAATTTGCCTTGCCGATTTCTTCACAAGGATGACTAGTTGAGAGCTGAGGCTTTGCAGATGTGTGGATGGAATAACACCAGTGATTGGGAATAACTTACAGTGTTCTGTTTTATCACTTTTTTCATAATAAATATGTTTTATGAGTGAAAGAAAGGAGGCTCTTTGCCAGGGCATCCTTTTTTCTTGCCCGGCACAAGACTGACTGGGAAAAAAATAGGTTTTACATACCTATTAAAATCAAAATAAAGGAAAATTTCAATAGAAAAAGTCTCAGAAACTTTGTTTTAATCATGAAAAGTAAAAGCAGCAGTATAGCCAGCCTACCCTTGTATTGCATTGGAATAGCTAAAACCCAAGTTAGATTTAATAGTCTTTTGTTTCTCCATTCAGAGTTGGAGAAACAGGACAGGAGGAACAGTGATAGTCTTACTAGACCTGAGTCATTAGTTTAAGGTAATTCTGCTTAAGGCAAGACTATTGTTATTATTATTATTATTATTATTATTACTATTATTATTATTTGCTTTTTAGGGCTGCACCCACAGCATATGGAGGTTCCTAGGCTAGGGGTCACAGTTCACGGCAAAGCCGGATCCTTAACCCAGGGGTCGAACCCGCAACCTCATGGTTCCTAGTTGGATTCATTTCTGCTGCGCCACAACGGGAGCTCCAAGGCAAGAATATTACTAAGGAAGACTGGAAATGGTTAGTATATATATATATTTCCTAGTCTATAAGGTTCAAAAAGCCTTTTTTTTCAAGGCTCACTTAAAATAAGACAAAAAGAAGACTAGAAATCATAAAACAAATACTAAAGTAGCATCATAGGTACAGTTGTATCTTATCTCTATAAAGTTTACAATGAAAAGAGAACTTGCAGCTAAAATGTTCCCTTTTTAAATAGGGATTTAAACACTGGCAAACTTTCTTTGGTCTGGATAATATTGAGTCAGACAAGTTGATGTGATGATAATACATGTGAAGTTTCACACTCCCCAGGAGGTCTTTGTTCCTTGGCTTTCAAAAATACGATTGACTTCTGCACCTCCTTCCAGATTCTCTTGTTCCTGACCAGCGTACAGACTCTTCTTCTTCTTAGAGGTCATTCTCTTTCCCCTGTGTCCGTCCATACTCTCTTTCAGTTATTCCCCCATGACTCCAATGATAACTTTTGGGTTGATAACTCTTAACTCTAGATCCCAGACACAGATCATTTTCTGAAACCCCTGTATATGACTGTTGCATGGTTAATGACTCATTAGCTCTGTTTAGTGGCCACTTGAATTCAATGTTCTAAAACCCAATGCTTGTTATAGCTTCTGAACTCCTTGTTTTGGTTAATGGTGACATGACTCTTGCTGCTCAAGCCAGAAACTTGATAATCTTAAAGGATGGCTTCTCTTTTACTTCCTTCATGTGGCCATTTGCTTCTGTTGATTTTACAAATGTCACAAAGCTATTACCATTATTACTTAAAAATGTTAATCTTGTTAAATTTAAAAACCAAGAAAATACAAGGAGTAAAAATAATAATCATCCATCCTACCTTGTTCCCGTTCTTACCACCTTCACCACTACCACACTTCAATTCTTCACCTGGATTATTCCAATACCTCCTAATTCTGTTTCTAGCCTTACTTCCTAATGGTCTGGTCTCTACACAGCAGCCAGACTATTTTAAAATATAAGTCAAATTTGATAGTTCAAACCACTCCTTGTTCAAAATCCTCTCTTAGCTTCTTATCTCATTCAGAATAAAAGCCAGTCTGCTTGTAAGATTCTAAAATGCCCTTTAGGACTGTCCCACTGCCTCTCCCCTCTTTGCCCAACCCCTCTGGCCTCTTCTGCTACATCCACCCCTCATGGCCTTCTTTGTGCTCTTGGAAGATGCCAAAAATATCTTGACTTAAGGTCTTTGTCCTTAATGTTCCTTTTGCCTGGAAATCTCCCTTCCTTGGATATCTTCATGACTTGCTCTTTCCCTTCTTTATCTTGGCTCAGATATTACCTTATCATGAAGACCTCTCTGAATCCCACCAAGAGAATTTCATATAACGCTATCTAGGGTGAACATATTATTTGTCATCCAAAAAAAGGATACTTTTGTGGTTGAAAAGGGACTCCAATGAGGTAGGAAGTTGAAATAAGAGCTGTAAACTGGGACTTTCCCTGGTAAACTGGGACATATGGTCATCCTTCTGTTAGATTTTTTTATTCGTAGCCCCTCTCATCACTCTCTAACATAGTACATGTTTACTTTACACATATTTTTTGACTGTTCACCCCTCCTTACAAGCTCATTGAAGAAAGAACTTTTTCTTTTCTCTTGTGTTTTCAGCACCTTGGACAGTACATACAACGTGATGAGTGCCCCCAAAAGATTTTTTAAATAAATGAGTGAAAACGAATTCGTATTCCCAACATTCAAAATTAGCCACTGCTGACATCTTGGCATAATAGTTTTTATTTTTGTAAAAATGATAAATATGCATTAGCAAATGAGTGCTGTAATTTACAAAGCTTTCCTCCCCATCACATCTCCTAGAAATTCTCAAGTAAATATTATTTTAGATATCTTTCACACAGATAGAAGAATAGAAGGTAGAAAAATAGAACTTTAATGAAAATAAAGTCATATTATTGATATTTTCCAAATGAATGGTATTTTAATTTGCTTGATTTTAAAGGTAGAAAAATGATTAAATTACTTGTTGAAATTCAAGTAAATATTTCTTTTATGTAGATATTTTTATTTCTTTTTAAAAAAATGTTATGGTTGTACCTATAGCATATGGAGGTTCTTGGGCCAGGGTTTGAATCCAAGCCCCAGCTGTGACCTGTGCTGCAGCCGTCCATGCCCAGGGTGAACCCACACTCCACGGCTACCCAAGCTGCTGCAGTCAGATTCCTTTTTTTTTTTTTTTTTTGCCACCCCTTGGCATATGGAATTTCCCAGCGAGGGATCAGATCCGATCCCCGGCCTTGACTTAAGCCACAGCTGCAAAAATACTGGATCCCTGTCCCACTGTGCCAGCTGGAGTCAAACCTGTGTCCCAGTGCTTCTAAGACGCTGCCAATCCTGTTGTGCCACAGTAGGAACTCCTGCACGTGGATCCTTAACCCACTGCTCCACGGCAGGAACTCCTAAGGTTTTATTTCTTAAGCAACATCTTTAAGGACAGAAAAAGAACTTTCAGAACACTGTGGTTGGAGTCATTTTAGCAAACTGTTTTGATATCCTTCTTTGAAAGATGAAAAAATTAGCAGTCTAATAATTTGTACCACTCTTTCCCCTCCCTTATGAGTTTTGGTATGTTGTTTTTTTTGCATTGAATGAAAATGGTAATTATAATTTCCACAATTTTGTAGGATTGCTTTTATATTTAAAGTGATTCAACTCACAGCCAGTCTTTTTATTACAGCTACTTTATTCTGAAGAGCTGTATATCTCTTGATCCCCGATTGGTTGAATTTCATCATCAGGCAAACTAAGAAATGCCCATGGCTACTTTGTTATTTGAGTTATATTTTTGGGTTATTCTTTCTTACTGAAATTATACAGTGCTTCCTTATCTTCTGGCATTTATTGTCCCAGAAGCAACCTGCCATCTTTTTCCTTGTGAAGATGATCCGTACCTCTACCCCACCCTGGTTTTTGTTTGCCGTACGCTAAAGGGATTTTTCTTCTGAAGTTCAAAAATTTAACTGAATTTGTTTTAGTGTTGAGTGGTTTGTTTCAAAATTTCCTAGAACATAGTCTGTTCTTTTTGATCTGAACTTTGCTGTTTCTCCATTTCTAGAAAATTTTCTTATATTTTACCTTCTTAGTATCTTCTGTTTCATTTGTCAAATTCTGTATCAACACATGGCCCCTGCATTGAATCATTTTTGGTATTCTATTGCTGTTAGCTTTTGCCTAATAGCTTTATTCTTGTTTTTATTTTTGAAGGCACTGTGATTATTTTATTCCTTTTTTTTTATGTTAACTGATATGACTTTCAGCAATGTCTATTCTGTTCCTTGTTTCACATTTAATTATCTCATCTCATTCTGTCTTATCAACTAGTCTTAGGACTTAAAAAAATTTTTTTTTTGTCTTTTTGCCTTTTTATGTAGAGCCACACCCGCGGCATATGGAGGTTCCCAGGCTAGGGGACTAACAGGAGCTGTAGCCGCCGGCCTTCGCCACAGCCACAGCAACACGGGGTCCGAGCCGTGTCTGCAACCTTCACCACAGCTCACGGCAACGCCGGCTCCTTAACCCACTAAGCAAGGCCAGGGATCGAACCCACAACCTCATGGTTCTTAGTCGGATTTGTTAACCACTGAGCCACGAAGGGAACTCCAACTATAATAATAATAAAAAAAATTTTTATTCTTAGGTTGTTTTATGGCATGAAGCAATTAATTGTATTGCTTTTCTTATATTCTTTGAGTTAGGTTTCTTTCTTATAGCTTGGTTTCTTTTCCTGCCTTTTGCGCACATGACCTTTGCTGTAATAGGTTTGTGTAATGTCCATGCCATTTCTTTTTACCTTGCTCTGACTAGACAATCTAATTTTCTCTGATATGATAGCAGTAACTTTATTCTCTTCCTAGAATACCTTGAAAGCAATTCTTTCTTTCTTCCTTGATCTAGGGATGACATTTCATTCCGTCCACTTTCCTGTCATATAAGGGAATGGCAAGGGAGGGGAACTTGGCATTCTTAGAATATTCAGAGTCTGAATATTCTCCTAAAACAGTGTTAAATTCCATGAAACGGAGTTCCGCTCCCTTATCTGGCAGAGGGTGTCCTATTCTAGAGGTTTTGGGTCACTTTTTACAGCTTAATGAATAGCTCTGGAGCCTTCATTTCTGAATGAATGTTAGCACCATTTCTAACTTTCCCATTTTTACTTGCTTCTCTTCAGTGATTTCCATGGTATCTCAGAAAAATGAACCAGACAGTGATATCCATTCTGTGCTTTTATTTCCAAACTTGTGGGTGCAGAGAAGATGTGCCTTTCCTTACTTGTTCTTTTTTGCTCCAGTGAACACCAAACTTCTTGCAGGGAGCTGCTACCTTATTTTCTTCTTATCTTTATACATCCACAGATTATGTTCCTCCACCTAGAATGTCCTTTTCCAATTCCCTTTCTGTCCAGGGAACTTTTAATTATCTTTAAAGACATGGCTTAAATGCATCGATTCCTTGGAATTTAAATAGTCCTTTTTTTTTTTTGCATTTCCATAGAGTTAGTATAAATTTTTACTTATCATATTGTGATAATTTGTTCATTCTTTTCCATAATAATTATGATTTATTTAACAGAACTGGAACATCTAGCAGAATGGGATATTTTCTGAAATCTTGTGTTGAAATATACATTTAATAAAACCAGCTGCAATAGCCAAGGACCTTCATGTCACAGTCTTCATGTTACAACAACCTTGAATAAATATTTATTGTGCTTATTTTGGTGTGGTAGGTCAGAATCTCTAAAAATGAAGTTCATAGATAGAGAACGTATTTTTAATTTTCCCTGCCTTGTCTTTTAGGATGATTGTCACTTTCTCAAGAGGCATGTAGAGGGCACCTGAAATAATACTACCTTATACTGGGATTCTCAGGGCAAATATCTATGATGTTCTTAATCACTAATGACTGTGAGAAAATGCCTCTAGAGAATGAAGGAGACCTGTGTCTCCTCAATACAAGCTATCCTACAATGTGTGAAAATTTATACTTCTATTCTCTTTTGCTCCTGTGAATCACATAAGTAAATATTTCTTTCCATCTTTCCCCTAAAATTACTCATTAAGGTCTTTCTCAAACAAATACAACTAAAAAGAAAATACAAGAAACAGTCTCTGAAATTGTTTCCTACAGTACTTTTTGGCTATCAGAGAAAAATGTAAATAAAAAAATAGTCAGAGGAGTTCCCACTGTGGCACAGTGAGTTAAGGATCCAGTGTTACTGTAGCTGGAGTGTAGGTCACAGCCACAGCTCAGATTCAATCCCTAGCCTAGAAACTTACATACGCCACCAGTGTGGCCAAAAAATACTGTTAGAGATCCTCAGTAAGTGGAATAAAGTGATGCTCAACTTAAGGTAGAGGTTATTTATTTATTTATTTATTTATTTATTTATTTTAGGGCTGCAACCACGGCATATGAAAATTCCCAGGATAAAGGTCGAATCAGAGCTGTAGCTGCTGACCTACACCTCAGCCATAGCAATGTGGGATCCGAGCCGAATCTGCTACCCACACCATAGCTCATGGCAATGCTGGGTCCTTAACTCACTGAGCAAGGCCAGGGATTGAACTCACATCCTCATGGATAATTGTTGGGTTCATTAACCACTGAGCCATGACAGGAACTCCGAAGATATTTTAAAGCAAAGAAAGAGAAGCATTTCCATCATTCTTCAGTATGCTATAATGTTAGACCATGAAAGACATGGACCACCTAAAGCTTGCCACAAATAGGTAGTTAGTATAAAGCTTCTTCATTTCAATTTGAAAGTTCTTGTATTCTAATGGACATTATTTGATACTTGTCTTTCAAGTGTCAAAAGTGAGCTTCATTTAAATCATCTGACCTGGGACACCACCAGCAGACACTATTATATTGTATCAGATATAAACTAAAGTTTTTCTAGAAAATGTTCACAGAACATCAATAAATAGCTGAGTTGGGGAGTTTGGGGTGGATGCACACAAACTGTAACATTCAGAGTGGATGGGCATTGGGTTCCTCCTGTATAGCAGAGGGAACTGTGTGAGACTGGGTCACTTTGCTGTACAACAGAAATCGGAGAAACATTGTAAATCAACTATATTTTAATTTAAAAAAATAGAGAGCTATTCATTCACCAAAAAAGCTGAGTTATTGTATCACTTACATAAAAGGACTAGATCAAGAGCACATATCAGACTAAACCTGTGTTTCCTACGGTAAATGGGATCTGTATTTATCATCTTTAATATGACTGATAAAATAAATATTAGCCTAAAGGTTTGAGTTTTAAATTTTGATTGCAGTGTGAATTAGACTGGTAACTACCACACTTGGTTCAAATCCTCCTCTTTTTGGTTATGGAGCTGGCCTAAGACCAGAGTAGGTAAATGTTTTGAGTAAGTCAGTTAGTCAGTGGTATCTGGAGTAATTTTTTCCCAAGAGTATAAACAACACTTGAGATTCTTACTTTTTGGTTAGTTTAATGTCTTTAGTGATACACCTAGCATTATAACCCAAGAACACTTGCTTTGAGACATTGTTTTGAGGTAACTTTAGGATAAATCTAAGCAAGACTGATGCACAGGGTCACTTGTTATGCTTTGGTTGTCAGATAATGTGCACATGATATTCAACCCACTTTTTATATTTCCACCTTTAGGATCTAGTAAGATTCATCAGTGGCTTTCATTTCTCTAGAGCTTCCTCACACTGATCCTAGAATATTATTTAGAGCAGTAGTTTCAGCTAACTCTTGCTGTCATTAACAAGTATCATGAAGATGAACAATACAGAGTAGCCTATATTGCTTCTCTAGTAAAATGATATTTGGTCTCATTCAAGTGAATTTCCATTTGGAGGTCTGGTTTTTAAATTCTCTTTTAATTCACTTTAAAGACTGTTTCAGTCTTTTATTAAAAGGGCCTCATGCTCTTTATGTTATTATGTCTGATATAGTAAGTAGTTTTTGGCTCGTAGTTTAATCATTTTTGGAATTAAAGAAATAATCATATTTTTCTGTAAAAACAATTTGTAGCTAAAGAAACTTGCTGGAATTTAAAAGCACATCATTTCTTCCATCTCCAACACTATGCTTTCATATGGATGTCATATTATTCATCCTGAATGTATCATTTGCCACTCAAATTTGATTTATATAACTTTAGAAGTTGGGCATGTACCCATTGCTGTCATGAACTATGAATTTTGAAAATTTAGCCAATAGCATCAAGCTGTTTTGGTCATATAAGCAAGGGTAAAAGAGACTTTGAAACAAATAAGCTTTTTTTATTATCACATTAAATATGTATGTTGCAACATAAAATATCTCAAGGTTTTACAATATACATACACAAGGCCCTGAAGATTTCTCTTCATATAGTACAAAACCTCATAAAATGCTCATCTGACCAAAGAATATCCATCTTCCCTTTGTGGTCGAGGGAGAGAACTGAGTATAGGGCAGTGTCTAATGCAAACAGTTCTTTCCTCAAGGCATAGTTCTCTGAAATAGTTCACCTTAACGGCTGCCTTCATTTATGTAGTCACTGTACTTTCTTTGATGAATCATGATGACATTGAGAGATGATCTGAGAAGGATGAGGACATTATGGCAGAGCTATTTGACAAATGTAGAAACTTTCACTCCATTGCAGAATTGGTGCTGGATTCAGGCTGTGTCCATACACATAGACCAATCTGTATGTGTTTATTAACTTGTCCAGTGAGACTGAAAATGCAGTCTTATCCCAGCACGTGAAGACAAAAAAAACAAAACAAAACCAAATAAAACACATTTTTTTTTGGAAATAGTTCAGAAAGATTGCTTTCTTTGTAGGTTTAAATAGTCTTGGCCTGTCAAGGACACCAAATGCTGTTCTCATTTCTATATAGGAATCTATGGATAAGAATGTTCTATAGTATTTTATTTTATAAATGAGGTAAAATGTGATTCAACAACTATTCAATAATGCTTTTAGCTAGGCTTAAATTAAGAATTTTCATTATAGACAATAGGTAAAAACTATCATGATTGATTTATGTCCTAATGTTACTTGCTACTTATCACTGCAAAATTAAAATCACCTGAAGTAGGACTGTGTTCATTTGTCTGACTTAGCTGAACTATGAGAAAGGGGTTAAAAGAATAAAGGCCATAACTTTTTCTGAAAATCTGAGCTGATTTTTCCCTAGCCATGTGATGAGCCAAATTCTATGGCTCTTCATAGGTAGGGGTAAAGCTTGTAAGTTTGATTAGGTTCCACTGGCTTATTTTTGTTTTTATTTCTATTGCCTTGGGAGACTGACCTAAGACAACATTTTTTATGGTTGATGTGAGAAAAATGTTTTGCCTATGTTCTCTTCAAAGAGTTCTATGGTGTTTTATCATATATCTAAGTATGTAAGCCATTTTAAATTTATTTTGGTGCATGGTGTGAGGGTGTGTTCTAGTCTCATTGGTTTACATGCAGCTGTTCAGTTTTGCCAGCGCCACTTACCAAAGAGTCTGTCTTTTTCCCATTTTATATTCTTCCCTCCTTTGTTGAAGATTAATTGACTGTAGGTGTCTAGGTCTATTTCTGGGCTGTCTATTCTGTTGCATTGATCCATATGTCTCTTTTTATACCAAAACTCACTGTCTTGATTACTGCAGCTTTGTAATATTGTCTGAAGTTTGGGAGAGTTATCTGTCCTGCTTTTTTTTTTTTTCTTCCCTCAGGATTGCTTTGGCAATTCTGGGTCTTTTATGGTTCCATACAAATTTTTAGGTTATTTGTTCTAGTTTTATGAAAAATGCCATGGGGAATTTGATAGGGATCACATTGGATCTGTAGATTGCTTTGGGTAGTATGGCCATTTTAACAGTATTAATTCTTCCAATCCAGGAGCATGGGATATCTTTCCATTTCTTTGAATCCTCTTTAATTTCCTTGATTAATGTTTTATGGTTCTCAGCATATAAATCTTTCACCTCCTTTGTCAGTTTTAATCCTAGGTATTTAATTTTGGGGGGGTACAGTTTAAAAGGTATTTTGTTATATTCTTTTTCTAATATTTCACTGTTTGTATACAGAAATGCAACCAATTTCTGAATGTTTATCTGTATCCTGCTACTCTGCTGAATTTATTGATCAGTTTGAGTGGTTTTTGTGTGGAGTCCTTAGGGTTTCCATATATGGTATCATGTGATATGCATAGAGTGATAGTTTTACCGCCTCTCTTCCAATTTGGATACATTTTATTTCTTTTGTCTGTCTGATTGCTGTGGCTAGGTCTTCCAATGCTATGTTGAATAAAAATGGTGAGAGTGGGCATCCTTGTCTTGTTCCAGATTTTTGCGGGAAGGTTTTCAGCTTTTCTCCATTGAGTGTTATATTGGCTGTGGGTTTGTCATAATGGCTTTTATTTTATTTTACTTTCTTTTATTGTCTTTTTAGGGCTGTACCTGTGGCATATAGAAATTCCAAGACTGGGGTCAGATTGGAGCTGCAGTTGCTGGCTTATACCACAGCTTAACAACACAGGATTTGAGCCACATTTATGACTTATCCTGCAGCTTGGGGCAACACTGGATCCTTAATATGCATCCTCTTGGTTTCTTAACCTGCTGAGACACAATGGGAACTCCCCGTCTGTAATTTTTTGGAAAAGTTTCAGAAGGATAGGTGTTAACTGTTCTGTAAATGTTAGGTAGAATTTGACTGTGACCCATCTGGTCCTGGACTTTTGCTTTTTGGAAGTTTTTAAATTACGGTTTTAATTTTAGTGCTTGTGATTGGTTTGTTCATATTTTCTGTTTCTTTCTGGTTAAGTCTTGGAAGATGGTACCTTTCCAAGAATTTGCCCATTTTTTTCCTAGGTTGTCCTTTTTGTTGGCATATAGTTGTATGTAGTAGTCTTTTGTGATCCTTTGTATTTCTGTGATGGCCATTGTAACGTCTCCTTTTTCATTTCTAATTTTATTGATTTGAACTCTCTTCCTTTTTTTTTGATGAGTTTGGCTAAGGGTTTATCACTTTTGTTGATCTTTTCAAGAACCTGTTTTTTGTTTCAGTGATCTTCTCTATTGTTTTCTTCATTTCTGTTTCATTTATTTCTACTCTTTTCTTTATAATTTCTTTCCTTCTACTCCCTGTGGGTTTTGTTCTCTCTGTAGTTACTTTATGTGTGAAAGTAGTTGTTTATTTGAGATTTTTCTTGTTTCCTGAAGTAGGCTTATATTGCTATAAACTTCCCTCTTAGAACTGCTTTTTATTGCATCCCGTAGGTTTTAGATCTTTTTGTCTTTATTGTCTGTGGGTGCTTTTTTCTAAATAATACCTGATGACCAACTTGACTGTCCAATTACCTCTCTTCCACAACTTGATTGGCTAAACTTGAAGAACTGTTTTGCTACAAAGACATTGTCTATAAGAAAGTTAATGTTGCAGGGAAAAAATGTCACTCCAGTCTATTTTAATACTTTTATAGACACATTTATGCATTCATAAACAACACAGAATTTTTTTGCCTTTTTTGAATGTTAAAAAAGGTATTCATATTTCCTTTTTTCATTTCTTTTATGTTTTTAAGATTTATCTGTGTCATTTTATATTACTTTTGCTATTTATCAAAGAAAGGGTTAAAAAAAAGAAGAATCATTGCTTTGTTTCCTGGAAACTCATGCCAAAATTCCTGTCTTATTCTTACAGTCATTTTCTCCCCATCTGTGCAAAAAACAGTTACTAAGTTCAGTTAACTCATTGGGGAAAACAGTCAAATTGGTTGGAAAAAGCTGACAAAAAGCAGCAGCAGGTCTTGGCATTGTGTACCCACAGCAAACCTGACTGCTTCTGCCTGGTCCTACTCCAGGATCTTAAGTTTGCTCCTTTTTTATAACATCCTTTTCGGGCTCCATCACTCACCATCTGTTATTGTCCAGTCTTCCTCTCTTTCCTTCTTTGATGGGCAATTTGGTTTGGACTAACTTTAGCCTCATCACCAAATCAAGAGTTATTCTTTTTCCTATTCTGGGACTCATAATAGGAATAGGAATAGGAATAATTTGGGACCCAGTGGAGGCTCAGGGACTTCCAGGCATCCCCTGACCTTGCTATTTCCACTACTTTCCTATGTTTAAATTTTTTACTCTTGCATATAAATAGTAGTCACCTGGAGTCATGCAGCCATTGCTGGTGAAGTAGTTCCATGTTTCTTATCAATTCCTTAATGTATGCTGATTAAGTGTTTACTTAATGTTCATTTTTTTTTACATGTGAAAATCAAAACATGAGAAAGAAAGAAGCAGGTGACTTAAATTAGGTGTGTGTAAGGTGCCTTATATAGTGCTTGGCACATAGAAAGCTCTTAAGGAATGGTAGTTATTATGGAAATCTGAATATAATTAAATAGTAGGGTTTATTTTCAAGTTTTGTTTGTTTTTATATTTTGATCTTGAATTTAGGCTAATGAAGAAAGAGCAGGGAAATATTTTTTATGGCTAGGCTAGTAAAGAACAGGGTACTGGTTTCTGCCTCACTGCTCTTTCCTGCCTTATTATTGGAGGCAAACATGAGGCCTGAGAGCAATGCAGCACTAAATCCAAGAGGACCTAGAGGGGCGAGAGACGGGGTAAAAAGTGAAGAAGAAACTGTCGTCACCTCTGCACATATATAGCAGGTCCATGGTAAAGAGAATCTCCAATGGAAGCTGCTGTTTTGAGAAGAGAAAAGGTTGCCAGGAAAAAGAATTATGTAAGGAAAAATTTTCTTGATTTTCTCTAAAAAATGTGTGAGGGATAGAAAAAGCAATGCAAATAGAATATATTTAACTCATATTCTGTGATTTATTCTTTAAGGAGTAACTATCATCTGGGGCTGGGTATAAAAAAATGAATTCATTTCCATAACTCACAAAATTTTGCTATAATTGCATACTTTCCAAGTGACCTTTATTCTATGATAATGTTTGAAGCTGGCTTTCCCAATGGATGAGTTGCAATCATAAAGCCATGGTTATAATGGCTCAGGTCACAGGTGGAATAACTGAATAGCATTAACAATGACATTTGATTATGTTTCTTCATTTTTTCACAATGATATGTCAGATTCCTTGTGAAATCAGAGACCATGGGGATTCATTATTGCTAGGCTTGATTGAATTGCAATTTTATAACTATCTAATAAATTAGCATTTAATACTGAGAGATTTCTTCTTAAACTAGAAGGTCACTTTGTTTTAAAGAAGACTTTTGCAAGGAGAAGCAAAAGAAACCATTTTGAAAATTCAGGAGATAAAAATCCTACCCAAGCAAATGGGTCTCAGATCTCTGAAACCATTTGCTTTGTCAGGGTATCATTTTGTGGTTTAAAAAAAGGGGAGGGAGGATTAAATGTCAGAAATCACTGAGTCAAATTTCTTTTAACTTTACCAATTTTGTACTCTTCTGTGTCCAGTTTTTTTCATATACTTTTCTTTCCATCCTGGTTATCTTTGTTCTTTTCTAGCTCATTTCCCACACTAAGAGAAGACATAAATATAAAGTTCTATATAGAGTCAGAATTATCTCAGAAATGCAAATTTTCATAACTGTCAAAGAAAAAATGTATCACATTTTTCTCATTTGATTCACTGATTATTTTATTGTCAGGATGGTTTGGGTTAGGACCTTCACAGCCTGAGGTTTTTTTTTTTTCTTACAAATTTTCACTAAATTAACATGTTGACATACATCATCAGAATTCCAGATTTTGGCTTTGCCATTAACCAGAGTCTATTTTAGGGGCCTTGAGGGCATTGTTTCTGTTTAAAATGAAAGGAACATGTGAATCAAGTTCAAATGGCTAGTGTGTATGTGTGTGCACGAGTGTGTGTATGCACATATATAAGTGTTTCAGCATTATATACACTAACATCTTGCTATAGTGAAGGTTTTGGTGTTCATCCTCAATGAAACATCACTTTTTGACTTTATGGAGGCAATTGCAGAATGTTTCACATTATTGTTAAATCCAACATTTTAATTATAAAATAGTGTACCTCTCAGTCTTTCGCTACATACTTTTAATTCGTTTTCCTTCAGAAGAAAAAGAAAAAAGTCATCGTCATCAAATATGTGGATGAATATAGTGTGATATTTTACATTTTAGTTATTGACATTTAGTTCTCTGAAAAGTCTGTTTATTTGCTATTAAAGGAAAGTGGGTTGTTTCCAAAACAGCTACCACATTGGATTGCACAGATTGGCTTCATGCTCTTCTTATCAAGAGCAAGGTATTAGGTGGATTTATACTGCATGTGGAAATGTCAGCTATGGTGTTCTGATGTATCAGCAAATGTTTACTATAATCATTATCCAATGGGCACTTTCAGTTTAGGATTACGTCCTTAATATCACCAGAAAAATTTAGACAAACTTGACAAGTTTGATAGTGACTCCTTATGGTTCTTTCGGAAGTGTGGAGTTTGATTTATTTGCGTACTTATCTGATGGTCAACATTTTTTGTTTTTAGGGCAGATTGATTCACTACTGTTAGTTTGACCATTATATTCAAACCAGTTAA
This sequence comes from Catagonus wagneri, assembly GCA_004024745.2. NCBI lineage: Eukaryota > Metazoa > Chordata > Mammalia > Artiodactyla > Tayassuidae > Catagonus > Catagonus wagneri. The sequence continues at coordinate 15,484,974 of PVHT021183629.1, read as the reverse complement.
TTATGTTGATCTAAAAATAAATTTTAAAAGAGACTATAAAGTTAGCTATATTTATAGCTCTGTGAAACCACGTTTTCTAGTATGTAGTTATTTGACCTTGAGTTACTAACACAATAAAGGTGAGGGTGTTTCTGAGGTAAAAACATAATAGATGATATGGGTGGCAAAGCTGGTCACTCACGGATGTCTCAAAATATTCATATCTAGATCAGCAGGTATTTCTGAGGCAGCTGACAGAAGGCCTGGATTATATGACAAGAACAGGTGCACCTTGGTTGTGGGAATATGGTCCTCATAGTCAATTTTAAATATTTCTGTAATCCCACAGATACTTCCACCAAGATATAGAGGGCATTAAAATATGTCTAGAACCTTTAAAAACTTAAAAAAAATCCCAATTCTTAACAATTTAGAGAGAAAGAAAAAGCTCGGCAAATGGAAGAGACAATTCAAATACTGGGTATTAATTTTGTGTTTCAAATATATAGTTTTCTGGAAATGAATGTTTACAGTAGTAATCTTTCTTCATGTTGGTAAAGTAATAGCTCTATTTGCAGCAAAAAGTATTTTTAACATTTTGCCAACATTTTTATTATATCTATCTTGCAATCATCTATCTATCATTTGTTGTTGAACCATTGGGATTTGAGCTGCAGTCATCATGACTCTTCACCCGTAAATACTTCAGCATCCATCTTACATACCTAGTACCGTTGTCACACCTAAGATGATCAATAACAATTCAGTAATATCAGCTAATATACTTTTATATTCAGATCTTTGCACTTGTCTCCAGTAGGTCTTTAAGAGCCAAAACAAATGTTTTGATATAACATTTTGCCAAGTGAATCAAGTTCTTACAATGTCATAGTTATATTTTCTCATTGGCCATTGAACAGGCTTAAGTTTCCATGGTCCCAAGCTACCAACTGAACCCGCTAGAGTAATTTGCTGGAATGAGAAATACTAACTGCCAAAACCAAAAAACGTTAATCAGCAACCAGCCTGACTATGATTTCCAAGGTGCTAATCACTTGGAAAAATTGCCTCTCATTGGCTCATTCTATAGATAATTACTAATGGAAAAGCTGCTAGAATAGTGAGAAAGTATATTAGCATTTAATGGGTCTTGGTGCCCAAGGCTTGGATTATAAATTATAAAGACTGCATTAGCCAGATGGACAGGATTAATTAGCATGCTGGTGTTACCTGGCATCCTGTGGTGGTTGAGGGTAAACAAAGTGACCATAACCATTTTGGCATAGTTTGTCATTGTTCTTGGTGGTGAGAGGTAGCGTTTTATTCTGTAGTTAGAGCGCTGAGAGTCAGTAATTCTGGGCGCTAATAAATAGCAAAGCATTTAGTCCTTCTGTACTTTGGCTAAAATTTATCTTCATGTACTTCAGTTTCCTCCATCTCTAATAATTTAAATGGGCAACCCATGTAAAATCTTTGCATATCAGTTTCATCATCCGTAATATAAAGAAGCTGAACTAGATATTCTCTAAGATCCGTTCCAGATTTGAGATTTTATGGGACTGTGTAGATTCATGCACAGTAACAGATCTGGAATGGGAGGGAAATGAGGCTAAAAGCAAATGTGTTTCACTAAACCAATATTTCCAAATGAAAACAATCTATAAACAAATATACCAGGGGTGAGTTTATATTTCCCAAGTCAGGTAGGCTGCTTTTTTGGCCTCCTGCATGGGTTTTCTTGTTAGATAAGTGGATGATTGTTTTGTTTGCTCTTTCCTAGAACTGTCGCTTCTATACAGGTACTGTGGAAATCCTGAAAAGGAGAGAGGTGAGATTTTCCTCTCATCTGAGAGCTAGAACACTGTACTGAGCTCAATAGGAAGAAGGAATGTTACTTTCAGATTTCTTTATTCAGTGGTTTCAGTTGTACTAAGATAAAATCATTTGAGAGAGTGGGATTTTTCTGTAATCGTGACATCAAGAGTCCAGTTTCTGTCACAAGAATCTTTTCCTCAATGTGTATGTGGCTTTGATGAGAGATATTTCTACTGTTGAACTTAATGATAATAATTAACATTAAATGAACACTTCTGTTTGACAGGATAGGACTAAATGTTTTACCAGGATTATTAGTATATTATAGTTAATTCTCATAAAACACCGTGATATTGGACTTTTAATAGCCATATATAATAGATGAAGAAACTTAGAGAGTTTAGGCCACCCAACTAAGGTAAAGGGTGGAGTTGGAATTTAAAACCAAGGCAAGCTCTCAGAGTGCTTGCTGCTATTCCTGATGCTGTGGCTAAGGTTACAGAAGCCTTGAGTCTTTGCTCAGTGTACTTATGGCTCCATGTCTCCAAGGAGACCTGAAAATTTCAGAAAATCCTGAAAGTTTTTCTTTGTCTTTCCTGCTTATTAATTACTCCCGTTACCTACAGGCCATACCTCAGTAGCTTCCTAACTTCTAGGCCGATTCTTGGCAGTTTTGCTGTAGAATGGATTTAAGAATTGAGGGGTTTGGCTGCCAAGTGTCCTTTCTAGTTCTGAATGTCTTCAACTCACTTGCAATTCATAGCATACATTTGGATTTTGATTAGTATTCTAGTGCCAGCACTTAGCCTCATCTCAGTGTGATGCCTTGATTTGTCACTTTGATGTTTAACAAATAGGTGGCATTGATAAAGCATGTTCAAAAATCAAGTGTGTCGATGTGTTAACTTCTGTAGAAGGTCCAAGGTCACAATGAGATAAGAAACACTACTGCTTAGGACCTTGGTTTGGTCATAGCTCAGTGTCTTACTCCTGCTGTGTTTTGTTGGTTCCCCAAAGTGCCTTTCTCTCCACTCTGTCTAACAATGACTCATGAGATAGCATAACTCTTAAATAGCAGAATCTAGTTATAACACTTAGTTTTATTTGAAAGTTTTTTTCTTATCAATCAAATTTAATCATATAAAAGAATGGAGGGAATTTGAAAGATATATTCAAATAACTGTGTTGATAATAATTAGTGGCATGTCCATAAAATACGTGATACTTCACCGTTCATCTCAGTTGAAGTACCTTGGGATCTGTCCCCCAAATGGTTGATTCCATTGCGGTATAGCATTATAACCTGGTGTATTAGTCTGTTCAGATATTATAACAAAATACGACAGACTGAGTGGCTTAAACAGCATCAGTTTATTTCTCATAGGTCTGGATGAGAAGTCCAAGATCAAGGTGCCATCAAATCCAATGTCTGGTGAGAACTGCTTTCTGGTTTGCAGGTAGTCCTCTTGTGTCCTTGTGTGGTGGAGAACAGAGGGAGAGGAAGCAGCCTCTCTTGTGTCTGTTCTTATAAGGACACTAATCCCAGCATGAGGACTCAACCCTCATGATGTAACTCTGGGGATCAGAGTTTCAACATGTGGATTTGTAGAAGACACAAACATGCCGTTCATTATATATGGTTAATAACTATTAGTAATTATAATGGTAACTTCCGTTTATCAAATACCTCCTTCATCTCAGGCACTTTGCCAAAATTTTTAAAAAGTATTATTTCATTTAATCTTCAAATAACCTGATGAATTAAATACTGCTTTAAAAAATCCCTCTTTAAAGAAAAAAATGAACAAAGCATTTAAAACATGTTGAACAGTAGAGAACTTAACATGAAAAGCAGTCTTGCATGCTATTTCTTTCTACCTCAAATTCCACTCTCTCTTTCCTCAGAGGCAACCTCTTTTAATTGTCCAAATTTCTTGAGTATTTATTTTCGAAACTTTAGATATATGCTAATTCTTCTGTTTAATAAATTTACTGGGCTCTATATTATATCATTCCATTTTGGGGGGCTGTACCCATGAAATGCTGAAATTCCTGGGCTAGGGATTGAATTTGTGCCACAGCAGTAACGATGCTGGATCCTTAACCTGCTAGACCACAAGGGAACTCCCTATTATTCCATTTTATGATATATACAGAATTGGCAAAGCAATAGGGGCAGAGAACAGTTTAGTGGTTGCCAGGGGTTGGAATAGGGTAGAATGGAGAGTGACTGCTGAATTGCTTAGTGGGTATGGAATTTCTTTTTAGGGTGATGAAAATGTCCCAAATGTAGATAATGAGATGGTTGTGCCACATAGTAAATATACTACTGAGTTGTACAACTTAAAATGGCTAAAACATTGAGTTTTATGTTGTATTAATTTTACCTCCATAAAAATTTTAGATGGCTCGTGGTTAGAAAGTCACCTACATTATCCTTGAGCTCACATGTTTCATATTTATATTATTTTAATGCTTTTTACCTTCTTTTTAAAGTTGAGGAACTTGAAGCAAAAGAGGTTAACTTTCCCAAGATCTTATAAATAATAAATGTAGGATCTGTCCCCAAGTAGTGTAATTACACAGACTGCACATACAACCACTGTTCACCACTTCCTTTCAAGATGGCAGTTCTGGCAGTTGAAACTGTGTAAGTGGAAAGGAAGTTGACCTCTGATTAGATACAGAGAATTTGTCTTATACATGAGAACTTTTACGTAAAAATATTATTGTATTGTATCACCATGATCACTCCAATTGTTAGACTTATTTACCTTACTGAACATGAAAATAAGAGTCTACCAGTGGATTGAAGTGCCATTACATTGATTGAGGGATTTATTAAAGTAGAACTAATCCAGTTTGGTGCATGAAGGGTTACAGTAGTTTCCTTTTAATATCTGTTTAAATAATTGATATGAGAATTAAGCAGTTACAGGTTTCTGTTACATTTATGCATGACCCTTGACTGCTAATTGTATGAGTCAACTGCATTCCATTAGTGATCTTAGCAGCAAAGGTAAGATGTATAATTGATTGTTGTTGAGTGAATAAGTCTAATAAGCAGCTGGAAGTAAAGTGTGTCTGTTCAAAACTGATAGAAATATCCTTCTTTTATCATCACAAGGAAGAGTAGGGGAGAAGAGAGCTTCCTTCCCTTCCAGGGCATGCAACAGTACTAGGGAATGATATTCAGTATTGCCAATCCAGAATACTTAAGCAAGGAGTAGAAATGGTGTCTCAGAAAGAGAATGTGTTTTCCAAAAAGATCCCCTGTACCTTATAGCCCTGCTTACTTCTCTGTTTCTCTGTATTTTTAATATTCTATAATTCAATAAGCAAACATTTATTAAGCATTAGATTCCAACGGTGAAACCACTAAGCTAGGTTTTGTGGAGACGAGGTTTTAGAATACATATCTACCCTTGAGAAATTTATAGTCAGTTGGATTGGCAGGCAAGATGTACATACAGTGTGAAATTTCTAGGGTTCTTTGGGTCAAGACAGAATTAACCAAGCTCTGTTCTCTGTAATGCAAGTGACAGTGCTAAGAGAATCTAGAAACATTTTTTTGTTCTCTTGCAATTAGTATATAGAATACAATGTCATATTTTTTCCCCCATTTAAACAAAATACCTCTCCTTAATACATTCCTTCTCACATACAAATATGCCATTTGAAGAGTGTGGCATGATTTTTAGAAGTATGGGAATGGATGATTTAGGGTCTGATTTCTGTCTTTCATTAACTCCTGAACTTTGGCTGAATTACTTAACCTCATTAAGCCTCAGCTTTTTTATTTGTAAAGTGAAGAAAATATGTTACCTCACAGAGTTTTTGTGAAGATTAGAGGAAATAATGTAAATTGCCTAGCAAATTGCCTACTATAGGAGAGCAGTAAAAATAATACTCAGTGTTAGCTTTCATTATTGTTATTAATAATAACATTGAGGAAATTCTTAAGAATGAATTACTCCTAAATGTAACTCCCAAACTCAGCAATTAATATCATTTGGTATATTCCAGTCTTTCAATATATATGCATTTATAGAATTTCTTAATAGACATAATTATTATCTTTTTCCATTAGCTTAAAATGTTGTCAGTGGCAAATTTATGTCTAATATAGTTCCTCAGCCCCTTGTGCACAGTGGGAATCTAATAATTATTTTTTGGGAAAATCAGACCTCTCTTGACTCTGTCTTCCTTTGTTACCCTTAGCTCTTTCCTGCCTTTCACAGATAGCTTCCTGAAGGGTTACCTTCACCTCTAAACTCCCAGATGGTCCACAGCCCACTGTAACTGGTCTACAAATCCACTGTGATTGAACTTGGTTCCCACTTCTCTAAACAGCATTTACCAAGGTCATGCTCTCACTTCCAGCAGACACTTTCAGTCCTTACCTTCTGAATGACCTTGGAAGCACTCAGATGTTGTTAACTGCCTTCTACTCCTTCTGGAAATATACAATCTGAGTTTTCCTGTCACCTCTCAATCCCCTTTTATCTCCTTCAGGGACTCTCTAACTTTACAGTCAAATTGACTTCTATGGAATGACTTGTGTTCCACTAAAATTCATATATTGAAGTCCTTACCCCCAATGGCTCAGGTTATGAGTGTGTTTGGAGAGAGGTTCTTTAAAAAGGTTGTTAAATTAAAATGAAGTCATATGGCAGGTCCCAATCCAGTCTAACTACTGTGCTTGTAAGAAGAGGAGACTGGCAGAGAGGCACAGCGGGAAGACCATGCAGAACTACAGGGAGAAGGCAGCTGTCCAAAGGCCAGGCAGAGACCTCAGAAGAAGCCAATCCTGCTAACACCTTCTTCTTGGACTTCTAGCTTTCAAAATTGGGAGAATATAAATTTCTGTCATTTAACCCCCCCCCCCCCCCGTCTGTGGTGTTCTGTTATGGTAGCTCTAGCAGACTAATGCACTGACCTTTCAGATGGTGAATCTGATTGTGTCATACCCCAGTTTCCAACTCTAACCATACTCTACTAAGCTACAAATCAATACTAGTGTTCTTGCAATAGCTCATTTGGTGTTCCTGACTTGTGCCCCAGTTTCCAACATCTTGCCACATGTTCTCCATCTTAGTGCTCCAGCAACACTGTGCTTCTTTCCTGGGTACTCATGGCTCCTTCTGACTGACACACTCCTGCTGTCTCTGCTTCCCTCTCCTTCTCTTGGATGATTCTGTGGGTCCTTGAAGTGTCAGCTTGGAGACGGCTTCCTCCTGAGTCTTTCCATGCTCTCTTGGCCCTAGCCCTGCATTTACTTCCATCTAATGCTGATTAGACTGCTGCAGTGGCCTGATTACTTGTTTGTTTCCTCTTGTGGCGAGTACTCCCACCTCCATCCTGCTGAAGGCTCCTGGATGGCAGGGAAATCATTCCCTTCATTTATAACACCAGAGTACTGGGTATATAGTAGAGTCTTGAGATTTGTTGACTGAATGAATGAGAGCCTGTTGCTTAGCAGAAGAGAAAATTATTTTTCTAATTTTGATGGTTAGCTTAATAACATTGGGTAAGAATATTAATTTTAATTCTGTATATCTGATTTTGAATATTGGCCAATACAAAAGATTGTATTCTTAGAATACAAATATGTCACTTTGCTTACTTCTGTTGGTAAATTTTTCTGCCTTAGAACATTGTTCTGCAAAGTATCCATGGCTGCAAGAAAAATTCAAAATAGCATATCGATGTGAAATAATTTTATTATATTTTGTTCCTCCCTCCTTCCTTTCCTTCCTCCCTTCCCCCCTCCCTTCCTTCCTCTCTTCTTCCCTCCCTCCTCCCTCCCTTCCTTCCTCCCTCCCTCCCTTCTTCCTTCCTCCCTTCCTTCCTTCCTTCCTTCCTTCCTTCCTTCCTTCCTTCCTTCCTTCCTTCCTTATTTCTGGTCTATATAGAACCCAATAAATTTTTTTAAAATGTGTTATTTTGGAGATAGTCAGCTTGCCTTCTGGAGCTACATAAATGGGGCACATTAGGAAAGTGAGTCCAAAAAGTTTGGTTTTCATATGGTAAATTTAACTGGTATTTTTAGCAATGAGGGAATCCGCAATCAGTATTGATGGGTTAGAATTTTTTTTTTTTTTTCTGGTGAAAGAGAGTGGGTGAATTTGTGCTTAACAAAACTCTGGAAGGGCTCTTGTATGATGCCAATTCTACAAAAGTCCTTGGAACCCAGGGTATGTAACTCTTTTAAAACCTTGGTGTTAGAAGTTTGGAATTACACAACCTTCAAAAGGGAAGAAGGTTCTGTATTGGGACTAGCTGCATGGTTTTAAAGAAATAGTTTTGGTTCTGGTAGTGAGCCAGAATGAGAAATAATTTCATCTGCTAATGATTAACATGTTTATTGTTAAAGCTGATTTTCTCTTACAGTAGAGATGCAGCTCAGGGTGCATGTGTGCGTGCGTGCGTGTGTGTGTGTGTGTGTGTGTGTGTGTGTATCTATCTCCAGGCACAGTCAACATTTAACATTTAATTTTTTTTAAGGCATCCCACACACTGAAGATATTCATAAGCATTGAACTAAAGAGAATCAAAATTGGAACTTAACAAAAATACAGAGATCACTGGTATATTTAAAATTTTAAATATATAGAATGGAGACCCCCAAATAAATGCCATGGTATCACAAGTTAGTCCACATTTTAAAAAATAATAAAGAAAATCAGGGAAAGTCAAACCATTGTCTTTAATTTAATATTAAAAACAAAAGCAAAACACCAACCTCTAAAGGCTCTTACAAAAATACTCTTCTCTATATTTAAAAAAAAAATCAGGAGTTCCTGTCATGGCGCAGCGGAAATGAATCTGACTAGTATCCACGAGGATGCGGGTTCGATCCCTGGCCTCGCTCAGTGGGTTAAGGATCCGGCATTGCCGTGAGCTGTGGTGTAGGTTGCAGATGTGGCTTGGATCCCATGTTGCTGTGGCTGTGGTATAGGCTGGTAGCTCTAGCTCCGATTTAACCCCTAGCCTGGGAACCTCTATATGCTGCGGGTGCAGCCCTAAAGAGCAAAAACAATGCAAAAAAAAAAAACTGGCTGAATTTTATTTGATTTATTTTGTTGACCACGCTTGACTTATGGTACCTATAAAAATTAACATGCTTTGGTGTCCATGTATTCCCATAGCAGAATTGTATCAGAGCCCGACACTAAAGCACTCTGTAGTTGCTATTATCAAATGCTGAATCTCATTTTAGTGATGATAAAAGGCCCCTAGTATTAAAACACTGGGTTTATAGATGGTAGATGAAAAATGTATTTTGTGGTAGAACATGACTTGCTTACTATGGAAATCTCTCCAGCTGCCTAGAAACGTTGCCTAGCAACCCTGGAAACACAGAAAATGTAATATCATCTTTGAGTTGCTTGTGGGTAAAGGGATTATTAAAACTATGAGTTAGAAAAAAAGGACCACAAAGTTTGTTCTTGGGCACCACAACAGCTAATACTTTCTATTTTGATAGTGCCTTGGTGCCCCTTTCTCACAGAGTTTCAAGTGTTCTGCCTGTGTTCTCCCATGAATGCTCTCATTTCTAAGTCTCAACAATGCAGAAAAGAAGGTCATTTGCATAGGTTACGATATGCCCTTGCCATCAGAGGATTCAGCTCCTTTCCCCAAGCCCTCTGACTCCATGCAGCTCTCTGGTTTGGTGAGTAGCAGCCAGCCAGCAGCGGCCGCCAGCTTTGATTGCAGCCTTTTGCCACAACTGCCAGCTTCCTTTAGATCCAGCAATTTCTGGGAGGATTGCAAGTGATTTGTAGTTGGCTGCTGCCCTGACTGTCTGCTGGTTGGCCACGGCTGTGGGCAGCTTGTTCCTGGAAGAGCACCCTAACTCTTGCCCTCTGGTCTGACACCTTTGTTTCTGGTTACACATTCCACTCAAGTCACAGCACAGAGCTCTGAAAGGCTCTTGCCTTGAGACTAGGCAGATGTGTGTTATGTTATAAGCAGAGTAAAAGGGCTAAGTGGGCTCTGGCTTTATTCAGAATCCCTGTTCATAGGATTAGAATTTTGTTTGATTGGACAAATATATTAATGGACTTCGTTTTGCATGGCAAAAAATAAATCTTCCTGAAGTAATGTGAACAAATGAGTTGTTTCCACACTGAAACTGAGTATAGCTTTGAGTGTGAATATTCTCCTGGTCAACTTTCAAAAGCTCGTTTCCACTAGAATTGGAACTACTCTTAATAATTGTAATAGAACTAGCAATAGTAAAGATAGAACCTTAGATGTCTTTATTACTACAGTCTGTAAAAGACTCGGACATCTGGGTTCTCATAAGATCTGCATAACTCCCTTTGAGAGGGGCAGTTTTATAGCAATAAAAGTGATGCTCAAAGAGGTTGAGATGACTTCTTAGTCATTAGCTAGTAAATGGAAGGAATATTCTTGAACATGAACTTTCTGGTTTCCAGTCCAGTGTGATTGTTAATATTAACTGGTGTTTGGGTTAGTAGATAGGATGCCTGTCTAAAGGAGAAAGCAAAGAAACGAGCAGAAATAACAGTATATATGGACTGGAATCTCATGTGTGATTTTGGGGAAATCATAACCTCTGTGGACATGTATTTCCCCATCTGTTGTGTTAGGATTTGAACTATATTATCTCTGAATCTTAAAATTCTTAATAAAAATTGAAAGTGGCATGAATAAAGCCGGAAAAGAGTCATCAAACTTGAGAAGTAGTGACAGCAAATTGTTGGTTCTTTAAGGAGGCAGTTCCTGGTTTCCTGCTCTGTCTTCATTTAATTTCTTTTCTCCTAAAAAATGAATTTTCCTTTTTCATCAAAAGGCTGAAGGAACGAAACTATCATTCCTAATTTTCTGCTTCTTTCATGTTAATTGTGTGCTTGCTTTTGTCCTACACTGTACTGAGCACTTTCACGTGCATTTACCGCGTTAATTATTTCAACAGCCCAAGAAGGGGCTGGTATAATATGTACATTTCATAAAAGTTGCAGTTGCAATAGTTGTGTGTCTGGATTTGCCCAGATTTACACAGCAAAAAAGTTTTGGAACAACATTGAAGCCTGGCAGACTGACTGCCATGCAGGGCTTTTAATGAAGACAGGACTTCACTGTCTCTAGGGCAGGGCTGGGAGGGGACACTGGCTGACTCTTTAACAAAGAGGCTTTCATTTGAAGAGTTCAATTGCTCTTGATTTGTTTACAGTTAGTCTGGATTATGCATGAATTTACATGATTTCGCTGTGCATTATTAAGACCTGGACCATGTTGTGTCCCCTCGTTTCACTTCCAGTCTTTCTCCTAATTAAAATGGGCCTCATTTCCCTCCTCCTACTTCCAGACCTTTACACATATGTCACTGATATGCAAGATCTTGACATGGACCCACACGTAGATGATACGATTGTAGGTTATTGCTCTCCTAGACACCTGAACTAGGAGCCTTCTATTAGCCTGCTCATCAGTTTTTCTCACTCATAGGTAGGTCATTATAGACTTACGTAATCCTCAGGCCAGAAAGCTTTTACTAGACGGTTATAGCCCAGAGTTTCTAAGCTTTTACTAGATGGTTATAGCCCAGAGTTTCTAACAGTGGACACCTGCGTCATAGTCACCTGAGGGTCTTT
>PVHT021183629.1:15401935-15472557 GCA_004024745.2 Catagonus wagneri | reverse complement strand
GGGTTGCTTCTATCGCGTAATCGCCCCTCCTACCTCTTGATATGGTCTCCTCTTTGTCTTCTGGAGTAGAATATCTTTTTTGGAAGTTTACAGTCCATTTGGTTGAAGGCTGCTCGGCATTTGTTTGTAGTTTTGCTGTTTTTTGGGAGAGAAGTTTAGCTCCAGTCCTTCTATTCCGCCATCTTAATCCAATCTCCCATTTTAGGTCTTTTCAAAAAATTTGTTACATGCGTGGTGCATGATCCCTTCCTTCTCCAACTCACATCTTTCCTCTTTGCTACCTAAATGGGCCTCCCTGTTTCTCTCCATTTATCTCTTGCTTTTTTCTTTTTTTTTGACTTAAACATTTTATATTGGGCTATAGTTGATTTACAATGTTGTGTTAGTTGTAGGTATACAGGAAAGTGATCTAATTACACATATGCATATATCTATTCTTTTCATTTGTTTCCCAAAGAGGTCATTACAGAATCTGAGTAGAGTTCCCAGTGCTGTACAGTAGGTACCTGTTGATATCTATTTTATATATAGTACTATGTATATGTTAAACCCAAATTCTTAATTTATTTCTCTCCCCCTTGACTTTTTGATAACTCTCTTAAATTTTTCTTATTTTTTTCATTATAGCTGGTTTACAGTGTTCTGTCAATTTTCTGCTGTACAGCATGTGACCCAGTTACACATACAATCTTTTTTCTTACATTATCATGCTCCAACATAAGTGACTAGACATAGTTCCCAGTGCTATACAGCAGTATCTCCTTGCCTATCCATTCCAAAGGCAATAGTCTGCATCTGTTAATCCCAAATTCCCAATCCATCCTCCTTGGCAACCATAAGTCTATCCTCCAAGTCCATTATTTTCTTTTCTGTGGAAAAGTTTATCTGTGCCGTATATTAGGTGCCAGATATGTGCTATCATATGGTATTTGTCTTTCTCTTTCTGACTTACTTCACCTAAGTTTGAGAGCCTCTAGTTCCAACCATGTTGCTGCAAATAGCATTATTTTATTCTTTTTTATGGCTGAGTAGTATTCCATTGTGTATGTACACCACATCTTCCTAATCCAATCATCTGTCGATGGACATTTAGGTTGTTTCTATGTCTTGGCTATTGTGAAAAGTGCTGCAATGAACATGCGAGTGCATGTGTCTTTTTCAAGGAAAGTTTAGTCTGGATATATGTCCAAGAGTGGGATTGCTGGGTCTCTTAAAATTAAGAATTCTTCAGTTTTGCATCAGGGTTATATATTTTTACAGGATCTTTTTCTTTTTTTTCCTTTTATTTATTCTTTCATTTTTTAAAATTATAGTTGATTTACAGTATTGTGCCAATTTCTGTTGTACAGCAATTGATTCAATATACATACATATATATATATATACATATATATATATATGTATATATATATATATATATGCACATTCTTTTAAATATATTTTTCCATCATGATCTATCCCGGGAGATTGAATATAATTCCCTGTGCTATACAGTAGGACCTTGTTGTTCATCCATCCTAAATGTAGTAGTTTACATCTTGCTTTTTTCTGCATTCATTTCTTGTTGCCTCCTTTCTGTCTCTTGTAATATGAAGAACTACAGTTATTCAGGAAAGACCTATTTGCTCCTAGAGTATGTGCAAAGTTTACGTAGCACTAACGTATATTTCAACTTGCTAATTGTCCAGTATGGCCATTGAAGAGGGACTATGCATACTTCACGGGCTGCTGAATTTCAGTTCCACAGAAATCATCAGTCATTCCCCTTTCTGGGCTGGATGTTTGCATCTCTGTCAGCGAGATTCACCAGACCTTGAATGTGAACTCTCAAGGAAGAAAATGTTCCCGTCAGTGTGGCTAGATGGAGTTCAGGTCTGCAGCACTTTAAGCCTCCTTCAGATCGGCCTTTCGATCTTTCTCTATTCATTTCATTTCTTTCCCTTTCTTTTACTCCCCAGCTACCAAAGGCCATGCCCTTACTCATCCATGAATAACTCCTTTCTTACATGCTTCCTCTAACTCTTCTGATATCCATAGTAACTAGGCCACAGCTAGAACAAGTGTCACAAAGAGGTTGGCTCATGAGAGCCCTTGGAAGGACCTGACTTTCTATATTCTTATAATCTCTGTGTGTGGCTGTTTATACAACAACTGCTGGAACCAGAAAGAGAGAAGTAGGCAAGTCATGATGTACAGAGCCCTACTCCTCTGCCATTGTTTGGGTTCGATCACTTCTCTAGTTTTACTCAAAATCTTCATGACTTGTAGGGTTGAACTGGCTGTTGACAAACACTGGGGTGCCAGTCTCTTCTATCTGTTCAGTTATATAAAATCATGACCTAGAATATACTCCCACAGTTCCTTTAGGCTCTCCTGGTGGATGGGGGCTGACTGGGGAAGGAGGGATGAGGCCTACTGAATATTCTCTTCCTTTGGAGCAACCCAGTGAGGCATTAGGAGAGAAATATGGTTAATTCAGCTTAATCCACAGTTATTCTACCATGAAATAGTAACACAGTAATAATCTGTAGGATTCTCTGGAAAATGTAGCTGAGGAACAAAGAGTTTTGTCACTTAACTGATAAATTAACCATAATTTTTACTTGTATTCTTTCTTCTTTGGATCCAGTATTGGGCATTTTCTCAGTTTCTGTGTTAGAGGAAGCATAGAAGAAAGCTTAACTAACCTTGTTGAGGAGGGCTAACGAGCTCTTTCGATTCCCTTTTAATGCACTTTTTCTCTCACCCCGACATTGTAGGCCATTTAGCATGTTGTACTATCTGCCTTTCCAGCCACCTGCTGCTTCATGTGTTGCATGCATTCTCATCTTCATGACTTTCCTCATCCTTCCCCCACGCTTGGAATGCCCCTGATTTTCATCTGTTTCTTTTATGAAGCCTTTCCTGACTGACACCACCTCTTCTCTCTGCTTAATTAACCAAAGCATTCATTCAGTACATGCCAGTTGGATGCTTATTGTATGAGAGACTGGGTTGAGCCCTCATGATGCAGTAATAATGAAGGCAGGCCTTGTCTCTATTACCACAGAGATGTGATTCTATGTGATTCTCTATCTTTGGAACCCTAACCCTACCTCACTTTGCTTACCTTGTCTTGATAGCAAAGGCTTTTACTTGATTCCTCTTTTTTTAAAAATAACTTATAGTTAATTTTCAATGTTATACCAATTTCTGCTGTACAGCAAAGTGACCCAGTATATATATACACACACACACACACACACGCGCGCACATGCATTCCCTTTCTTATATTATCTTCCATCATGGTCTATCCCAAGAGACTGGATATAGTTTCCTATGCTATACAGTAGGACCTCATTGCTTATCCATTATAAATGTAATAGTTTGCACCCACTAACCCCAAATTCCCACTGCCTCCCCCTTCCCCGTTGGCAACCCCAAGTCTGTTCCTATCTCTTTGAGTCTGTTTCTGTTTTGTAGATAGGTTCATTTGTGCCGTATTTTAGATTCCACATATAAGTGGTATCATATGGTATTTGTCTTTCTCCTTTTGACTGACTTCACTTAATATGAGACTCTCTAGGAGTTCCCGTCGTGACTCAGTGGTTAATGAATCCGACTAGGAACCATGAGGTTGCAGGTTTGATCCCTGGCCTTGCTCCGTGGGTTAAGGATCTGGCGTTGCCATGAGCTGTGGTGTAGGTTGCAGACACGGCTCGGATCCTGCGTTGCTGTGGCTGTGGCAAAGGCTGGCAGCTACAGCTCCTGTTAGACCTCTATCCTGGGAACCTCCATATGCCATGGGTGTGGCCCTAGATAAGGCAAAAAGACAAAAAAAAATATGAGACTCTCTAGTTCCATCCTTGTTGCTGCAAATGACATTTCATTCTTTTTAATGGCAGAGTAGTATTCCATTATGTATATGTGCCACATCTTCTTAATCCATTTGATGCCTCTTTTTATAATTTTTATTTTTAAACAATTTCAAATTTACAGAAGTGTTAATCATTACAAATGGATTACATGTATCCTTCACCCAGAGAATCCATTTCAATTGCTTTATAGCAATGGGATACAATCTAGGACTGTGTTTTACACCTACTCGTCAAGTTGCTCAGATCTCCAACCCAGAACCATTCTTCAGTCTTTCTTTGATTTTCCACGATGTTAAAGAGTTTAGAAGATTACAGGCCACTATGGATTTGTTTGATGTTTCCTCACAATAAGACCCAGAATTTTAGGCCAGTTCGCAGAAGTCATGCCGTGTTCTCATGTCATCCTGGCTGGTGGCAGTTGCTTGTCTACTTGCCGTATTGCTAGTGGCCATTAACTTCATCCCTTACTTAACACAATGCTTTCTGGGTTTCTCTATTGTAAAGTATTCTCTTTCCTCTCAATTCCTCCTCTCTGTACTAACAGATATTTCGTGGAGGGACACTTGGAGACTATGTAAGATCTAGTTACTCACTCCACATTGATCTTCTCTTTTCAGCCTCCATTGATGTTGCTTGCCTGAATTTATTATTACTCTAATGGCTGCCAAATGGCCAGTTTTCTAATTTACTGTTTACTAATTGACATTCTATAGTATGTCTGTGTTTATGTGTATGTGAATGCATGTATTTATATCAGTGTATACTCAGAGAGTTACATTTTACTCAGTGAGTTATAATTAATTGCAATCATTATTTATTTTGATGCTCAAATTGTTCCAGATTTGGCCAGTGAATGGCAGGTTCCTAAAGCTGGTGCATCAAAAGACTATATAGGTTCATCTTCTTTCCTTGCCCTGGTCACTCTGGAATCAGCCATTTATCCAAGCCCTATCTCATTAGTTTGTTTTAATAGAGGAGTGGTACTTAACAATCGAGATCTATGCTAGGTGCAATTTACTGCTATTCAGATGTTGCTGATCTTAGGCCTTCTTAGAGGATAGAGCAAGGAAATCTATGTGTGTATATACACATACAAAATACATATCTATCAGCAAAAATATGTGTGCCATTCTTATGTATATATACACATTTATATCTCTGCATATTTCTCTTTCTGTATATATATTAACCCCCCACCCTCTTGCCCAGGTATCTGAAGTTCCATTCTATCACTGCAGGGTTCATTCCCGCTTTCCCCTTTTCCTTTTTGTACTGTCCTTCCCTGATAATAAAAAGACTGACTCCCATTATCCTCCATGTATTTACATATTTACTCAGTTCCTCAGTTTCCCGACCCTCCGGGGCTGTCACACTGCACTGACAGTTTCCCTTATGTTGACTGTGGATATCACTGGGCTGCATTCCTCCTAGGGAGGGGAAAAGAAGACAGACTCTTTACCTTTGTGTATGTGTATATAAAAAATAAGGTGCTTTTTTTTTTAATCACATTTTGTCAAACTGTAAAATTCCCCTCTCACTTATCTATTTTTCATTCCTATATATCAAATAGATAGATATAGATCTATGTAAACATGTCACTTTTCTTTAAAATCAACCAGTTAAAAATGATGACTTTATTTGAGTGGACATGTTCCATAAGCTTTTTGACAAAAATCGGTTAGTTTATGTTCTTGGCCTGACATCACAGGACACCACTTATAGTTGTTTGCACACATGTTTTGTTCCTGCCCCAAGACTCTGAGCCCCTTAAGGTTAGGGGCTGGCTTCAGTCTGTTCTTGAGTCAGTGGAACCCCTTGCACAGTGTCTGGAGTGGAATATATGTCCAGTTTGTTCAACTGGTTATTTTCCTTGTCTCAGAACTAACCTGCTCTTTTGCAGAACTGATTGAACTTATTATTCTGACATTGCATGTCAAGTAGCTTCATCCTATGCAAATATCTCCCCAGTTTCAAAATGTCTTAGGAAGCTTGTCAGAAATGCAGAGGTCAGAAGTTTATAAACCCAAATAATGTCTTTAATTAGGAAAACAGAAATAAAAAAATAAATGTGACTGAAAGAAAAGAGACATTATAGTGATGGTTATTTACATACGATTTTGGGGGATATTTACTTTTTCCAGCACATGAAATTCTATGCAGCAAAGAGATTCTATTCAAAATAGAAACAGTCGATTGAAGGGGATATATAAACAACTTGTACACTGAAAATGATAAAATGGAATAACATAAATTGTAAAAAGTAAGTTTTATGCTTAACGGTGGACTTGTTGTAAGTATATTTTGTCTTGAAAATATGCATTTCACATCATAGGCTTATGCCTGGTTTTGAGTAGCTCTTTCCACTGTGTTTAAGTTACATCAGCTTCAAGCCCAACCATAGCAATCACCATCCCAGTAGTTCTCAAGACTGTAAGTCAGATGTCACAGCCATCTTCTTAATATGACTTCAGAGTGGATCTTCCTTAAAGTCTTTCTCTATAACCACTGTCTGTTTTCATCCCTCTGCTGCCCTCATAAATTAGATTTTAGACCCACTTGCTTTATAGTCTAGTTAAGACAGATTAAAGTAATGATGACTGACATCTGATAACACATCAGCCAAGGTTAAAAATGCAATTTCTGGTTCATTAAACTCCACAGAAAAGGTCAGCCTTTAATAATTATATAATCTACTAAGCTGTGTTCTTAGGAGGTTTCTGATAGACTTGCTTGTGACAGAAATATGCACATTTGAGAAAAGGTGACCACTTTATGCAAATATATATATGCATACATATACTAGAAGAGGCTAAACAAGATATGAATTATTTTTTTTCTTTTTCTTGGCATTAGTGGGACTCCCTACTGTTATCATCAGCATTACGGGATGGAGGACACCTTTTAGTTTCTGCTTACAGGAATAAGCTTTCATGGAAAGTTATGTAGATAAAAATGTCTCTCTACAATAAAACATTGCTTTGCATTTTACACCAATTCAGCCTTTCCTGATTACTGTGGCAACTCATGTCTTATGATAAATACTGGCCTCCACTCTCCATAGAAGGGGAGAACTAGGCTTAGGTTTGTCCTCAGTTGTCTTTTTTTGGTGGTCTTCTTCTCTTGGGTTGTTTATATGCTGGGATACACAGCTTGGACTGGTGAGCATTAAGTTTCCTATCTGGGAGTTTCCGTTGTGGCTCAGTGAGTTAAGAATCTGACTAGTATCCATGAGGATGAGGGTTTAATCCCTGACCTTGCTCAGTGGGTTAAGGATCTGGAATTGCTGCAAGCTGTAGGGTAGGTTACAGATGTGGTTCTGATCCAGCGTTGCTGTGGCTGTGGCGCAGGCAGCTGGGTGAAGCTCCTATTCGACCCCTAACCTGGGAACTTCCATATGTCGCAGGTGTATAAAAAGAAAAAAAAATGTTTCCTATCTAGATTAGTGTGTTAAGAATAAATATTTACCTCAATATCTATCATTCATACATCAAAGATACTGTGAAAACTAGATTAATTTAGCTGTGAAAAGAATGTTCTTTTAGAGTGAAAGAGATGTGGATTGTAATCTTGGTTCTGTTAGGCAAATTTCTGCAAATCTCAGTTTTTTTGTCAACCAACTGAGACTAATAATACTGGAGAGTGGTTGTGAGGATCACATGAGATAGTGTCTACGAAGTGCTTCACCCAGTGCTTGATGTGAAGTAAACATTTAGAAGTGATAGCAATTATTGTACCTACATAACACATTTGTGGAAGAGGAAGAATTTCAGCTTTATATCTGCTCATACCCTATTCTCTGATTGAGAATGTAAAACTTTAGGAGTTCTTGTCGTGGCTCAGTGGTTAATGAATCCGACTGGAAACCATGAGGTTGCGGGTTCGATCCCTGGTCTTGCTCAATGGGTTAAAGATCCGGTGTTGCCATGAGCTGTGGTGTAGGTTGCAGACGTGGCTCGGATCCTGCGTTGCTGTGGCTGTGACATAGGCCGGTGGCTACAGCTCCTGTTAGACCCCTAGCCTGGGAACCTCCATATGCCGCGGTGAGGCCCAAATAAGGCAAAAAGACAAAAAAAAAAAAGAATGTAAAAGTTTAAGTCAAAGGATAATACAGATTATTACGGGGAAATAATAAGTCCATATACAGAAACATAGGATGTTAGTTATTATTAAGTAACCATCTTAAAGTAGGATCAGAAGAGAGGGATGCAGGCAAACAACCAAGCGAGTTTAGGATCTTCACTTCTCTCCGTTTCCTTTTTCTCGATGCCAGTAGAGCTCTTCCAGTTTGAGTATCACCTCTTCTGAATCTCCCATGAATCTTCCATAGGGCATTCTTTTTTTTTTTCACATTTGTAGAAAAATTAAAGTATAGTTAATTTACAATGTGGTACTAACTTCTGCAGTACAGCAAAGTGACCTGGTCATAGATATATGTATATACACTGCCTTTCCTCATGTTATCTTCCATCATGTTCCATCTCAGGAGATTGAATATCT
Source organism: Catagonus wagneri (assembly GCA_004024745.2). Lineage (NCBI taxonomy): Eukaryota > Metazoa > Chordata > Mammalia > Artiodactyla > Tayassuidae > Catagonus > Catagonus wagneri. The sequence goes on along the minus strand of PVHT021183629.1, from coordinate 15,464,203 downwards.
GCTCCACTGCGTACAGTAAGACCTCACTGCTTATCCATTCTAAGTGTAATAGTTTGCAAGGGAGATTCTTTAGGATTATATTTTCAAGTTTTAATCAACCCGCATTACCAAAAACAAAACACAACAAAACAGCCCTAAATAGAGCCCTTCAGTGTGCCAGGCTGAGTGTCATATTTTCATAAGCAGCTCACTCATTTAAAGTTCTGAGATAGAAATCTGGGGTATTTAGCAAACAAGACAATGCAAAGTCAAACTGATGTTTTCAACAAGCTTCCTATTTGCTTCTAAAAAAGAGGCTGCATCCACAGATGCTGAAGGGCAACGGTATTCTGAGAAGGAGGTGATAGTTAACAATGCCAAAGGGAGCACACAGGCCTTGGAAAGTAAGGGATAGGAAGATGTTCCTGGATTTGGTGAGGTCATTTGCTGACCCTTGACAGATTTCATAAGGAGAGTGATTTTGGAAGCCTGACTTTTTTTTTCAAATGAATGTGGGGTGGTTATGGTGGGAATATTAAGACGAGTGGATGAGAACATATGTACTATATGTAGAATATTCTTTAAAAATCTGTGAGGAGAAGACTACATTGAGGATGGCAGCTGCAAAGATAAGTAGAAGCATCAAAGAAACATTGCCTTGAAGCCAGTAACACCTGAATATCTTTGAAGACATGGAGGTTCAAATCTTTGGAAGAAGAGGTTGCAGCTTCTGAGAAGGGAATGGATAGATGTAAGAACTGGGTCCTCAGGAAGTAAGGAGGGAATCTTATTTTATACTTTTACTTCCTCAACATTGAAAATAGTAGCATTTATTAGAATGGTGATGTAAGCTCTGTAAAATGATATCAGGTATGCAGAGATTCATTCAAGATTTATGTCTTGTCCACGACACAAGACTAGAAATTAATGTGGACAACCCTGCGTGTGATCTATCTTACAAAGCCTTCTGGCTAGAAACATTTTTTTTTTTAAAGCAGTATCTAAGCTAATAGGAAGAACTTGTCAACGTCCTAGGTTATATTAGTCTCTGAGGGTAGAGCTGGTTATGGATAGGGTACATCAACTTGTCACATTCTGCTGCCCAAATATAGTAAACACACCGATTGGAAAGCAGTACTTAAAAAATAGTGCCATAAATGATAACTCCAGGCTGTCAGTGTGGAGTGATCACTGTTCACAGCATCCTGGTTCTACTCTTTCATTCTAAAGGGCAAATGAGTTCTGAGAGTATTTATGTTCTATCGGATTAACTAATTGAGATCTTGGCCTTTTTCTCTAGTTGCCTGTTCCTTTATTTGAAATTAATTTGTTACAAGGCACAGTGAGTTAATTAGTATGATTAGCTCCCTCGTCTCCATGCTTGCATTTTTGAGAATCTTAAAGTCAAGGTACTGCTTACACAGATGATTATTTGCAGACAGTTATTTCTTGAGTTATTGTCTTGGGATGGCCATTATCATATTATTAGCATGTCTTTCATATTTCTTGATTCATCAGAAAGAAGCATCTTACTTTTACAACTCATTTTAGAACTTCCTTTGTCAGTAACTATTAACAAGCTTCTGTTCTGTCAACTACGTTTTTGTGTCATATGCTTTCAAAACATGATATTTGAAATTCCAAAATAATTGATTTTGTATAGGTTGGTTTAGGAAGCTGATGGTAGTCAGGCTTTTCATTCATTCATCGTAATGACTAATCAGTGAAATTTTAACTGGCACCTGTTGGAAATTTGAAGCTGAACAGAAATGTGCACCACTAGGGGCCACTCTGATCTTAAAGCATAAACCAACTAGTGACAATTGCAGCAATGACGATGGAAGTGATATCAGTAGAAAATTTATGGTAAGATGGAGGTAGTTTGCATGACTTTAGTATCCTAAATTTGGAACATCAAGTTTTAGGCTTAATGAGGATTTTTGTTCAAAACAATTTTTTTTAGGTGTTATGCAAATACTTTTTATTAGTTGTCATTACTAGCAATTTCTGAAATCAGCAAATTTGGAAACATTGCTAACTTTCATAAAGGAGAAAAACATAGTTTGATGATTCTAAAATAGGGAGTCATCAATTTAGCGTTAATAGCAATTTTCACCACTACACTGGGAAGACTGCTTAGCTGTCCTGTTCTGACTTGATTACCGATAAAGAGATAATACCTTTATCTGCCTCTCAGGAGTGTCATAAAGGAGAGTTGGCTAAAGTGTGCAAAATGTCCTGATGACAGTAACTGTTAAATATTATTATGCAAAGCAATGTAATGATAGTAAAATCATTGAAATGCCTGATTGAAGGAATTGTTTGGTGATCAGCCACACATTAAAATATCAGTAAAAATTGTCTCTCTATAGAGTATTTCTATATGAAGAAGGCAAATAAAATTTCCCAAATTTATGATGTTTGGCTTTAAATATAGTCACTGGTTTGCAAAAATCCATTTGATGATTGGGCTAATCTGATCAGCCTAGGACTTTTAATAGAAGATCTGTGAGGGGATTCTCTTCACCTAGAAGACTTGGTGGGGAAGTCTATGAATCCTTAACATTAATTCTCAGCAAAGCTTAAGTTATATATACATAAATGCATGTTAAGCAAATATACATATTTGGAAGTCCACAGCTTTCATAAGAATCTCAAAGAAATCCATGACTCAAATATATGTTATTCTCACTGTTCTAGGGTTTTTAATAGTGGCAATAGCTAGCATCATATCAAAGAGCTTAACTGAAGGCAGAATCCAGGGAAAATGATCACGAAGGGCACTTGAAGTGGCAGAAAAGTGACTAAAGGTTCACCACTGGCTTGAATAGGAACTTTGGTTATGGTATACATTGCACCATATGTGGCTTTACATATATGAGGATAAAGAATTTATTTTTAGTTATTTTTAGAATCACATCTTTTAAGTGCTGTTTCTTTTTGTTGTTTGTTTCTGTCCTTCCACTGTCTGAATTGTGCTCCATTCTTTTCTTGCTTTCCTATAAGCAAGGGCCTGGGTGTGACCTTTGAAACAAGTCACCCTGCTTATTCAAGTCATAATGTATTGTTCTATGGTAGATGGACCAGTGGGTGGGCAATAGTTATAGAATAATTTTCCTTGGGCTAGAGAGGTTTCTAGGGGAAAGAAGAGGGAAGATATGAATGAATATTGAGGAATATGGACAGAACTTTTGGACTTACTAAAATAGAGTCATTGCCTCCCGGAGGCCCATGTTGGGACGGCCAGAGTACAGTGTGGGTAAATGAGTTGGCTACACTGCTAGCCTAGAGGGAATCAGAACTTTCCTTCACTAACGATTGGGATTGTGTCTGGAGACACATATAAGAGAAATTTTCTGATTGACTGGCATTGAAAAATGAATGCTTTCACACTATAATAACTAAGGAATTTGGGGCAGTCATCTCTGTCCACATCTGAGTAAAATACTGGTCCATGACTGGCTTCAGGTTGTGCAGCCAGTCAGTTTCAGGGCCAAAACTGCTGCTTCTAACTCTTTCCCACTCAGGTGAGACCATTTCCTTTTGGTTGATTTTATGAGGTGACTCTGCATTGACTTTTCTGTACTTTTTTTCTGTTATGAGCTTCAACATGGAACAGAATTATTGCATCTGTGTGGTCCTTGGCACCTAATTATTTTCCTGCTGCATTGTCTCTGAACATGTTTAATCACAGTTTCACTGTGAAATTTAATTGACTTAAATCTTATTTTTTAAATAAAGATTTTAAAATGTTAATAACAGTAGCATGTGAATATTGTACTGAAGAAGAGTAAATCTGTTTAGACTATTAAGTAATTATTAATGCTAAAGAAAATAAAATAACAGAAACACATGCTTAAATTGAATTAACTACATGCCAGGGACTGTTGTAATTTACTGATTTAATCACCACAACAAACATGTGAAAAAGATACTGTGGAGGGATAGAATTTATATACAACACAGTCTTGTTTTTAAAAAAGAGAAGCAAATACTAGATATATTTGGGAATAGCACTTTTAGTTTGGGCTGTTGTATTTCCTTATTTAGAGTCTCAGCTTAAAGTCTCCTGGGTTTTGCAACTGTCAGTTTACAGCTGACAGCTATCTCACCTGGTCTGTCAGTCAGATCCAGAAAATAACAGAATTTTCAAAAGTTCATTAAAAAATCAGCTAGGTTTTAGGAAGCAAATTTCCACACCTGGAATGGTATTTGTCTGTTGTGTGGAGAGGAGTTGAGAGAACATGATGAGAAAAAAAAATGAGTTACGTATCAAAGTACACGCAGTTAGCTCTGAAACAGAATCCACTTTGTAGTAAGTAGGCTTGGAAATATCTAATGAGGATTACAGGTTACCCTTACTGGGGGGCGACCTGTTAAAAAAAAGTGTGACACATTCTGTGGCTTCCTGAAATGCCTGCATACATGTGTACAAAGAGAATGGACACATAGAATGACGAGGGAAGGGATACAGGTCATGAGGTCAGTTATTTCGCTACCAGAATGTCAGAGAACTATGAGCATAACACATGTTCGTAATTGTAGGCTAATTGTGGGGTGGGGGGTGCAGGGAACAAAACACAACATTGGAATATAGTAACAGGTCCTGGACGTTCAAGAGCTATGGCAGTGTTCAAGAGCCTAAATATTCAATGAGAATTTTTTTTTTTGAGGAAGAGGGGTATTCACTTTATTTCACCATTTAAAAAAAATAAATATCAAGAAATTAGAGAGCAAACTGAGATTTATTCATTAATTTATTTGCTCAATTTACTTTTTCTCACACATTTTTGGGGAGGCATTGAGAATTAGTAATAAGCTCTTACTGAACTTATATATGGAGCTCATGGAGTTGCCATGAGCCAGATGGGAAAACTGTGACAGCAGAAGGTTTGGTCTGAAGTGGGGAGAAGATGAGGAGCTCAGTTTTAAAGATGTTTAGTTTGAAGTTTCAGTTATGTATCTAAGTGGAGATGTTGAGTGGGGGATTGGGTATCTGAATCTAGAGTTTAGAGGGAAGCCTAGGCAGAAGACACAAACTTAGGAGTTTTGATATATTTCCATTTCCCCTTCTAATATAGTTTTATCTTAGAATTGTACTTTTCTCCTCTTAATAGTCCTATGACTTTCTCTGTCCAATTAAAGTGGAACAGAAGTTATACGTGTTACTCCTGGGTGGAAGTACTAGCTCTAGTTACCATGGCAACTGGCAGTGCTCTAAGTGGTAGTTGCTCCACCAACTTGTGTCCTAGACAGGAGACAGAGTCTTTTGGCAACCTACAGTAAACAGGCAACAGCTTAACTTTTATTAAGCTACTGAGATTTCGGTGAATCTGGTTACCATGACATGACTTGAATAGGAATCACAATGGATAGAGAGATGTAGATAGATATAGGCAAATTTAGGAAAGTTCCAAGATAAGTAAGCCTGGAAATACTTCAACATTAGAAGGTTGGGCGATTAGAAGGAAGCAGTCCAAATACTGAGAAGAAGCTTTTGGGAAGATGTGGTGTCCTGGAAGTCAAGCCAAGCAAGTGTTTCAAGGGGGAAATAATGTTCAACCATGTCAAAGGATGCTAAGTCAAATAAGAAGAGGAACGTGGATTTACCTTTTGGAGAGCTTGGCGAGAGCAGTTTTGATGGGGTACTTTGGCAAAAGCATAATCTGGAGTGAGTTTAAGTGGGAATAGGAAGAGAGAAATTGGGCGCAGCAAGTATATTTAAGGTGGTGAAGTGGGATCATAAGTGCTTTTTTTTTTTAAAGATGATGGAAATACTGCATGACAAGTACAGATGGGCAGATTAGTGATGTGAGAGGCAGGAGGGGTTGTGAGGGTGCTATTTTTGAATAGGAGAGGTGAAGTTGGATCTAGTGCTCTCCTGTTCAAAATTAGCATGGTTGGAGTTTCATCTGGAACCCTGAGTCAGCCTCACTGATATGGGAAAGAGACATGGCTGAAATTAGCAAATATGGGTCTGGTTGGCTTTACCAGACCAGAGGTCAGCTGTGTCACCCTTTTTTAGGGTGATGGGCTAATTATATGAGATGATAATCAGGCAGAGAATGCTTGGAGAATATGGTTGAAACCTTGCAAAATTAAGTGTTTCAAATGTGTCTCTGAAATTGGCTAGTTTTATAATAACAAAAGCATGTTAAGTGAAGTGACCTAGTTAGCAATTTTGTGTATAGTATGCTCTCAACTGTTTTTTTTAAAGATATGGGAGAAATGGCTAGCGGGAACTGTGACAGTGCTTGTGTGTGTGTGGGGGGGGTAGTGGGGGATGTCAGGCTACTCAAGATGGCTGTACTCTTGCTCTCTGCACATCCCCTTCTCGACTAGTCCCTGCTTGACTTACATCCTATTCACATAAATTTCCAGTCCTTTTAATTTTAGGGCTTACTCAGTAATTGCCTGCATGGTTGCCCTCTGCCCCAGCTGCTGGTAATCCTGGTAGTTGATGAGCCAACCTGACACCAATTCTCCAATTCCCCATATAACTGGCAACCTCCTCCTTTCCCCACCTCCTTCTTTCCGCCCTTCCCCGTAGCGAAGGGAAGTTGCTGCAGTCTGCTCTCCGGGACTCGGCTCAGAGCTTGGAGGATTCCCTCTCCAGTAAGTTGTGTGTGTCTCTGTTGCTGTCTCCAGGCACTTTCTTGGGCCTTGTGGCTGGGTAATTGCAAGGTTTGCAGGTATGATGAATGCAGCCCAATGGTGTGATTAGGTCCTGGAGGATTAAATCTCCAAGACAGATATTGGGGCGAATATTTTTCAGACAATTTTAACTTACATTTTTTGGCCCCTTTTTTTTTCGTCATTTTAGGGCTGTACCTGCGGCATAGGGAGGTTCCCAGGCTAGGGGTCTACTCAGAGCAGTTGCTGATGGCCTATGCCAGAGCCACAGCAACGCCCGATTCGAGCCGCATCTGTAACCTACACCACACTTCACGGCAACGCCGGATTGTTAACCCCCTGAGTGACGCCAGAGATGGCACCCGCAACCTCATGGTTCCTAGTCAGATTTGTTTCTGCTGAGCCACGACGGGAACTCCCAGACACTTCTACTGAAAGTAAAAATTATCTCTGGATTTCTCTTTTGATTCCATGGTGTTCGTGTTATAACTTGTACACATGTAGCCTAATAATGGAGATTTAACATATGGCTAGTACCTGTGGTACTGTATTAATGAAGGCAGGGTATACTTTTACATATAAGTACCATAAACCAAAGAAATGTTTATACATATAATGTATTTGTTGACCAAATGTTATGTGTCACATACTCTATTAGGCATTGAGAATATCAGACGTAGTCCCTAGTCTCACCTCAGAGATATTGTTGTATTTCACACCACCACAGTAAATCGAGTATTACAATAAAGTGAGCCACACTAATTTTTTGAGTTCTCAGTGCTTTCAAAAGTTATGTTTACACTGCATTGTGGTTTTACATATATATATTACAGATAGAAAATGCCAGCTATCATCTGACGATGCAGGGTTGCCATAAGCCTTGTTGTAGAAACCAAAATATCTGGGAAGGACAATAAAGCGAAGTGCAATGAATGAAGTATGCGTGTATTAGTTTTCTGGGGCTGCATAAGAAACTACAAGACACTTGGAGGCATGAACACACATTTATTACCTCAGTTTGTGTGGTTAGGATAATGGGTCCTTTGTTCAGGGCCTCGTGGCTGCAATCAAGGCAAAAGTTAGGCTACATTCTCATCTAGAGCCTCAGTTGGGCTAGAGTTTGCTTTCAAGATCACTTGGCTGTTGATAGAATTTTCTTTTCTTGCACTATATGATTGAGGACACTGTCTTCTTGGTGGCTGTTAGAATGGAAACCGTGCTCAAGTCTTAGAGGCTACTCTTGCCATGTGGGCCTCCCAACATGGCTACTTTGGTTTCCAGAGCCGCTAAAGAGGGAGAATCCTTAGAGTGAGTCTCTTAGAAGATGGAATTGTATATTATGTAGTGCAGTCATGAGAGAGACATCCCATCACCTTTGTATATCCTATTGGTTAGGGGAAACCACGGTTCCGCTAAGCAGTCGGGCATTATTATTGGCTCCTCAGGGTTCCCCTAAGCAGTCAGGCATTATTAGTGGCTCCTCAGGGTTCCCCTAAGCAGTCAGGCATTATTAGTGGCTCCTCAGGGTCTACCCCACTGAGAACACTCGCAGGGGTCTTAGAATAGATCTCAGAATTGATTGCAGCTCTCACTCAGGGTTGGTCAGGGGTTGGTTGTCCCATGAAGGGAGAATGCTCATTTCCATGGTCATAGACATTTCAGAATGACTGACTAGGCTCCCAAAGACATCTCTTCCGGGGCATCAGGGAAGCCCAGGGTGGGAAGCAATGGCTACCTGGAGCAGCAGAGGTGAGGTGTTGCCAGGTATGTGCATTGCTGGTTATCACAACAATGATGGGAGTTAAAGGTGGGACCCGAGGATGTGAGTTGGGGGGAAGTGTTGATCACACAGCAGTGAGTGGCAGAGCTTGAAGGTTAAGTCTTTCTGACTCCATTGCCCCCAGCTTCTGGATCACTATCTCTTGAACTTTAACAAATACACCTTTTTCATGAGTATTGTAGTTCTTCTTTGCCCTGAAGTTCTCTTTAATTCTCGTTGCTTTTAGTTAAAAGTTACAGCAGCGTTTCTCAATTCAGTGTGCATACAGATCACCTGGGGATCTTGTTAAAATGCAGATTTTGATTTATTACATCAGGTGTGAACTTGTAGTCTGCATTTCTAACAAGTTCCCAGGTAATGCTGATGCTGCTGGTCTGCAGACCACACACAGAGTGGCTTAGTTCTAAGGTAAGAAATGAAATGAAAAGGCGTAACCAGGTTGTGTATATTAATGAATTGAAAAAAAAATGCAGGTCCGGTGATATTGCCTGAAGTTGCTAAATCAACTTCAAACAGAGCCTTTTTCAAATTTACTTGTTTTCTTTGTGGCCTGAAAAGACCTTCTGAGTGTATTCCAAATGATGACTTGAATGTTGTTGTATAAAATCTCCCAAAGTGGTTCAAAATGCTTTTTATAATCTTGGCCATCTGGTCATTGCCTTTAGAGGGTACTAGCTTCCTTATAGGAAAATAGTAATAATATACTGGTAATGTGAAAAATAAAATACAGACTCACCACAGAATGTTATTTTCTTTGCTCTGCAAGTACATCTTCATTACAAACGGTATTCCCTTAACTGAAACAGTATGATTTGTGTGTATTAAGCCTATTGCAGTTTTGCCTCTACTTGCTAAAGGGACAAACGTTGAATTTCAAAGTCCTGTATCATCTGCTAAGACATTTCATTCTGGGAACACTGTATTTACTACTGACTGATTCAATTTGATTAGATTTTTATTCATAGTATTTACAGTTCCAAGGAAGATATACATGCAATAATCTCAGATCTTACCAGACATTTATTTAGTTCTCTAAAAGATGTGATGAACATCTGCAGTTTTTTTCTGAAGAAGCACTTTGAAAGGAAATATGTATAAAACATACCTCTAAGCCTTTAAGCTAAATTGAGATTTAATGCCATATGTAATGTGATATAGCAGGAGAGGGACAGACTTGAACCTTGGAGACTAAAACCCAGGTTCCTCTCAGGGTTTTTAAAAATTTAGATAGCTTTTCTTGGGTTTATGTCTTCCTGACTCGGTATTTGATACGTCTACTGACCATCCACTCTGAGCACTGACATAGACTGGCAGTTTTGTCCCCCACTGCATACTTATTTCTGATCTCATGAAAGTTACACCTGTGGGAAGGTGGGCATGTGAAGCAAGTTGCCACACAAATGCACATAGGATTCTTAGTATGGTAAGTGCTCCGTAGGAGAGTCCCGTGTGGGTAGAGTTGTAGGGGCAAGAGAGTGCTCATCTCATTTGGAGAATTAAGAAAGCCATGTGCCTCTAAAATATGAAGCCGATAAGAATGACATCACAAATGCTTATATAATGTTAGCAACATAGCAGGCCCGGTGCCAAAAGCTTTACTGCCCTTAAGTCTTTACTAGCACCTTGTGAGGTCAGTACCAGTAGCGTCTTTATTTCATAGATAAGAGACCGAGAGGGTAGGCACTTTGCCCAGTGTTTCAGGGGTAGAGGGTTTGAACATAGAAGGTCTACATCACGGCCCTGCATTGCCCTCCCGCAGGGGAAGGAGGGCAGGGCCCAGGCAGGTTACACAGGGAGCGTTGTCTTGCCTTCTTTCAATACAATAACATATGGCTTCAAAATCTTAATCACTATGTGAAAGAACAGGTAACTAATAGTAACTAATAACAATACTAGAGAAAATAGTTTACTATATCACAAAGGCAGTGTGTAGTATCATAAAGACAATGTGTAGTCCTGGTATATAAACTTCCAAAATGCTCAGCCATGTTATTTCCGAAGATTTCCCCATGAGGGGTTACATGTACAAGAAAATAACCACAACCTCTTATCACATCTCAGCTTGGGCAATTCAGATCTTCATTCTTTGACCATGATATTAATATGTTCTTTGTGTAATTCATGATATTAATATGTTCTTGTGTAATCATATGTAACTGATGCAACCCAGTGAGGAGACCTAGCTCCTTTGTATTTTCTGAGGCAGGGAAACTATGCAGCAAGAGTTTAGATGTCATGGCAGGACGTGAAGAAATGCAATTTTATGTGACTTTTGGTCATTCAGAGTGGATTAGTTTTGCTATGAATTTATTTTAAGCTGTAAATAATGACATTTAAAATTTTGATTTAATTGCCTGTTAATGCCACACACGTTTCCCATTGTAGAAACCAAGCCTTTGGATGTTTTACTGCTATCATGGTTCTGCAAATGACAACACTGTGGAAGAGATCACAGCAGGCATAGGGCTGCTTCATATCACACTGAGCAATCCAGAAGCCTCCAAGCAGTGAGGGTGTCTGATGAGAAACTCTGAAGGGAATAGATAAGAGGGTCTTAAGTTTCATGGTCTGTGCTTTTCAGGACTTTACCTTTTGTGACTGGGTTTTAACAAATGTCATGGTTCATAGTGGACAGAAAGAGAAGAAAAAACAGCCACAAGCTGGGTAATAAATCTTCGAGAAGCTTTAAGTTGCCCATTTGGAATTTTGAATATCATGGACTCACTTGAGTTTTCCCCTTTAAGGAAGAAAAACAAAGCTGAGACATGAATTTCCCAAGGTCATATTTCAAGGTGGTAGTGGCAGAGTGAGAGCTAGTGCCCTGCACTCCTGACTCCCAGGCGGTGCTCTCTGCACTGGGGTGAGACACGGGCATGGCACGGTTTGCTTTACGGTTTCTTCAGACCCAGGGCATGAAATCAGAAATACGGTATCCAATTATTCAGGAAAATGCATACCTGGAGAACACAAAATCCAAACTAAAGGTGTATGTGGTTTATGAAGCCAAGTAAATCAATAAAAGATACTATATGAACAATATCCTATTGTTTTAAAAATAGTAAAATATCTTGATAAGGTGATACTTGTGGTCCTTCTTTTTGACTTAACTAAATCTTTTGGAATACTAAAACGCCTTACAAGTAGATTTTCTCTTTGAGAAATACTGGAGTCAGTTCATGAATTCATCATACCCTTAGCCATTCTGGGCCATGAAGCTCCCCCTCTTTCTTATGAGAATCCCCAGTGATGTGCTGGTGTGCTTTGTGTGAAGCCGTGGGTCTGCTGTGGAAGACGTTTGCGCAGGGCGCAGGGGTAAGTGTACCTGCCTTCTGATATCGCTTTGAGCCTTGATCATAAACCATGTCGGGGTAAAATGCTTTTTGCTGGGGCTGACTGCACCATCCCCCTCCACCTCGCTCTACTGCTGCCCCAGGGAACTGTGAACAAACCAAATACGAGGGCAGGGGAGAGAGAGGAGTAGGAATTTTCTCCTAGATACTGAACATTTGCTTCTTTATGCCTCTTCAGACTGGCATATGTGACACCTGAGAAAATCAACGGTGAGTAGTAGTAATAAATTTTGTTACAAGTTCAATGTTAATTAAAAAGAATAAATAAAAAGCTTTTCCTTATAAGTAGAAAATCAGGTATAAAATATAAAGAGTTCCCTTTGTGGTGCAGCGGAAATGAATCTGACTAGTATCCAGGAGGAGGCAGGTTTGATCACTGGCCTTTCTAAGTGGGTCAGGGGTCCGGTGAGCTGGTGTGTAGGGCACAGATAACAGCCCTGACCCCACGTTGCCATGGCTGTGGTGTAGGATGACAGCTGTAGCTCCAATTCTACCCCTAGCTTGGGAACTTCCATATGTTGCGGGTGTGGCCCTAAAAAGCAAAAAATAAAAATTAAAAAGAACCTATCACTTTCATAGTAATAAGAAAAACTGTAAAGTATCTAGAAATAGATTTACTTCAAATGCGTAAGATCTATATGGAAGAAAACCATAGAACTTTTCTGAATTACAAAATTAATTAAATAGTGGAGCATACCATGTTCTTGGTGGAAAACGTATTTCTTTCCTCTATCAGTGTAATGCAATTCCAATAAAAAAATAGAATTTAAAATATTCCTCTATCATCATGTCCAAAGTCAAATTAAACTCTTTGGACTTTGGTACAAGCATAATGTGATGAATGTTACTTGACATCTTGGAAATAGGGATAATGGCCTTAAAATGCTCATATAGCTTAACTCAGTAATTTCACTTCTAAGGTTTATACTGTATAAGTAGTTGGAGATGATCGTAAAACTCCATGTGTAAGAATATTTGTTAATGTTTTATTAAAACAAAATTTGCAAAAAGAGTGGGATATTAGCTTAAGTACATTTTGGTATAAACATAAGGTGCAGTATTATGTAGCTATTAAGAATTCTATTTTAAATACTAATTAATGATATGGAAAACTTAAATGCACAATTACGTAAAGTATCTCCATTAAAATACACACAAACATAATCAAAGAACATCTGTAGATGAAGGAAATATATGGAAATGTAGCTACTTATCTCGGGTGAAATTGTAAATCGGGTATAGGTTTAAATTCTGCATTTGAGCTGTGAGTTCCTTGTTTAAATGGCACTATTACTTCAGGTCTTAAATTCCTCCTATATGAAGTGAAGAAAATGGTAATAAGTTTTTTTTAATTACTCAATGAATTCTATTACATTTGTAGTTGTACAACAATCATCACAACCAAATTTTACAGCATTTCCATCCCAAACCTCCAGCGCATCCCTCCACCCTCCAACCTGTCTCATTTGTAAACCATAAGTTTTTCGAAGTCTGTCTGTTCTGTAAAGAAGTTCGTTGTGTCCTTTTTTAGTTTCACATGTAAGTAATAGCATATGATGGTGGTGTCTCCCTGACTGACTTCACTTAGCATAATTTCTAGGTCCATTCATGTTGCTGCAAGTGCCATTATTTCTTCCCTTTTAATGGCTAATATTCCATTGTGTATATGTACCACATCTTCTTTATTCACTTCTGTCGATGGACATTGAGATTGCTTCTATGTCTTGGCTATTGTATACAGTGCTGCAATGAACATTGGAGTACATGTGTCTTTTTGAGTCAGGGTTTTCTCTGGATAGATGCCCAGGAGTGGTTTTTATGAGTTTTTAGTTTTATGAGTAATCCCCACACTGTCTTCCACAGTGATTGTACCAATTTACATTCCCACCAACAGTGTGATAGAGTTCCCTTTTGTCTACATGCTCTCCAGCATTTGTTTGTAGACTTTTTGATGATGGCCATTTTGGCCAGTGTAAGGTGGTACATCATAGAGGTTTTGATTTGCATTTCTCTAATAATGAGTGGTGTTTGAACATCTTTTCGTGTGTTTTTTGGCCACTTGTTAAGTCTTTGGAGAATTGTCTGTTTAGATGTTCTGCCCATTTTTAAAGGGATTGTTTGTTTTTTTGGTATTGAGCTGCAGAAAGTGTTTATAATTTTGGAGATTAATCCCTTGTCAGTCACTTCATTTGCAAATATTTTCTACCATTCTGTGGGTTGTTTAGCGTTTCTGTTGCTGTACAGAAACTTTCAAGTTTAATTAAGTCCCATTTGTTTATTTTTGTTTTTATTGTCATTACTCCAGGAGGTGAATCTAAGAAGAAATTGTTGTGGTTTATGTTAGTTTTTGGCCTATGTTTTCCTCTAAGAGTTTTATAATACCTGGTCTTATATTTAGGTCTTTAATCCATTTTGAGTTAATTTTTGTGTATAGTGTGAGGAGTGTTCTATTTCATTCTTTTACATGTGGCTGTCCAGTTTTCCCAGCACCGTTCATTGAAGGGGCTGTCTTTTCTCCATTGTATATTCTTGCCTCCTTTGTCATAGATTAGTCGACTGTAGGTGCACGGGTTTAATTCTGGTCTTTTATCCTGTTCCACTGATCTATATTCTGACTTTGTGCCGGTACCTTACGGTTTTGATGACTGTAGGTTTGTAGTATCACCTGAAGTCAGGGAGCCTGATTCTCCAGCTCCATTTTTTCTTTTTTAAGATGTCTTTGGCTATTCTGGGTCTTTTGTGCTTCCAAACAAACTGTAAAATATTTTGTTCTAGTTCTGTGAAAAATGTCCTTGGTAATTTGATAGGGATTGCATTAAATCTGTAGATTGCCTTGGGTAGTATAATCATTTTGATAATATTGATTATTCCAATCCAAGAGTATGGTACATCTTTCAATCTGTTTGTGTCATTTCTGATTTCTTTCATCAGCGTCTTAGAGTTTTCAGAGTACAGGTCTTTTGTCTCCTTAGGTTATTCCTAAGTATTTGATTCTTTTTGATGCAATGGTAAATGGGATTTTTTCCCCTAATTTCTCTTGCTGATCTTGCATTGTTAGTAGGTAAAATGCAGTTGATTTCTGTGTATTAATTTTGTATCCTGCGACTTTGCCAAATTCATTGATGAGCTCTAACAGTTTTCTGGTAGAGTCTTTAGGATTCTCTAGGTATAGTATCATGTCACCTGCAAATAGTGATAGTTTGACTTGTTCCTTTCCAAACTGGATTCCTTTTATTTCTTCTCTGACTGCTGTGGCTAGGAATTCCAAAACTATGTTGTATTTATGGCAAGAGTGGACATCCCTGTCTTGTTCCTGATCTCAGCGGGAATTCTTTCAGCTTTTCACCATTGAGAATGATGTTAGCTCTGGGTTTGTCATAGATGGCCTTTATTATGTTGAGGTAGGTTCCCCCTATGCCCACTTCTGAAGCATTTTTATCAGAAATGGATGTTGGATTTTGTCAAAGGCTTTTTCTGCATCTATTGAGAGGATCATACGGTTTTTATTCAGTTTGTTAATGTGTATTACACTGATTTGTGGATATTGAAGAGTCCTTGCAACCCTGGGATAAATCTCACTTGATCATGATGTGCAATCCTCTTAATGTATTGTTGGGTTCAATTTGCTAATATTTTGTTGAGGATTTTTGCATATATGTTCATCAGTGAAATTGGCCTGTAATTTTCTCTTTTATGGTATCTTTGCCTAGTTTTGTTATCAGGGTGATGATGGCCCCATAGAAAGAATTTGGGAGTGTTCCTTCCTCTGCAATTTTTTTTTTTTTGAATAGTTTAAGAAGGATAGGTGTTAGCTCTTCTCTAAAGGTCTGATAGAATTTGCCTGTGAAGCCATCTGATCCTGGACTTTTTGTTTGTTGAAAGTTTTTAAATCACAGTTTCAATTTCGGTACTCGTGATGGTTTGTTCATCTTTTCTATTTCATCTTGGTTCAGATTGCACTTTTCTAAGAATTTGTCCATTTCTTCTAGGTTTTCTGTTTTATTGGCATATAGTTTCATGCAGTAGTCTCTTATGATCCTTTGTATTTATGTGATGTCTGTTTTAACATCTTTTTCATTTCTAATTTCATTGATTTTTGAGTCATCTCTCTTTTTCTGGGTAAGACTGCCTCGGGTTTATCAATTTTGTTGATCTTTCCAATGAACCAGCTTTTTCTGTGGCTTACTTCATTTCTATTTCGTTGATTTCTGCTCTGATCATTATGATTTCCTTTCTTCTACTAACTTTAGGACATGTCTGTTCTTCTCTATCTGATTTAGATGTAAAATTAGGTTGTTTATTTGAGCTTTTTCTTGTTTCCTGAGGTAGGCTTGTATTGCTGTAAACTTCCCTCTTAGAAGAGTTTTATGCTGCATCCCAGAGGTTTTGAAGTGTCGTATCTTTGTTGTCATTTGCTTCTAGGTATTTTTTAACTTTCTCACTCAATTTCTTCAGTAATTCATTGGTTGTTTAGTATCATATTGTTTAGTCTCCATGTGTTTGTGTTTTTTGCAGTTCTTTTCTTGTTGATTTCCAGTCATACAGCATTGTGATCAGAGAACAAGCTTAACATTATTTCAATTTTCTTAAAGTTACTGAGGCTCGGTTTGTAGCCCAGGATGTGATCAACCTTAGAGAATGTTTGATATGCAGTTGAGAAGAATGTGTATTCTGCTGCTTTTGGATGGAATGTCCTATAAACATCTATTACATCCATCTGGTCTAATGCTTGATTTAGGGCTTGTGTTTCCTTGTTGATTTTCTGTCTGGATGGTCTGTCCATTACTGTAAGTAGGGTATTCAAGTCCCCCACTATTATTGTGTTACTGTCAGTTTCTCCTGTTAAGGCTATTAGCAGTTGCCTTATATATTGAGGTGATCCTGTGTTGAGTGCATAAAGACTTACAGTTGTTACATCTTCTTGGATTTATCCTTTGATCATTTTGTAATGTCCTTTTTTGTCTTTTATAATCTTTATCTTAATGTCTATTTTGTCTGATAGGAGTACTGCTGCTCCAGCTTTCTTTTGATTCCTGTTTGCATGGAATATTTTCTTCCATCCTCTCACTTTCAATTTGTATGTGTCCCTAGAAGTGAAGTGGGTCTCTTGAAGACAGCTTTTATATGGGTCTTGTTTTTGCATGCATTCTTTTGGCTGGGGCATTTAGTCCATTTACATTTAAGGTAATTATGGATATGTATGTTCTTATTGCCATTTTATTAACTGTTTTGGATTTGTTTTTGTTCTTTTTTCTTCCTTTCTTGTTTTCTCCTCTTGTGGTTTGATACTATCTTTAGTGTTGAGTTGATTTTTCTTATTTGTGTGGATATCAATTGTAGATTGTTGATTTTTAGTTCCTGAAGTTTGGATATAGGAATGTGTGTGTGTGTGTGTGTGTGTGTGTGTGTATGTGTATGATTGGTTTAAGTTGTTGGTCTCTTAATTGCAAGAACATATCCAGTGTCCTGCACTTGTACCCTCTTTTCATGATTTCTGATTTTGGAAACATATTTGTGCGTGGATGATTTCCTGACTTTACTAATGAGCCTTGTCATTTATGGTATTTTTGGTTCTAGTTGTGGCCTTTTACTGCCTAGAGAAGTTTTTTTTTTTTTATGATAAAACTGGTTTAGTGTTGCTGAATTCTCTTAGCTTTCCTTACCTGTAAAGCCCTTGTTGGTTGCATCATTTACAACTATTTTCTCCCATTCCATAGATTGTCTTTTTGTTACCTTATGATTTCTTTTGTTGTGTAAAAGCTTGTCAGTTAGATTAGGTCTCCCTGGCTTATTTTTCATTTTATTTCTAATGTCTTTAAGAAACTGACCTAAGAAAACATTTCTACAGTTGATGTTAGAGAAAGTTTTGCCTGTGTTCTATTCTCTTCCGGTGTCTTTTCTTATGTTTAAGCCATTGCATAAGCCATGCAAGGTGTGAGGGTGTGTTCTAGTTGATTTATATGTAGCTGTCCAGTTTTGCCAACACTAGTTGCTGAAGAGACTTCTTGCCCGTTTTATATTCTTGCCTCCTGTGTCAAAGATCAATTGACCATAGGTGTATGGGTTTATTTCTGTGTTCTCTATGCTGTTCCATTGATTTCTACATCTGTTTTTATATCAATACTGCGCAGTTTTGGTTACAGCAGCTTTGTAATATTGTCTGTAGTCTTGGAGAGTTATACCTCCTGATTTGTTTTTTTCCCCCTCAGGTTTGCTTTGGCAATTCTGGATCTCTTATAGTTCCATACAATTTTTTGGATTGTTATAGTTGTGTGAAAAATGTAATAGGTAATTTGATAGGGATCACATTAAATCTGTAGAGTGCTTTAGGTAATATGGTTATTTTAACAGTATTAATTCTTCCAGTCCAAGAGAATGGCACATTTTTCCATTTCTTTGAATCCTCCTTAATTTCCTTGATGAATGTTTTATAGTTCTCAGTGTATAAGTCTTTCACCTCCTTGGTCAGGTTTATTTCTAGGTATTTTACTTTTCTGGGTGCAATTTTAAAATATATTTATTTTACATTCCTTTTCTATTTCATTGTTTGTATACAGAAATGCCACAGACTTCTGAGTATTAATCTTGTTATCTGCTACTTTACTGAATTTATCAGTTCCAGTTTTTGTGTGGAGTCAGCGTTTTCTATATATAGTATCATATCATCTGTAAATAGTGACAGTTTTTCCTCTTTTCCAATTTGGGTACATTTTATTTCCTTTGATTGCTGTGGCCAGGACTTCCAGTACTATGTTGTGTAAAAGTGTTGAGCGTGAGCAACCTTGTCTTGGTCCAGATTTTAGCGAGAAGGCTTTCAGTTTTTTTCCATTGAGTATTATAGTGGCTGTGGGTTTACCATAAATGGCTTTTATTATGTTGACATATGTTCCCTCTATATCCACTTTGGTAAGAGTTTTTATCATGAATGGATATTGAATTTTTTCAAATCTTTTTCTGCATCTGTTGAAATGATCATGTGGTTTTTGACTTTTGGTACTGTGGTGTATGTCATTGATCTGTATATGTTGAACCATCCTTGTGAACTTGGTATAAAACCCACTTGGTCATGTTGCATGATCTTTTTATATGTTGAATTTTTGCTGAAATTTTGTTGAGAGTTTTTACATTGATATTCATCAAAGATACTGGCCTATAATTTTCTTTTTTGTTAGTGTTTTTGTTTGGCCTTGGTATTAGGGTGATATCTTCACAGGAAGCCTTTAAGAGTGTTTCCTCCTCTTCAGTCTTTTGGAAGAGTTTAAGAAGGATGGGTATAAATTCTTATTTGTAGGTTTGGTAGAATTTGCCTGTGAAGCCATCTGGCCTGGGACTTTTGTTTGTAGGGAGTGTTTTGTGTGTGTGTGTGTGTGTGTGTTACGTATTCAATTTCATTTATAGTGATCAGTGTGTTCAAATTACCTGTTTCTTCTTGATTCAGTTTTCGTGGGCTGTTTATTTCTAGAAAGTTGTCCTATGTTTTTCAACTCTAGAATTTGTTTTTTTCCTGTCACACTTCCGTTCATGCATTATTTTCCTAGGTTTGTTTAGTTGTCTGTGTTTTTTATAATTCACTACATTTTCATAAGAGAATTATTCTAAATTTGACAGTGCATAGATTTCTTTCTTTAGCATCAGTTGTTGGAGCTTTATTAGTTTTTCTTTGGTGTCATATTTACCTGATTTTTCTTGTGGTCTTTAATGCTTTTGTTGGTATCTGCACATTTTGAGCAATGGGGCAGAGACAGTTTTTTTACCAGTTAGCTCAGTTTGGATTTCTGGGTTTGTGTGCTGGTAATGTCTTGAGCTTATAGGATCTGCTAGTATGTTCTTTTCTTGGGTGAGGCAACTGTGTGAGGTCTGAGTACAGGGATGGGAGGTGTGTGTCACTGGCTGTGAATAGTTGCATAAAACTGGTGGCTTGGTTTCCTACCCAGGAGGGGCTGTAGAATAGGGTTCGTGGTTGTTTGAATTCTCTGGTCAGACTTACTAGGTGGCCAGGACTGGGTCCTATATGCAGTAGTGGGTGAGTCTATGAATCATGTATCTGCACTGGCAAGGCAGCAGGCCAAGCCTAGGGCCAAGACATTTCATTGTTTGGGGGCCCAGACCGAGTCCGAGTGTCACTGAATTCCCTGATAGGTGAGTTTTGCTCTGCAGTCGAGGGAAGTCAAATTCTGTGTTCTCTATTCAGGTGCCACTGTAATCAGGGCTGTTTGATGGGCTACACAGTTTCTGGTGTGCTCTGGTTAGGTTCCCTGGTTTGGCAGGCTGAAGGCTGTATGTAGCAATGAACAGGGCTACAAATCAGATTCTCTGCTTTCATGCAGTGGGAGAGATGGCTCTAAAACTGGAAAAACTTGTGTGTGTTGTCTTAACTCAAGCCAACACATAGCTCATGTCTTCTGGCTGAATGGGGCCACCAGTTTTGCTCTGCAAGTTACTGACTCTGTCCTGCTTTTGGCTTAAGTGTCATTGTACCACACAGCTTCTAGGAATTGTTTCCAGCCCTTTTGTTCAGATGGGACCTGAAGACACTCGCCATAGGGGATGGGGCTTTTTCTCAGCCTCTTTGCCTGCACTAGAGGTGTAGAAGGAGCCACTCGAGGCTTTTCTTAATTTCCCAAACAGTTTTTCTAGTTTTGAGGGCCCAGGAGCTATATTCAGCCTTGGTTGTGAATTAATCCCCCTGCTTGTATGAGCACAGGAGCCTCCATCCCTGGTACTGGGTTTGCTCAGGGGAAGTGAGGGAAGTCAGCTCTGTCTGCTTGCCTTTTGGCTTGAGTGCTGCTAGTCTTCACAGCTTCCAGGAGTTGTCACCAGTCCTCTGGTCAGATGGGGCTGGGAGGCACTTGGTACAGTGGTTGGAGCTGTGACTTAGCACCTTGCCCTCGATCTGGACAAACCAAGCTTTAGGACCCACAGAACTCATTTGAGGATCTGAATTATGCAGATCTACACTCTATTTGAGTTCCCTGGTCAGACTGCACCCACAAATTGGTTCTGCAGATGAGCAAAACTACTAGTTGGCATTACTGCTTGGGCACTGCAGGTGAACTTCATCTGTCAAGATCTGTGCACTGTTTGTTGCAGGTCCCTCTCCTATTCTCCATCATAGTCAGAGTCCCAGTGTCTGGGCCCTTCAGAGTCTCCTGAAATCCCCATGGGGTGAGACAAGAGTAGAAACTCCCCAAAAGTGACCCACAATGCTTGAGGAAGGTTGTGTCCCCCCTACCCCAGCTCCCCAGTTTCTGTTTGTCCACTGGAGGAAGTAGAGTCTTGCTGGAAACCTCTCCATATGGTACTGAGTTGTGCTGTCGTGGGAGGGAGGAGAAGCAATGAAGCCACCATGTAGACACTTCTCTTACCCCTTTAGTGCAGTCTGTCCTGGTCTATGCAGTGCAGGGGGTGCTCCAGCTTAAGCCCCGTCTTCAAAGATTCTC
Source organism: Catagonus wagneri (assembly GCA_004024745.2). Classification (NCBI taxonomy): domain Eukaryota; kingdom Metazoa; phylum Chordata; class Mammalia; order Artiodactyla; family Tayassuidae; genus Catagonus; species Catagonus wagneri. Next base: position 15,443,021 of record PVHT021183629.1, on the reverse strand, counting down.
TCAGTAGTGTGTTGTTTTTGTTCTTGAAATAGATGCTCTTTTTATGAGGGAGAGTGGAGTTGTTAATGACCCATGTCTCAGTCTTGGTGATGTAACTTCCTATCTTACTATGTTTTAAATTGAGATACAATTGACATGTAACATTGTGTAGGTTTAATGTGTTGTGCAATGTATTGATTTAGCCAGTTTATATATTGCAATATGATTACCACTGTAGCATTAGCGAACACCTTTATCATGTCACCTAATGATTATTTCCTTTTTCTGGTGAGAACATTTAGGATATAATCTCCTAGCAACTTTGAAGTATATAATACAGTATTGTTGACCTGTAATCACAGTGCTATGCCTTAAATCTCCAGACCTTAACTCATTTTCTAACAGCAAGTTTGTACCCTTTGACCAACATCTCCCCAATATTCCCAATATCTCCATCTCCTAGCCCCTGGTAACCACCATTCTACTGTTTCTATGAGTTTGGCTTTTTACACATGTAAGTAAGATAATACAGTACTTGTATTTTCTGTCTGACATATCTTAGGATAATGCTCTCAATCTATGTCCGTGTTGTTTCATTGAAACAGTGCAGATTTATTAATCAAGAACAAATGATGAATATTATATATTTAAAAAAACGGGAAGTTCAGGTGTTCGCTCATGGCTCAGCAGGTTAAGGCTCTGGCATTGTCACAGGTATGGCTGAGGTCACCACTGTGGGTGGGTGGGTTTGAAACCTGGCCTAAGAACTTTTGCGTGCTGTGGGTGTGGCCAAAAAACATTCAGAAAGTTGAGGCAAAGTGAAAATGAAATGCAAAAATTGTGAAGAAATGAGCAGAATACACAGAATATACCTCATGAGGTGGTAGCCTTAAGTAGTTCAATTAGAAAGGACAATCAAGGAGTTCCCATCATGGCTCAGTGGGTTATGAACCCAACTAGTTTCCATGAGGATGCAGGTTTGATCCCTAACCTCACTCGGTGGGTTAAAGATCTGGTGTTGCGATGAGCTGTGGTGTAGGTTGCTGAAGTGGCTTGGATCTGGATCCCTTGTTGCTGTGGCTGTGGCATAGGCTGGCAGTTGCATCTCTGATTTGACCCCCTAGCCTGGGAACTTCCATATGCGATGAGCACAGCCCAAAACAGGAAAAAAAGAAACACAGGAAAATCAAAATATAACATTTATTGAGTTCTTTCTCCATAGTAGACTGTTTTAAGTATTACATATGTAGAGTTCCATTTAGCTCTTGATATCACCCAGTGAGGAAGGTACTATTCTTATCATAATTTTATAGATGAGGAAACTGAAATACGAAAAATTTAAGTAATGCATTCAAGGTTGTAGAACTAATAAGTGGCAGAACTGGGCTATGAAGCAGTCTACACCAGTTTAACCACTCTACTAGACTAGCTTCTTGGAGGATGAATTCTACCTGAGTTATGTAAGATAAAAGCAGATGAATTGCTTAGGGATAGGCATGAGAGTTCTTGATGCTAAGAAATACATTTCTTCTGAATGGCCTCATGAAGATGACACTTCTCAATTTAATGATAAACATCCTCAACAATATCCTCACAGCAGACACATTGGTGTTTCACAGAAATGTTGATTATAGTGTTCTCTCGATGTGAGTCCATGACCTTACATGATGGCACAGTTCATTAAATGCTTTTGTGTCCTAAAAAAGTCTGTAAGTGGAAAGTCAACTGCATTGATTAATGGAAGAACACTGGCACAATGAAAAATCTTTAAAATGTTTCTCTTTTGTACTAAAAAAAATCTTTAAAATAATTTAGAGGAATCAAAGAATGATTAGGGACTTTGGTACAAAATTGAAACTCAAAAGGGCTTCTAAAGTGGAAAAAAATTTCATGCATCAAGAATAAGATCACAGTTTCTACTGTTTTTCAAAAATTTTGATCTGTAAAAAATCCAAAATGATTTGAATATTGAATTCAGTATTGAATAACAAAAAATTGCACACACTTACGAAATTGGAAATGACCTTTCTGGTTTTCAATTAAGAAAAAGGATATTCATTAATTTGATGTAGGATATTGAATAACTCTATTGTCATACAGAGAGTTTAGTCACTCTCCCAGGTTGAACTCTCTAGAAGCAGACTCTAAGATGGAGTTTTGATGTAAGATGTGAAAAGAGTAGGAAGATAGTAGGATTATTGATGTTGGGACAAAGTGTCCTGACATTTATACACATGCTTTGCTTGGCTGGATGCAAACAGCGCTGGGAAGGGTTGGTCTGGGATGAAGCAGCTCTTTCTGGCTGAGGCCAGTCCCAAAGGAACTGAAACCTGGAGGCTGTGTAAGTTTCAAATCTGAAGTAGGAAGTAACTTTAGAAATCTGATCCTGATTATGTCCATTTTATAACTGTAGATGGTAATAACCCTTTACTTTAATCTCTTGACACATATGTTGGGAGTGGGTGGCTGTTCAAACCGAAGGAGGAATCCTTGTCGTTGTAGCTATGCCATCAATTTCTAATGGAGTTAGTGGATGTTTTAGTCTGCTTGGGTTGCCATAACAAAATTCCATAGGTTGAGTGACTTTAACAACAGACACTTATTTCTTAGAATTTTAGAGGTTGAGAAGTCCAAGATCAAGGTACTGGAGAGAGTTTTCATTCTGAGGCCTCTTTTGGTTTGTATGTAACTGTGTTATTTTGGTGTGGGCTGAAATGAACTTTACTCAAAACGTGGGTGGAGGGAGAGAGGGAGAGAGAAAGAAAAAGAGAAAGAATGAGAATGAAAGGGATTTCCCCCCCACCGTGTGCTGTTTTTTTTTTTTTTTTACTTTTATTGGAGTATAGTTGACCTACAGTGGTGTGTTAGTTTCAGGTGTACAGCAAAATCAATCAGTTATATACATCTATCTGCATTCTTTTTTATAAAGGTTATTACAAACTATTGAGTAAATATCCCTGTGCAATACAGTAGGTTCTTATTAATTGTGTATTTTATACAGTAGTGTGTAGATGTTATTCCCATCGTCTCAATTTCTCCCTCCTCTCCACAGTTTCCCCTATAGTAACCCTGAGTTTGATTTTTAAATCTGTGAGTTTCCCAGTGTTCATTGTAGCACTATTTACAATAGCCCAGTCGTGGAAGCAACCTAATGTCCATCGACAGAGGAATGGATAAAGAAGGTATGGTACATATATACAATGAAATATTACTCATCCATAAAGAATGAAATAATGCCGTTTGTAGCAACATGGATCGACCTAGAGATTATCATACTATGTGAAGTTAAGTCAGGCAGAGAAAGACAACTATCATATGATATCACATGTATGTAGAATCTAATAAAAATGATACAAAAGAAATTACTTATAAAATAGAAACAAACTCAACAGATTTCAAAACCTCCCTTTTACTTCTTATAAAGGCCACCGGGCCTATTGAATTAGGGCCCAACCTTAATTTTCTCCAGAACACCCTATTTCCAAATACAGTCACATCGGAGGTTAGAGCTTTGATATGCAAATGTTGGAGAGAGACAATTTATTCCATAACAGTTGTAAGCATTTAAAGAACAATGCTTACAACCAACAGCATTGGTTGCAAACTATAGCCCATGGACGAAATCCAGCCAGTGGCCTGTTTTCGTATGGCCCATGAGCAAAGAATGTTTTCTTAGATTTCTAAGTAATAAAAAACAACTTAAAAAAATAAAATACATGACACATGACATGTAGCCTACAGAAGCTTTTTGAACCTTTATAGAAAGTTTGCCAATCCCTGGCCTAGAATCATGATCAGACTTAGTTTCAGGTAAATACCGTGAACCTAGTTTCTACAGCTCAGAAAATGAGAATTAGAGATTATTTATTACACTTCTTAGGGGAAAGGGATTGGGGATTAGTCTGCTTATCAGTTGTGCTAAGAGATATTTCATAAATGGACAATCAGTGGGAGAACCAATCCAGATGAAGCCCTTGAGTTGGATCCCTAGTCATTGGCCTCTTTGTTCTCTCTGTCCTGGAAAATCATGGCACATGCAACTGGCCAAGAATGGGTAAGTAAAGTGGTGCCTATTGTGAATAGTGATGGAGATACCTCTGAAAAGTTGGTTAAGAGTGCCCAGGAAACTGGTAATATGAGTGACAAGGATCTCAAGGAATGCTGGAAGTATAGATGACACTAGAATAGGTAGTTTAGATGCTGGTATAGTTGAGTGACCATGATGAAAGAGGGAGGCCATGAGATGAGAAACTTGATTGTGCCGTGGCTGATAAATTTAGAAACCCAGATTTATATGAGTGCTTTTGGATGGCCTATTTTGGTGAAAAAAAATTTTTTTTGAGGCAGTCAGGAGTTATTGGGAAATTATAGGCCATTAATATTCAATGGACTTGACTCTTTTGGCTTCAAATGGTCAGTGCTACCACCATGTAAGATATCTGGTCTTTAACATCTTGCTGTCCTAGAAATCGCAAGTAAGTACTTAAAGGCTAATTGGGAGTCTCCAATGAAGAAAAAGAGTAGCAATCCAAATGATGGGATAAGATAATCTATAATTGTACAGTTGTAGACAAGGCTGTGAAATCAAGGATAAAGTCATCTGTAAATTCAAGACACACTCAACAGGATTTAACAAAGGTGTAATTTCAGGTCTAGTATGTTTAATAATACATTTCTTAAAAATTTCAAATATAACTCCTAATCCAAATAAAACTCCTAATTATCTTTAGGTTATTTTAATAAATCAGCCAAGAATTTGAGACCATGACTACAACTCAACCGAACAAAAACTTCATTCCTATAAAATGTTACTTGCTTCATGGTAGAATGCTGCTGTTACATTCTACCATGTTTGAGTTTATACCAGTTTCACTGAACTAAACTTGTTTAAGCAGAAAGGATCCTGCTGAAATCTCTGTTGCTTGACAACCCCATAAATGCATGCTGGATGCTGACTGTTACTTTAGAAAGAATCCCTTTGTTGATCATTTTTTTCAGCGACCCTTGTTATATATTTTTTCTCTCTCTTCATGCCTTATTACTCACTTAAGATACTTTCATTAGAGAGAACTGAATGCATTTTGTTCATGCTTTTCCACTCAGCAGAACTCACTACTTCCTTTTAGAGAAGATTTCACATAAAGGAAAATGTAGATGAGCCCAATAAGTTTTATTTATAAACCGATATTTTCAACCAGCTGGATTTCAAGGGTGTTCACATCAAACTTACACATTTATACATCAGCGATGTGAAAGTTCCAGAGAACAAGCCAACTTAAGCTTTCACAATAGGGGAAAATTTACTGAATATTAAAGGTCATCTAGCTGCCTGAAGAGTTGTATAGAAAAGGTCAGCTCCTGTAAGAAGGCAGAGTGTGGAGGTGCATGAAGTTGTCCAGATGTTTCACCTTTAAATCCTTTACAAGGATGGCAGGTAGTAGAAAAGATTAAGGCAAAAGGCAAAATAATATATAATGTCTTGAATGTTTTGCCAGAAGTGTAAACCTCTCTCTGCTTGCTGAGCATAATAGGATTGGAAGGAGAGCTACTGTAACTGGGCTGTAGTCAGCCATGGAGGCATAGGATGATTCAGCACTCGCAGTGGATGGTGTCATGCATCCTCTTGTTTTCTTAGAACTAAAAACAAGGCAATGGCAGGTTATGAGCCTTAAGAAACAAAATCATGGGACAGTAAAGGTTTATCATTACCAGAAGTATCTGGCCAGGGATTTTTTTTAAAAAAAGTATAATTTAAAATTTTATGTCTTGGCTTGGCTCAGATAAATTTTTGGTTAATTTTTCTTTTTTATATTAGCAACCCTCAATTGTCTATGATAATGGGAACAGGGAAAACCTGGGAAAGAAATCCAAAAATAGGAAATTGATACTCTTTAATAGAGCCCATTAATCCTGTATCCTCCAGCACTAACCTGTGCTGACAGCTCTGTTTCATATCTCTTTTACTTTGTTCGTTCCTTGTTAAAGATAACGGTGGATAGTAAAATAGCCAGAAGAGTAGGGGCAGAGGGCCTGGACAATTAATAAACTAACTGGGTAACCAGCCCTTAAAACTTCATAATTAATGATGCAGTGAAATACTGCATTATAAATGCTATATGTTTTATAAATTACAAAATAATTTTAGATCATAACTCAGTCCTTATTTCCAGAGCAACTTTGTACGTGGACAACATAGACTTAGTTTTACCCAAGGAGAGGCAGTTGTCTCAAATCATATCATACATTTCAAAAGAGTAGAGATTAATTTTAGATGGACAAAGGAAAAAATGAGTGCCATTTTCCTCATCCTTTAATGCAAAACTCGGTATTTATTGAGGCATTTTCTATGTATAATGCACTGTCTACAGGAGTTAATGAAGTTTGAATCATGGACATTCAGAAGAGAACCTGCCAGACACCGTGTGGATTTTGTATGTGTTGTATGCATTTAATAATAAAAAAGGAAGGAGTGATCACTATTTCTAAATTTTTGCATTTAAACCTATAGCTTAAAAATGATCAAATAAAGTATTTTGGGAGCACCAGTTAAATACTAGTTGATAATAAGGTATTACTTGAATGTTAGTTGTAGACCTTGCTTTTTCTTTTCCTTTTTTGGCCATCTCTCGGCACGTGGAGTTCCCAGGCCAGGGATCAAACCTGCATCTTGGTGCTGTGGAGACACCACTGATCTTGCTGTGCCACAGCGGGAACTCCAGTTCTAGACTCTTGAATCATGACATTTAAGATCCTTCAACATCTCATCATTTTCCAGGCAGTAAGTGCATATCTGCTTCCGCTTTTACTTGAGTGCATAAATTTTAGTTGAGATTCTACTAGAAGGAAGTGGCTTTTGAGGTTCTTGGTACTCACCATACAGAGTAGGGCACCAACTTAATGACTGTATTCTTGACATAGGTGATTCGAAACTCAGTGTAGGATGAAAAGATTTACATTGAAGGAACTTGTTTATTTGCTCCTGTCCACTTTGGTGGGGTCGCCGTTATGGGCTCTGGGTCTTTTTGAGTAGTGTCTTCAGGACTGAACTTGTCCCTGATGAAATAGTTAATGCAGACTTGAGTCAATGTATATGAATGTATATGAGCCTGTCCACGAGAATGTGTTATCCTGGAAGAGAATTACATTCACCTTAACATCAAAAGTACTTTCTCTGTTAAATGTGGCTGTCCTGATTTTAGAGTAAAGATAAAAAAATGGACATTAAATAGATATAATTTCTCAAGTCTTTAAGCCTCAACTACCTCTACTGAACCTACACTCCTGTTTCAAGAGTTTGAGGCAGGAAATTCAACTGCCACAAACTAATGGTAATACTTTCTGAACATTAGTCCTCAAAGATCAAGGACATTTTAATGGCATTATTTTGGTTTCCAGATCGAAGAGATAATTTAGGAAATTCCCCCCAGTCTCTTAATTTTTCTTTCAAAAAACACAAAAAATAGGCTATTATAATGAACTCCAATGTACATCTTACCCAATTAAAACAATATTAAACCTGTGGGTGGTTTTGTCTTATCAAGTCCTTATCCTGGGTATTTTTGAAACAAATCCCAGACATAAATTGATTTCCTTTTAAAGTATTTAAATATGTATAACTAAAGACCCCTTTCTCCTTTATATTAAGAGGAAGTGACAGGTTGTAAGTTGTTAAAAAAAAAATTCTAGGAAAGCGTGTATCATTCATATATTTTTTAAATTTTATTGGATAAATACACATTCATGGGATTGCTGAGTTTTATTGTTAGTGCATCTGTCACTTTATACAGATACTGTTTTTGTCACTTAATACAGATACACTAACGGCCAAAAGAAACTGCCAAATTCTTTTCCAAGTGGGTGTACCATTTTGCATACCCACCAAAGTTGAAGAGTTTCACTTTCTCTGCATCTAGTCCAACACTTAACATGATCAGTCTTTAATTTTGTCATTCTAATGAGTGTATAGTGTGTGTATAGTATGTGTCATTGTCGATAAAATTTTGCTTTTCATCATGAACAGTGATGTTGGATGTCTTATATTCCACTTGTATATCTACTTGGTAAAGTGTCTGCTAAAATGTTTTGCTAATTTTTTTAGCAGTGTTTGATTCTTATTGTTGAATGGGAATACTTTAAAAAAATATTCTGGATAAGATACAAAGCCCCTTATCAGAGATACCTTTTTCCTTTTAAACTGAGGTATAGTTGACACACTAGTCTCAGGTGTACAACATAATGATTCAGTATTTGCATATATTGCAAAATGACCACAACAATAATTCTAGTTAATATCTGCCACCATACATAGTTAGAAATATTTTTCTGGTGATGAAAATTTTAGATATACTCTTAGCAACTTTTTTTTTTTGCTTTGCTACAAATCCTATATATTTTTAACTTTTATTTATTAATTTAATTTTATTGGAGTATCATTGACTTATTTTTTTTAATTTTTATTATTTTTCCATTATACGCAGCTGTACAGCGTGGTGACATGGTTACACATACATATATGGATTCATCACAAGTGGTTAGACATAGTTCCCAGTGCTATACTACAGTACAGTATTATTAACTATCATTCACCATGCTGTACATTATATCCCCATGACTTGATTATAACTGGTAACTTGTACATTTTGATCTCCTTCATCCATTTCACACCGCCTGCACCTCTGGCAGCCACCAATCTGTTCTGTTTCTATGAGCCTAGCTTTTTTTTTTTTTAATTCCACATATAAGTGATATTATGTAGTATTTGTCATTCTGTCTAATTTATTTCATTGAGCATAATGCCACTAAGGCCTATCCATGTTGTAATAAATGGCAAGATTTCCTTCTTTATTAATGACTAAATAATATTTCATTGCATGTATATACCACATTTTCTTTATCCATTTAACTGTCATTGGACACTTGTGCTACTTCTATGTCTGGGCTATTTTAAATAGTGCTGCAGTGAACATAGGGTGCAATATCTGTTTGAATTACTGTTTTGATTTTCTTTGGATACATATCCAGAAGTGAAATTGCTGAAGCATATGATAGGTCTATTTTTAGTTATTTTGAGGAACCTCCATACAGTTTTCTGCAGTGCTTGTACCAATTTACACTTCTACTAAAAAGGTGGGAAAATAAGGTTCCATTTTCTCTATATCCTCACCAACCCTTGTTATTTCTTGTCTTTTTGAAAATAGCCATTCTAAGAGTTAGGAGGTGATATCTCATTGGGGTTTTGATTTGCATTTTCCTGATTAGTGATGATGAATATCTTTTCATTTTTCTGCTGGCTGTCTATCTTTGGAAAAATGTCTATTCAGATCCACTGCCCATTTTTAAATCAGATGTTTGTTTTGGTATTGAATTTTATGAGTCCTTTATGTATTTTGAACATTAGCCCCTAATCAGGCAGATAGTTTGCAAATATTTTCTCCCTTCAGTAGGTTGTTGATGGTTTTATTTGCTATACAAAAACTTTTTTAGTTTTATATAGTTCTACTTACTTATTTCTACCTTTGTTGCCTTTGTTTTTGGTGTTAAATCCAAAAAAATAGTTGCCAAGACCTATGTCAAAGAGCTTATTATCTATGCTTTCTTCTAGTTTTATGGTTTCATGAATGATGTCCATGTCTTTAATCCATTGAGTTAACTTTTATTTATGGTGTGAGATACTGCTCCAGTTTCATTCTTTTGCATGTAGCTGTCCAGGTACATTTATTGAAAAGACCATCTTCTGATTGTATATCCTTGGCTGCTCTGTCATAAATTTTGTGTCTGTTTTTATGTGTATGTTTATTTCTGGGCTCTCTGTTGTATTCCATTGATCTATGTGTATGTTTTTATGCCAATATCATCCTGTTTTATTTCTTTAGCTTTGTCATATAGTTTGAAATCAGGATGCATGGTAACTCTAGACTTGTTATTTCTCAAGCTTTATTTGGATGTTCAGAGTTTTCTGTGGTCACACACAAATTTTAGGATTTTTTTTTGTTCTATTGATGTGAAAAATGCCATTAATATTTTGATAGGGAGTGCACTGAATCTGTAGATGGGTTTGTGTAGTATGGACACTTAAAAATATTAATCCTGGAGTTACTGCTATGGTGTAGTAGGTTAAGAATCTGACTGTAGCAGCTTGAGTTGCTGCAGAAGTGCAGGTTTGGGCTTGGGAACTTCCACGTGCTGCTGGTGTGGCCACAAAAAAATATTCTTTCAGTCCATAATCATGGGATATTTTTTTCGTTTATTTGTGCCTTAATTTTCATAATGTCATGTAGGTTTCAGCATGCAGGTCTTTCACTTTGGTTAAATTTATTCCTAGGTATTTTATTTTTCTTGATGAAATTATAAATGGGATAGTTTTCTTGATTTTTCCTTTCTGATACTTTGGCATTAATGTACAAAAATGCAGCAGATTTTTACATATTTATTTTGTGTTCTCTAATTTATAATGAATTCATTTATTAGTTCTAATAGTTTTAGTAGTATCTTTTAAGATTTTTCTATGTATAGTATCATATAATCTGTAAACAGTGGCAATTTTATTCCTTTACAGTTGGGAGGCCTTTTATTTCTTTTTCTTGCCTAATTGCTCTAGCTAGGACTTTAAATACATGCTGAATAGAATTTGTGAGATTTTTCACGAGATTTTTCACAATATTTTTCCTGATCTTAGAGGAAAACTTTTAGCTTTTCATCATTGGGTATAACATTAACTATAAGCTTGTCATATGTGGTCCTTATTATGTTGAGCTATGTTTCATGTATATCCACTTTGCTGAGAATTCTTATTATAAACAGGTGCTGGATTTTGTCACATTTTTTCCCAGATCTGTTGAGATGATGATACGATTTTAATCCTTCATATTGTTAGTGTGGTGTGTCATGTTGATTGCTATGCATATGTTGAACCATCCTTGTATCCCTTGCATCATTGCAGTTAATCATGATATATGATCCTTTTAATGTATTGTTGAATTTGGATGGCCAAATTATTGAGAAATTTTGCATATGTTAATGAGAGATACTGGCCCGTACTTTCATTTTCATCTTCCTTATCTGGTTTTGGTATCAGAGTAATTCTAGCCTTATAGTGTATGTTTGGAAATGTTTTCTTCTCTTGTATTTTTTAAAGAAACATTTGAGAATGATTGGTGTTTGTTTTTCTTTAAATGCTTGGTAAAATTCTCCTGTGAAGCCATCTGGTCATGGATTTTTGTTTGTTGGAAGGTTTGTGATTATTAATTCAATCCCCTTGCTAGTGTTGACCTGAAACAAATAGATTGCCACATATTTTTCTGGAAAATATTTTTTTCTTGAGAGTCAGTAGAGAATTGCAATTAGAGGTCTACAATCATGGTGAGCCACATGCAAGTCTCTACATGACAAGGGAAGAGGAACACTTTTATAAGGAGGGAAAAAAGTTGGCAGAACTGTAGTAAACAAAGAGTCCATGGCTTTCCATTGGCTGAGTCCTTGCTGGGAAAGAAGAGACTCTGATCTTCCTGTAGGACTCTGCTGTCCTCACAGGGCACAAGAACTTCTCATTATGATTTCCCAACTCTCCTTAATTGAGGTTTCTATTGAGTTTTTTTTTTTTTTTCATTTCCCTCTTTTGATCAGGTTCTTCCTCTGAAAGCACTGCCAATCAAGAGTCAGGTCTTCTTTTATCCCTCAAGGTCAGGAAGGACCTTTCTTGGGTGTGGGATCACATGTTGGAGGGCAATTACAGTCACATTCAAGTAACAAGGAGGATTAGGAGGGAGAACTCTGACACTTCTTATCTAAAGTCCATGTGTTACCAGATCATTGACATTGAGGAAGAGTTTTGCCAAAATCAAAGATTTGGTGATAAACTACCAATAGGCATGGTCTGGATATGTTGGAAAGCTTCCTTGTCAGATGTCATCAGCTTCAATTCTGGGAGATCTTTTGGGTCACCAAATGATGTGCAGTTCTACTCAGTGTTCAGTGTTTTCTTTAGGTATGCCATGTTAATTCAAAAGTCTAATCCTTGGAATTTGGTGGCACAAGGGTTGTTTAGCAATACTTGATAGGGTCCTTTCCAGTAAGGTTGAAGAGAATTCTTCTGCAGATATTTTTCCAAAAGATAAAGTTTCTAGATTGTTAAGTGTGATGCTTAAGGTCTTGTCTCCTGAGGGTGTGAAAATACGGTTATTTTTAGTAGAAGCAATTAAACCTTTGCAGTACTGGAGTAGCTCTCCTTTTATCAGTTGTGGATCAAAAGAAGAAGGAGCCAAGTACATTGGGCACCCTGTGACTATCTCAAAAGTTGAGAGTTTGAGTTTAAATAGGGTTAGATCTGAGATTTGAGAGAACCAATGGCAATGTTTTTAGCCAAGGTAGTGGGAGGGCTTCTACAAATTTTGCCAGTTGAGTCTTAATAATGCTATTAATATATTTAATTAAACAAGAGGATTGAAGATGGTAAGCACAGTGAAAGTGTTGTAAAAACTGGTCAGAAAGCACATACTTTTGTGCACATGGCCAATAAGATGGTTTCCTTGATGATGAAGTTTGAGAGGAGTTCCCCAGTAGAGATAATCATTTCCAAAAGGACTTTAGCTACAGACGAGGCAGTAACCTGTCAGCAAGGGAAGATTTCAGTCCAGTGTGAAAACACACAAACTGTGAGTAAAGCATATTTATATCCATTAGATAGAGGAAATTGCATGCAGTCGATTTGCCAGAGCTTGAATTGTCTGTTAGACAGTTAAAAGTGTCTGGGAGCAGTAAGAACAGGCTTCCCTGGGAAAGTGGGGCTTTCTGTGCCCTTGTTAATGTTTCCCTACCAGTATTGACTCACGAAGCCTACAATTTTGTCAGGAGAGCTATGGCTTTTTTTGTTTTTTGTTTTTAGGGCTGCACGTGTGGCATATGAAGAGTCCCAGGCTAGGGGTCGAATCAGAGCTGCAGCTGTTGGGCACAGCCACAGTAACACAGAATCTGAGCCACGTCTGTGACCTACACTGCAGCTCACAGCAATACGGGATCTTTAACCCCCTGAGTGAGGCCAGGGATTGAACCCACATCCTCATGGATACTAGTGGGGTGTGTTACCGCTGATCCATAATGGGAACCCCCGGGGGAGCAATGTTTTCATGTGTGTACGGTGGTGAGGAGTGACAATTTTAGAGACTGTGGTAGGACTGTATAGTTATTTGGTCCAAAGGAGTTTTCCCTTTTTATATAAAAAAATTGTTGAAGTTCATATTTTCTTTTTTCCTCTTCTGAGGTGAATTGTTCAGCCTCTAGCCAGTTTTGCTAAATTATTATTTGGGGACGTATTCCTGTGGACTGTGACTGAAGTTTGGCTTCTGTTGGTTCCTTTAAGGTTAGTGTTTCTTATAGAAGGTAAGGTGATTTCCTTTAGCATCTACAGAGTCGAGTTTAGAGTGCCCTGGAATCTTAATAATAGCTAAAGTGGTAGGTAAAGTAATGCATTCTGTAATTTCTAAACACAGAGGCCATTTTTGTGTTTCCACTGGAGGGAAGGATGCCACATTGCTTCCACAACATTTCAAAATCATGAGCAACTCCAAAAAACATATCTACTGTCAATATATTGGCAACTTTGTCCTTGACCAAAGTGTATAAGCCTATGTAAGGGTGTGTGATTCAGCCTCTTAGACCAAAGTAGCCATAGGTAAAGATGTTGTCTCAATAACATCGAAAGGAGTTGCAATAGCATGCTCAGCACATTACTTGCCATTGTTATCTTTTAAATAAGAACTATCAGTGAACAAGAACTATCAGTGAACAGTGAGAAGTCAGTATTACACATTGGAGTTTGCTGTAGATTATTTCTAGAAGTCAGGAGGTAGTCCATCAGCTTTAAGCAGTCTTGAGGTATTTTGTTGGTGATAGAGGAGGCAAGAGTAGCTGGGCTAAGAAGATTATTACATAAATGAGTTTTGTGAGGATCAGTTAACAAAAAGTGAGGCAGCTGACTGAGAAATGTTGTGTGATGAGAATTCAGGAGGGCTTCTATGGCATAAAGTACAATAATGGTTAAAAGGGATCCCACAGTGGTTTTCTCTTTTCCTCCTCTCCCCTCTCACCTCCCCACAGGGTGGTGTCCCTGTGCCATAGAATCCATTTGCTGACGATAATAACCCTATGAGTCGATGGTGATCTCAGTGTTTTGGGGTGAGTACCCCACGGACATTTGTTTCAGTTTCATATACAAAAAGAAAAAAGGGGATCTGATCATCAGGATGTGCAATGGCAGGTGGGTTCCTCAAACTCTGCATTAAGGCCATGAAGACTGTTTCTTCCAGTTCTTTCCATAAAATTGGCTTGGAGTTATTGCTGAGTAAAACTTAAAGATTTGGCTATAAGAGAGAAGTTTGGAGTCCAATTTTGACAATAATCAATTTGTTTTGAGGAACACTTGCAGGAGTTCATCTGATCTAGGTGTGGTCTTTGACCTCATATCAGATGCACTAAATATCAAACCTGGGTTTGGACAAGCTGAAATTTTCCTTTGGTGACAGTTTGTCCTATGAAGGCATAAATCAATTATAGTAAAGAATTTACTCTCATTGAGAATGGATATTAATAACATATGAAAGTTAGAAACAACAGGGCATCGAAGGATAACTATATTGTTTGATGCTTGGAGGTCCTGGACAAACCTCCATGTTGGTCCTTTTTCACAGGTAAATTGAGAGTATTACAGGTTTAATACAAGGGATAATGAGGCTTTGAAATTTTTAATCTTCTAATATGGGTTTCATGCCTAGAAGAGCATCTTTACTTAGAGGGTGTTTATTGAGTCTGAGAAGATATTTTAAGAAATCTGTTTGAATTTTGGTGGGAGGTATGCTGTAAATTTTGCAAGCTTCAATTGGAGATTTTGCCCATAAGGAAAGTGGTAGTGACTGGTTACACATACATATGTGGATTCATCACAAATGATTAGACATAGTTCCCAGTTCTAGACAGCAGGATCTCCTTGCTTTTCCATCCCAGAGGCAACAGTCTACAACTAATAACCCCAGATCCCCCTACCATCCCACTCCCTCCACCACCCTCTTGGCAACCACAAGTCTGTTCTCCAGTTCCTTGATTTTCTTTTCTGTAGAAAGGTTTATTTGTGCAGTATATTAGATTCCAAATATTAGTGATATCATATGGTATTTGTCTTTCTCCTGACTTACTTCACTCAGTATGAGGGTCTCTAATTCCATCCATGTTGCTGCAAATGGCATTATTTTATTCTTTTTTATGGCTGAGTAGTATTCCATTGTATATATATATACCACTGAGTAGTATTCCATTGTGTATATATACCACATCTTCCTAATCCAATCATCTGTCGATGGACATTTGGGTTTTTTCCATATCTTGGCTGTTGTGAATAGTGCTACAATGAACATGCGTGTGCAGGTGTCTTTTTCAAGGAAAGTTTTGTCCTGATAGATGCCTAAGAGTGGAATTGCTGGGTCATGTGGTAGTTCTATATAGTTTTCTAATGTACCTCCATACGGTTTTCCATAGTGGTTGTACCAGCTTAAATTCCCACCAACAGTGTAGGAGGGTTCCCTTTTCTCCACACCCCCTCCAGCATTTGTTGTTTGTGGACTTGTTAATGATGGCCATTCTGACTGGTATGAAGTGGTATCTCGTGGTAGTTATGATTTTCATTTCTGTAATCATCAGTGATGAGCATTTTTTCATGTGCTTGTTGGCCATCTGCTTATCTTCTTTGGAGAAATGTCTGTTCAGGTCCTTTGCCCATTTTTCAATGGGGTTGTTGGTTTTTTTGCTGTTGCACTGCATATAATGGAAAAAAAATTTAAAAAATGCATGTGAGAATAAAATGGATGATGACAAAATTAAAAAAAAATGTGGTAACTGATTCAATAGGGACAAATTATTGGTGTTTCCAGAATCTACTCTAATAGAGATGAGTTTGTTCAGAGACAGAACAAATGAAAGGTGTCAAAGGGTCATTTAATTCACCTGCTGTAATACTTTGATGACTATGGTCAGTTTCTAGAATTATTTCCCCCTTTTGGGAGAAATAAATTCTGGCCTGATACTTATCTTTGAAGTCTTTGTCCAGTAAAGAGATAGGGGTGGATGAACTAAAGAGAAAAGTGTTCATCTCTCAAAGGGCCTAAACCAAAGGGAATAGGTTCAGAGACAGGAACTTATTGAAGTTCATTAGAGATCTCCACTATTTGAGCTGTTGTAGTACTCCAAGGCAGGAGCTGGTTCATGTAGTGGAGTTGAACACCAAGAATATGGCTCCAGTGTAGCATACATTAGGATAGTTAGACCTCCAATAAAGATACAAGGTTTCTTCTAGTTAAAGAGAGTATTTACTGCTTTCAAGGCACTTAATTACGATATGTCTAAATAGGATCCATTTTATTGAACATCAACTGTTTTGATTTTTTTTTAAATTATAACATTTAGTTTTGTTCATAATTTCCTGATTGTTTTTGATGTTCATGCATCACCTTTGCCACATAGGTATGCTATATTGTACAATTCTATTTTTTTCTCTTATTTTTAGAACATTAACTTGAAAAAAGTAGGTAAGGCATTTTATGTGGTTATTTTTTATTAATTCTCTTTTTTCCTATTATAGTGGTTCACACTTAAAGGGTTCTTCCATAAATGGAGATTGGTTGTAAAATAAGCATATTTGATAACATGAATTTTAATTGAGTCCAAAGGTTGGCTACCCTCATTCTTAGCTATGTTTTATCATTTTACATTACATTTGCATTATTTGAATACATGGCCTTTTCTTGAACACATGGCCTTTCCTTGAACTATTTGAATATACTTTTCTTTAAGGACAGGAATTTACTATGATTATAATATTTTATGTGCATTAAATGCTTACTCAGTGCTAGGCACTATGGTTAGCATTGATAAAGATTGTTTTATTTAATCCTTGGAGCAACTTAACAGGGATAGGAGTTTTTATGATACTTGACAGATGTGTAAACATTTAGGATTAATGCCTTACTGTAACTTGCCCTAGGACACACGCTGAGTTTCCAAAGCTAGGTTGTCTGATAGCAAAATCTGTAATGTCATCCACTACACTAAATTGATATTAATAACACTTGTATTTAATCACTGAGTTAAGTGTATATATTTTTATAGATAGACATAACAGGTATAAAGAGAGAGAGTGAGAGGATGAGAGCAAAAGAGCAACACACACATGATCTTTTAAAAATTGGTCCTAGAAATTGTGTTTGTAACATTTGAGGAATTTCATATATCTCTGATTTATAATTTGCACTTTTTTATTTTAAAAGTTTCATTAAAAGTTTCTTGTAATGTTTAGGAAAGCTCTGATGTGCATAGATACTGAAATCCTCCACACTCACAGGGACACAATGTTTAGAAAAATAAATATGCCCATTACTTTGTTTGAAAAATGAAATGAAGTTATTTTTCAAATCATGGCTAATATGGAATATTTTTATATAACAATGCCAATTAAATTTCTAATCATTTATCTCCTATCTGTACAGCCTATTGACACAAACATACTTTTCACAAACAGAAAACAGGTCTATAAAGATATACAGCAAATTACTAACAGCAGTTATTTCTAAGTGGCAGGGCTAGGGATATTTTAAATGTTTTTTTTTTAATTGTTTATTTTTTCCAAGTAAATCCAATAAATATTTATTGGGATAGTCAGGAAATAAAAGTAGAAGGTTTTTTTTTTTTTTTTAAGACCCACACATGTGGCATATGGGGGGTCCTGGGCTAGGGGTCGAATAGCTGCACCTGTAGCTGCAGGCCTGTGCCACAGCAATACCAGACCCAAGCTGTGTCTGCAACCCCACACACAGCTCACCACAACAGCAGATCCTTGACCCACTAAGCGAGGCCTGGGATCGAACCCTGGTCCTCATGAGTACTAGTTGGTTTCATTTCCACTGCACCATGATGGGAACTCCTAGAAGGTATTTTTAAAAGATCCATTAATATGAATCATAATCCTTCCCTCTGGCAGAGTAGTTTAAGGCTAGACCTGAGGAGGTCGTGGTGGGGGCTGGGATTTTTTGGTGATGAGATACTCTATTAGGGCACAAAACTAAAGGGCGTGTCAGAACACTCAGTAATGAAGGTAATAATATTTTTAAAAATCAAATTAATGCAAAAAATCCACAATGAACAAGATAACAAAATTTTAAATAGAGACAGGATCAGACAGGACTGTGAGAGTGAGATGAGTCAGGTGCATTGTGTAGCTGTAGTGGTGGATCCTTTGTTTATGACCCCTTTACAGCAGACTGAATTACATCTTTCAGGGAATTTTATTTCTGTGGGACAAGAAAATTATCTATATAATTAACTCTGCAGGAATAATTCTTCGGCTTGTTATAGCTCTACAACACTTACTTATGTACCAAAAATAATATTCACTGTGTTTCCTGTTGTTCTGCCCTTAGATGACTGAAGATGTTTCAGACTTGGCAAGTCATTTCCCAGAATATATGATACATTTCCTCAAACATTTTTTCAGTGAGCATTTCACTGTATTATAACTTGGTACAAAATAATTTCTTGTGAAAGAGAAAAAGAGGGAAAAAAAATCAAAAGGCATTTTGAAAATGGTACATATGACTGATGAGTGTATGTTGAAGTAGTCTTCAGGGGGTTCATGTTTTGTCTGTCTCTTTGGTACTTTTAAAGGGAGAGGACAAAATGGACCCCAATCCCGATGTTTCTGAGGTAAATGTATTTAATAGCTTTCGAGTAGCAGAGGTTTCTAATCTTCAAAGGGAAATCAATATGATACTCCTTTAGAGGCTTCTATCTAATGCAAAGAAAAGAATCTTAAATTGCCAGCGTTTTCATTTAGGAAGAAGATGGGTGGAGAGAAAAATTATGACAGAAGGTGAAAATTGATGTTTCGAGGATAGTCTTTAGATTCATTTTTTTAGGGGGTCAGAAATGGATGAAAATTTTTTCCAGTCAGATCAACATGGAAATGTCAGTATTCCTTAACAGCTATAGGTGGTTTTGGAGTAGTTGCTTTCTGTTTTTGAAAGTTTATTTTCCTTTTCATTTCTTAATCTCTTTTTTCTCTGCTTCAGAAAGTGTTTTCCAATATTTTTTCCTCCTCATGCTTTAGCAGAGAATTTGTAAGGTAATTTATTCAAAGCTGTGCCTCTTTTCTTAGCAGAACACCAAAAATGATGTCTGTCTTGGTCTATATGACATGAGACTAACTTAAAAGTGAAAAATACTGCAGCTACCCTCACACTAGCTAAACAACAACAAAGGATTCTTGGTTAGAAAGCAGCTTAAATCCCTTTCCTACAATAAAATGAAATTCTGGGTTTATTTTAATAATTTCCATAACTCACAATTCCCGTGATAATCTAATCAGCAGTGTCAGACTGCCAGTTTCGTAATTCAAAGGTTGTTTCTATTAATTAGTTTTACAACCGGATGGCTTGACTCTCTTGCTGCCATGTGAAAACTAGCAGAGATGAATATGTTGTGCTTAACAAAATAAATAACTGCTGAATTTGAAAAATGGAGTCAATTTGTCTTCTCTCTTTTCAGTGGCAGATGCAAGATGACAACTAAATGAGTGATCAGTCCATTTAAGAGGAAAATGTGTATCAATATTGCCAACCACTGCCATCGAACACACATACATAATTTGATAGGCTGACATACTTCTGTAGGCAAGCAATATAAAAGCCACTAAAATTATGGTAATCTTGATCTATGGCGAGGAACTTTGAGACTTTGATCATTTATTTATCTGAGTACAGAAGGAGTTTACAAGTTATTTCTCGGGGAAAGTTTGGGCCTTTCTCCCCCACTTTCTATTCAGGATCACTTCCTTGGAGGGGTCCTCCACTTGGCTCAGGCCAGGGGAATATTAAGGCCACAAAGATGACATCACTTCCACAACCCGTCAGCCGTTGTGAATGCAAACTCTCTCCCGCTCAACTTTCATTTACCCTGTACAGGTTTATTGAAAGCCTACATCATGCCAGGATCTAGTCTGGGGACTAGGACTGCGAAAGTGAACAGAGGACTGTTGAAATCTCATTGATGAGAAATGAAATTTGTGTGGAAACATACAGCCTGTGTATTCTTCAACATAGTGGTTCCAAACTTTTTGTGTGAGTGTCAAAGACTGTTATGAAAAACTAATATATTTATACAGGTATTTCTTTCTGAAAAATTCAGATATGCACAAACTTAACTGAATTTTACATTCATTTTTTTGTATATAATTTTCTGAAAGGGTAGGGATGGATGGATATGGTGGAGAAACTCTTCTAGCTCTTCTCGTGTTTATCCATTCAAGAGCGTAACGCTTGCCCCTCAGGCTGCTTTTTCCCCCTTCTTTTTACAGCCATGCTCGCAGCATATGGAAGTTCCCAGGCTAAGGGTCGAATCAGAGCTGCATCTGGGGCCTATGCCACAGCTTGCAGCAATGCTAGATCCTTAAGCCACTGAGCCAGGCCAGGGATTGAACCTGCATCCTTATAGAGATAATGTCAAGTCCTTAACCTGCTGACCCACAGTGGGGACTCCAGGCTACTGCTTTTTGTCGTCCCGTGGAATTCTCCATAACTGAACTTCTCCAGGGTGTTTTGCTGGGTTTGGGATATGACTTTGTTGGACACTGACAGTCCACCCTGTGAAACTGATACTCTTTCTACTGTTGGGGTGTTTTTCAACACTTTGCTGACTGTACCTAAACTGTTTAGGATAAATTTTTCTTCAGAACTATTACTAAGAAAGTTTGCTTTTTGAGCAGCTGGATTGACTTTGATTTAATTACAGACCTGGTGAAATTGATTGTATTTTCCTTTGCAATTTATTTGTTGGAGAGCACAGAGACAAATTTGTGATGTGTCTCTAACAGCTGTTCAATAGCACTTTTGTTTCTTAACTTCATGTCTCACACTATTAAACAAAAAATGTAAATCAAAGTAAAATAACTTGGGAAGATGTCTATCACATAATGTTTAAAAATGAGCTGCATAAGAATGCAGAGTGTAGAATACCATTTTTGTAAGACAAACACCTTCCCATATATTTTAGTATTAGGATAGAGAGAAATTGCAAACATTGATTACAAAGGAAGGGAAGTTATAATTGAAGAATTATTAGTAGGGGGAGACTGAAATCTTTATCATCTCGATATTTAATTGGTGACAAGTGTGTATTATTTAGTAATGTAAAGAAAAATTGCCCTTCCAAACACTCCCCGTTCTCAAATGAATTAGACAGTTTCTGTCCTTCCAGTAAGGGAGTCAAATGTGCAAACTGGCAATTAAAATGTAATGTGATAAGTAGAGTGGCAGAAAGAGGGAGATGTCCAGAGAGTGATTACCTAGGGGAGGTCACAGAAGAGAACAAGCTTGTGAAGAGTGAAGAGCAGTTTGCTAAGTGGATCAGTGGAGAAGGGCGTTCCTAGCACAGGAAGCAGTATGACGCAGAGGCATAGAATGGTATGGTGTGTCTGGGGCACCGCCCTACCCTAGGATGTGTGCTGTGAGGAGCGGTGGGGGATGAGGCTGGAGGGTTAGACAAGGTCCACATCACACAAGGCCCTGCCTAGACCTTTCTTGTCATGTTCCTGGGCTAGCGTCTTGCTCTGCACGCATCTTGCTTTGTGTGTTGTGCAAACTGGATTTGAGGGCATGAGATTAGGACAGAGAGACTCATTAAAAGGGTCCTGAAATGATCAAGGTGAGAAGAGATGATGGGGCAGTGCCTGTGGGGCTGGAAAGTCCTGGACAGACTGTCTTCTCCCTTCTCCTCTCCCTCCCTTCCCTCCAGTGTGACTTTCTGAGCATCTCCTGCTCTCTCGCTGTCACCTACCCTGACGCTGAAATGATATTTTAACCCCAAAGTAGCACCTTCTTGAAAGCTAACACTGGAAGACTAAATCAGATTGTGAAAAGTGTACAATGGGACAACTTCCCAAATACTTGGAATTACAGCTCGCTATACAATAAAAACAAAACAAAACACATTAGATAGTTGCAACAGTAATACTGCAAAATTACTTGCCTCTCATTTCCTACAACAAAATTCTCATTTTTAAAAGTGCAGGTGATCCAAAAATTGAATTGTAAGCCTGGCAGGCGTGCATACTCGCACTCTCAGGAACACTTATGCTTAGTGATTCTTCTCTGAAGGTTTCAGACTTCTCCACTCTACTCTTTACCCTATTGAGAGACATTATAACTGCAACATGGCTGAAATTAACAGCACAAAATAAGAGGGCTGTGTCACAATGAAAGAGAAGGACTAGGATGTATGATTTCTCTTGTGGAAAAAAAAATTCAATTTAAAATAGAACTAGAGGGTTTAGAATAGAGAATCTCATATGTGTGCTCTCAGGAAGACACAGCTTAAGGACTATGAGACTGATTTCCCATACATGCTTGATTTACAGAAAACTGATGGTGTCAGAATTTTCTCGGATGATGGGGGGTTGAGCAGAGCAGGTTGTCTCATATCAGCCTTGGGAAATTTTGCCAGAGGCGTGAGCTGAATATGACCTGGTTCGGGTTAATCTCACAAAGTGGGCTGAACTGAGCTTTGTTTGTGTGACTGGACTGATTTTTATTTGCTTTGGAAGTTTTCAAGGCTGGTCTCTTGTTCCTTATTTTATCTGACTCTAACTGAACTCTCTCCTCTTTACATTTCTTGCTCATAAATACAACCTACCCTAAACTCTCAACCACTCACCTGTAGCTTGCTACAGTTTGCTTGTCCCCAATTGCGATTCCTTTGCTCTTCCCAAGTAAACTCATCTTTTTGAGCTTGCCTGTGTTTACCCCTTTATTTAGGCCAACATTCTAGACTTTCTGTTCCTGGATATTTCTTGTAATTTCTGCTCTACCTGGTGTCTTTCAAGTTCCTATAGAAAGGGCACCCATGAAGATTATCTCAATAACAGCTACTCTCAGACTTTTTCTGCCACCTGAAACCGAGAGACCAATATGTCAAGCCCCCCTGGCTCACTGTGGATAAAAGTAGTTATATAAAATTCAGGTTTGCCAATAAGTAAGTGGTTGATGCTGTTTTGAGTGAAAGCAGTTCTTCTAGTCCTATAGAAACTATTAAAATAACCAATTCAAGGAAGTGATTACAGAGTTGGGAAGTGAATGAAAGCACTCCTCTGTCATTCTCCCTAACAGATTAGGTGTCTTCATCACAGATTTGGGTCCTAGAGCCTAGATTTTGTATAGAATTGAAGATGTCATGGGAGGGTTATCCAGGGTTTGACCAGCAGTATACCAAACATTCCACACTGTATTTGTGCCTTTATTGTTATTTTTAATGAAAACTGTTACAACATTTATCTTGTAGTAGAGACCTGGCTGGGATCATTACTTTTGCTTTTAGAACACTGTAACAGTGAAAAGCCATTCTGCGTATGTGTGACACATCAAATATTAAGACTAAGGTCCACAATCCCGCAGTCCAGGGTTCTTGATTCTGGCTGCACCTGGGTAGTTTTATCAGGTAGCTTGTTAAACATATGCAGACCCATGTCTAGGACGTTCTGATGTGCAGCTGGGGTTGAGAACCACCGTCGGGGTTAGGAGAGGAAGCCTGTACAAAAGCCGCCCAGGAGCATATTGATTTTTTTTTAATAGAGGAAGATCCTTGATAGTCCACATGTTAATTGGTGGTAATTCACTTACTGTGGAAAAATGCTTTGAAAATTTCTCAGCCAGTGTGTGTGTGAGAGAAGAGTAGCTTCATGTGGTGGGAATATAATAGGATTTGAACAGAAGAATTGAGTTTAATCTCATCTCCTTCTACCTAGTTAAGTAACTTTGGGCCCCTCTGAGCTCAGTTTTTTTCTTTTTTGAAGTGAAAATATTAGCACCTCAGCTACAGAGTAAGACCATCGAATGGGATGATGGTCATATTGGAAGGGCTTTTTCACTCGACTAATGCATGGAGAAGAAGACCGTGTAGAGACAGAGGCAGAGACTGGATTGATGCTGCCACAAGCCAGGGACTAGAACCAAGAGCTGCAAGAGGCAAGGGGGGCTTTGTCTCTAGAGTGTGGCCCTGAAATGCCTTGATTTCATGCTTGCAGCATCCAGATCTGAGAGAGAATAAATTTCTGTAGTCTAAAGCCAGTTGGTTGGTGGTAATTTGTTATAGTGGCTCTTTCAAAAATGAACCAGAGTTTAGTAAGAGAGGTTCTGGGAGAAAGGGGGGGGGGGTCAGTAGAGGGCTGACCATCCCTAGAGGGCAGACTGCTCTGGGGTCTGACTCCTTAATTCTTCCAGTTTGTTGTTTTCTCATATTTTGGATTGAGAATGTCCCACCTGATTCCCAAGGGAGCAGGAGCTGGGGCTCTTAGGTTGCTGTTGTTGCCAGTGAGCACATGATGAACGAAGGAGGCATAGGCACAGTGCCTGTGAGTAGGAAATCACTTGAAAATGTAGAGGAATTTAAAGAAATAGGCATAACAACTAACCACGTGTGGTCATGGTTATTCCTTGCTTAATTGTAAAAATAAATGAGGTCTGTTTGTCATTGGGAATATCATTTGCACACAAAGAGTTAATATAATAAAGTCCTTAAAAAGTGTTAAAATTGCTTGCACTATTGATTTGCTTAGTATATTATTTTGCAGAGATGGTGCAAACTTTAGTCCCAACTGGGCTAATTTATGAGAGTCCTGTTTAGTGCATTCTAAATTATTGACACTTTATTGTACACAAATGCAAATCACACATTTGCTTTTATGTTTGCACTCAACTTTATTATAGGTCATATAAGTAGAATAAATTGAGAAAAATATCTTGGGACAAATAAATAGATGCTTAGATATACTGATGTGTGGCTAGTCTAAAGGGTCATTTTTGATAACCTAAAATTTTTTAATCATTCTCTGTCTTTAGGGGAAATGTATACTTCTAGATACTAATTAGAATTCTCATTTAAAAAAATTGAGTTCTCTTTTAGATGTGTTCTATGTTATCACTGATTATTAGACTATGTCTGCTTTTTAAAATAATATAAAGGTGATCAAACATCCCTGGAGCTCTACACGTCCCTTCTTTCTGTTTCACTGTCACATTCTATGAACAGCTATATACGGTTAGGGGTGATCCCTGGAGTGCAAATGCTACCTTGGTTTCATATGAGGCAATGTATCCTTTCAACTGTAGGAAGAGGGGCTTCTGAAGCTCTGTCCCATGTTTGTACAGAACTTTTAATGCCTTTTTGTAAGGGGGAAAATCCAAATAAGTTTCCAATGGCTTTATTATTATTACCTTTATTATTATTATTGCCTATTATGGCAATTGTGACCATTGTCCTCGGTATTCCGTTTGTTCATTGGACACATGACAGTGTTTTTAGTTTGATCCTACTGACAGCATTGCTGAATTTAAAACTGAACTGTAATGAATTAAGATTATTGTTCATGAAGTGTGTAATAAGTACACAAAAGATAAAAATGCATAGGGGTAGAGTCTCTTTTGATGGTTTAAGGTCTTTTTTGACTTAATTAGGTAATATAGTCTATGATGAGGACTGCTCATTAGCCACTCTGTTCACTTTATCGATTCAATTTATTTACTTGGTAAGACAGAGATGATAAAATGCAGTACTACTGCATTGAATGTGCTTTATAAACCATGAGCTCTGCTATAGTATGTTGGTCAAGGTTCATTAATCAATCTGGAAAATATTGATTAAGCCTCCAACTGCTCACTTTTAAAAATCAGCAGTAGAGGACGAGCCTTAGACATGCACAGAATGTCTGGTGTTGGTGAGAGATTGTGAGACAAATATCTTGTGTCATTTGAAGTCAGAATCACCAGAGAACCAAGGAGTGACATAGTAGATTAAAGACTGGCATTAACTGGGGGAGAATTAGGACATGCGATCTCTGCGGATCTTTGGAAACAAGATTTTAAACAGTTGTGTACACTTCTATAGCTGCATTATAAATGTGAGTTCTTGAGAGGTCTTATAAAGCACTGAGGCACTTGAGAACATTAAAATTGTTTTTTCAGAAAGACCTATAGACTCAGCTGGCCTTAATAATCAATACTACAGAGACAAGCTGTAGGAATATTGAAGGTAAGGGAGTGCCTCCTCTTGGATATTTGCTTAAGGCTTCTAACTGAGGTGGACAGTCAGCTCTCTCTCATCCTGCCAATGCTGAGGTTGTGCTTGGTGGCAGGTGGATCAAAGCAAGGAGGATGTCCTCGGTCGTACTGAGGTAGATTGCCTTTAGAGGAGCAAGTTAGAGTAGCTTCATAACTCTATTTACATTCTATATAGGCTGGACTCCTGTTTGATTAATCATCTGTGGTATTGCTCATTCTTCTTTCCCAGTCTTGGATCCGTACAGGCGTGTCTCAAATCATGGTTGCAAGGTCAGCAGCATGAATATAATTTGGGAATTGTTAAAAACAAACATTCTTGGGCCTCATCTCATATGTTCTGAACCCAGAACTCTGAGGTAGACTCAGAAATCTGTGTTTTAACAAGCCCTCCAGCCGGTTTTGATCCATGCTAGAGTTTGAGAACCAGGGATCCCAACTATTCTCTCTGCCTAATTTACTTTAAAGGCCTGATTAATGTTTTTCCTTTTCTTAGAGGCCTCCCACGTGCATTATAAAGCACCTAACAAAATACCTAGTGCATAAGAAAAGTACTTGATAAAAAGCTGCCCTATGAATTTTCGAAATGCCCATAGAGTTTTTGAAGGAAAGGAGAATGTCTCAGTCTTACTTTCCAGCACCCTCCCAGCCATGGTACTAGTGACTGCCTCTACTCACTACTAGAAGTGCTCTTGTGTTTTATATCGTGCAAAATCACAGGCATTCCACAAATAGTAGTTAAGTCATAGAACCTGCCCCGAGGGAGCCACAGGTAGTGTGTGTGCAGCCACACAAAAACAATTACACTACGGTGTGCAGGTGCTGTGTTTATGATAAGCTTGCTTCTAGAATTTCTTAGGGTGGGATCATCATAATTATTTTATATACTTTTCTTCATAAATACCCCTGTTTCCGTATGATTACATGTTCCAAATTTTGGTTCAGAAAATACTGTGACTATAGTTGTAATGAAGGTAATGAAAGAAGGGAAGTGGGTCTGTAGAGAAATAAGGATTTTAGTAGAGTCAAATCCTTAAACTGAAGACAGGACACTCAAATCATTCAGGAATGTTGTTTTAGGTTGGGAAAGGGGCAGTAGATTTTGAGTTTGGATCCTTCTAGTGCAGTTAAGATAAAAAGAAGTGTGCCAGAATGGTAAGAGTGTGGGATGGAATCCCAACTGTACATGGATTTGCTGTATAAACCTCAAGTTATTTAATTTCTCTGAGTCACTTATAAAATGAAGACATGAAAATTCAGGTCAGACTCTTGAGTTTTCCAATATTTGGCCTTCGTGACCCACAAAAATGGAAATTTGACAATTCAAGCCAGTATCTGCCTCAAAGGATTGTTGTGAGAACTTAGTGGAGTCAATATTTAGGGTGCCTGGTACTTAATGTGTGCTCAGCAGATGTTAGATCTAGTCTCCTCGTATGAAAGTGACTGGCACACAGGCTTCAATAGATATTTTTGGATAAAATAATCACAGGAGGCAGTCAACTTCACTATGTAAATACAGGGCCCAATCCTCAATATACTCATTTTAATAGTTACTTCCATGCCAGGTAACTCCATCCTGATTACTGAGTGATTTTCCAGAACATTCATAGAGTGGAAAGGTATCTTGTTTTTAGAAATCCTATATTTACTGCTTATGTGGACATAAAAAATGTAATGTCTTATATGCATGTTTTCATTATTTAAAGTAGTCACAATTTAGTGTTGGTACTTGTCTTAAAATGAATTTCGAGTTGCATAGAACACTTACCCCTACTGCGCTTTGGTTTAAGCAGTGAGAAAAACAACTTAAGGCAATCAGCCTTTGGGATATTAAAAAACATTATTCATATTTTCATTTAGATTCTCCTGCATAACACAAAGCCCAAGCAATGACAGTACAATTGCTTTAATCCCTCACTAACAGTTCTGTGTCTGCTCTGGGGCGTCTCTGCTAGGCAGGGGGTTATCACATCCATGTCAGGGCCATACATTCCACATTGATTGAAGTTCGGCCCCCAAACACCAGTTAAAAGGTTAGTCACATTTCAAGGAGGTGGCGAGGATCAGTCATAACGTTTTATAGAAAACAGGCTGCATTTTAGAAAAGAAGGCAGAAAAAGAACCAGACATGTGGCAGGTCTTTGTTTGCTAAGAAAATAGTCCTTGTGGCATTATTATCCTTGGGTGTTGGCATCGAGCAGGGCTGCTGGAAGAGCTAGTATCTATCTTGAATCTTTATTTTGGAGTCAAGGCTGTGTTAGATTTTCCACAGCTTGGCAACAGTCCCCCAGTTCCAGGTCGAAAAACCATGTTCCTCCTTCTGATTGCCAGAAAAAAGCACTTAGAGGGTATCTTGCCTGTCACTACTCAGGCAGTAGTTTAATACTGGTTCTGTCTTTTCATTTCTTTTCTTTCTCAGGCAGTATTTTAATACCGGTTCTGTCTTTTCATTTCTTTTCTTTCTCAGCCAGCATAAGAAACGTTGTCAAAGGAGGAGGATATGTAGTGCCCTCATGCTATCTCTCTTCTGATTCATCTTTCTTCCCTAGATAGAAGTTACAAAAAAGCCTCAGTGATTGGGAAACAAGGCCTTTTGGAATCTCTGTTCTTAAAATGTTTGTTTGCTTGCAACCTGAAGATAGAAGGTGTGATGGGAAGAGCATAGAATCAGGTCTCACTGATGCCTGTTGATTTCACTGGTCAAATAAGGGGGTTTGGATTGTATTATGAATAGATGCCCTCACTATAGTTTTTTTGCCCTCCCTATAAAGACATGTACAACTTGACTCTAAGTAAGAAACAGAGAGTAGAAAGAGCATGAGATTTTATGTCCCTTTTTTTTTTTTTTTTACTTTTAACATGTATTTATTTTGAGGGTGTCATTAGGTGAGGGTCCAGGATTTCATTCTATTTATGTCCCTTTTGTGTTCTCAGTACCTGACGCACAAAAATGTACCTGTTACATTTTTTGTTGGATAAGCCAGATGGGAAGTTAGAAAGTCCAGAAGAAATTTCTCTTGCTGGAAAAAAATAGCTGTGTAACCTCAGCCAGGTCACTAGAGGTGTCTGGGCTTGTAGTAGGAGGCTATCCCAGCTGACCACCGGGATCTTCCCTAGCTTTAAAATCCTTTGGCCCTGGATTCCAAAACAAATTGCTTTCTGAAAGCCTTATTTACATTTTTCATAGGCTCTCATATTCTGAACAATTATGAAATGGAATACAGTTATGTTTTAGTAGGGAAATTTAAGGTGGTTGCAATAAGAGCACCAATAAGGGGTTATTGGATTAATCAGCCCTTAGCTGAAATCGCACAGGATGGGAACACTAGTGATCATAGTTTGTTTCCTTTTTGAGAAACAGAGCTGACGCAGAGGAGGGAAAAAGCAGCGCAGAGGAAGAAGGGGTAAGATGCAGTGGTGTTGAGTGTGGGGCAGCTGGAGCACTAAGAAGTGTGTAAGCAGCTGCCGGCAGGCTGGGAGGAGGGGATGAACAGAAGAGCAGGACACCTCACAGTAGCTTTGGCCAAGGTACAAGCAGGCAGAGGCCTGGTGCTGTGCCCACACATGCACATGGCTGCTCACTCTTCCTTGCAAGTCAGTGGCTACTGATTCCTAGCAGTCACAGTCTAGCTGCTTATACTTTCTAGATTTGAGTCCTGGCCATTTGGGTGCATTCTTATCCTATTCTTATCATTGTGTTCTTCATCTTTAAATAACGGGGGTTATGGAGTTCCCTTCGTGGCTCAGTGGTTAACAAATCCGACTAAGAACCATGAGGTTGCAGGTTCGATCCCTGGCCTTGCTCAGTGGGTTAAGGGTCCGGCGTTGCCGTGAGCTGTGGTGTAGGTTGCAGATGCAGCTCGGATCCTGCGTTGCTGTGGCTGTGGCAAAGGCCGGCAGCTACAGCTCCTGTTAGACCCCTAGCCTGGGAACCTCCATATGCTGCGGGTGCGACTCTAGATAAAGGCAAAAAGACAAAAAAAAAAAAGGGATTATATGACAATTCATGTATAATGCTTAGATCAGTGTTCAGTGAATTAGTTCAATATTAATAAACATTGAACATTGGCTATTGTTTTATTATTACTACCACTTATGCATTAAAAGAAACAGACCAGCTCACTGCTTAAAGGGGAAACAAGCAGAGTATTGAGAAGGTAGTTCCTGCTTTTATCACAGAAAACTCCCTAACAGCCCCCCCCCCAAAAAAAATACTTGTCTCTCACATGACTTTAAATCAGTTTATGGCAACTTCATTTTCTTGGGCAAAGTAGTGCCCTCTTACTGTGGTCTTCTTTCAAAATGGAAATATTTACTGGTTTAGCATATTAAGTCCCTAAGATAATTTTATGAAATAGTAACTAGAATCTCTTTGCTCTATGATGGGAGAAGGAGGGAGGGAGAGAGAGAAAATGAGAATGAATGAATATGAATGAGTGCGAGTGAATTAGATCCATAAAAGGAAAAGGATTTTGTCCTTAAAGGGCAAAGGGAAAGTGGAAATGAGTAGAAAGACTAAACGGCTAATAGGCATCGTGAAGGACCAGGGTCCCCTATTTCACAGTTCTGTCCACCAAAAAGGTTGGAAGTAGTAGATTGTACTTGGGTGAAAATTTAGACACAAGATCATTTCCAGTTCCCACAGTGACAGCCCAGGGACTTAGGATTTTTATATCTCAAGTTGAGTCTTCATCCATGTGCAAAAAAGTTCTGCAAAAATCTTTCCCTTTAGATATTTTGTTGATATCTTCAGCCTTCTGCCATTTTTGGTATATCTAAAGAGGTGCAATGGGGCTTGCGCAGAATGGACCTGACAGTAAAACAAGTGGTGAGAGATCAAAAAGATGGAAACCAAAATATCACCCAGGGAACTCAGTAGGAAAAGCATATGATTATAGGATCCTGCAGAGTTAAGAGAGCTCCTGCGAATGATTAGTTCTAGTCTTAGGAATTACAGAAGTAGGGATATTGGTGAATAGAGAAGCTATGTAGAATATCTAAAAGGTGATATCAGAATGGCAAGTCTTGGATGTTCCCTCGTGGTGCAGCACGTTAAGGATTTGGTGTTGGCACTTCAGGGCTCTGGTTACTGCTGCTCGCTGCAGTGAGTGTTTGATCCCTGGCCTGGGAACTTCCACATGCCAGAATTGTAGGGAAAAAAAAAGTGTTTATATAAGACATTGAATTAAAACCTGATTATTTAAAGTCAGTGTATTCTGGAGTTAAATACAGTCTATTCTAGAGTTAAATAGTTGTCTTTCTCTACCAGTGAGTTAAAAGCCAGCCTTAGGTGGAGAAGGTGGCCATCATTCTTTCCTCTCCTCTAGCATTCCCTTCCTCCTTTACATCCAAGAAACTACAAGCTGGTCCTTGCGTCAAACCCTTTATGGTTCCCTTCTGTACAGCTCTAAGTGCATTTCCTCTCTGAGACTTTTCTTCATACTTCTAAACATGAACGTTTTTTCTACTTTGGATTGTCCTGAGGCCTTTCCTCTCTGGACCTCTCCATGGACACTCTCTAAATGTGCACCTGTCATTCCTGTGTATGACTTATCTCCTCATCTATGTTATAAAGTCTTTGAGAAAAAGCACATATGTAGAGCCCATACAGTGTACATTTGGTGATGTGGACGTAATAGGCCCTCAGGAAATATTTGTGGTTGAGCAAAAAATTCAGTTTTTGTAGGGAAAGAATTTAAGATTATCAATCCAATTTAAAAGAAATGTGTCTATCTGGAGTTGGTGATTTGAGAAGAAATGTCATCATATTGATTAAGCAATTGCCAGTGATAAACCGAAGTTGAAGTATGTCAATCCCAAAATTTCATTTTAAAGCAAAGTGAGTAAGACAATATTTGAATTCATTGGTTCATGCATCATAACTGTATTAGCATAGTGTATTTTGTATTCTTTGAACTAAAAAAATTCTGATGTCAAAATACTAGGATTTACAATGTACTAGAATGAGTTATTTACCAAAGGACATGGTTATTTATTTTTAAGGGAATTTTAAATCTATTTGTAAAAATTCTCAGAATGCTAAACAAATGCTTTTGGATTTGAAACATAGTTTATGCCTCTTTCTATTAAAAACTTTATTTCCTTTCAAACAGTCCAGTGATGTTTTCAGCTTATTTATTGAAGGCTAGTGTATACTATTTCCCTAGATGTCCTAGAATTTGAGGGCTGATTTTATTTTATTACATTATTATTATTACTTGCTTTTAAGGGCTGCATGTGCAGGATGTGGAACTTTCCAGGCTAGGGGTAGAACTGGAGCTGCAGCTGCTGGTCTACACCACAGCAATGCAGGATCCAAGCCATGACCTACACTACCGCTTACGGCAATGCTGGATACTAAACCCACTGAGCGGGGCCAGGGATTGAACTTGCATCCTCATGGGTACTAGTCGGGTTCATTACTACTGAGCCACAACATGAACTCTGAAGGCTGATGTTAAACAAGTATAGTAAGTCCCAGGCAATTCACTGAAGCTGGGAGAAGGGACATCATGTTAGAGGGACTGAATTGTATCCAGAGTCTGGGCCAGTCTGCAGAGACAGTGGCTGCCCAGGGCCCTGTACTGGTTTCTATTTGCTCCATTTCCAAGTGAAACATAGTCTAGTCCAAGAGTATCTGAGGTCTTTAGTGAAGAACCTCTATTCCACATGGGTGGACATAACATCTTGAGGCAACGTGGATACTTTCTCTATCTGACTGCACCACTTTGTTTTTTTCTAAAGGACTTAGGAGATAATAAGGTTCTTGGTATCATTTTTTGTTGTAGTCCAGATATTAGTGATCTCATATAATAGTTGTCTTTCTCTAACTTACTTCACTTAGCTGGACAATTTCTAGGTCCATCCATGTTGCTGCAAATGGCATTATTTCATTCCTTTTTATGGCTGAGTAATATTTCACTGTTTCTATGTATTACATCTTCTTCATCCAATACTCTGTTGATAAATTTAATGGAATGTTTCTCAGCCATAAAAAGAAACTTTTGAAGTTGCCCTTGTGATTTAGCAGTAACAAGCCCAACTAGTATCCACGAGGATGATGGTTCAATCCCTAGTCTTACTAAGTAGGTTAAGGATCTGGTGTTGCTGTGAGCTGTGGCATAGGTTGCAGATGGGACTAAGATACCATGTTGCTGTGGCTGTGGTATAGGCAGCAGCTGTAGCTCTGCTTCAACCTATTCAATGACCCCTAGCTTGAGAACTTCCATATGCCATGGGTGTGGCCCTGAAAAGCCAAAGAAAAAAAAAAAAAGGAAATTTTGTCCTGTGAAACAATATAGATGGACCTGGAGGGTATTATACTTAGTGAAATAGTCAAAGAAGTATAACTGGGTCCTTTGCTGTACAGCGGAAATTGACACAACATTGTAAATCAACTAAAATAAAAAATTAAAAGAAAAACACTGTAGGATTTTCACTTAAATGTGAAATTTAAAAATAGGAATGAACTTTCAGATATAGAGAACAAACTAGTGGTTACCACAGGGTGGAGGAGGGGAAGGGGATTAAGAGGTACAGACTACTATGTATAAAGCAAGGTACAAGGATGTAACCTACAGCATAGGGAATATAGTCAATACATTATAACTTTAAATGGAGTTTAATGTATAAAAATATCGAATCACTATGTTGTATGCATGAAACTAATGTAAATTTAGAAAAAGGTTGTAAGGAAGCAATACTGCAAGCATAAAAATTTATTAGAGGAGGGACACAGAATACATGAATTTATAGTAGTTTTTTTTCCCTCTTACTGTTTTGATAGAGATTTTGCTTTGGACTATCGAGAACAAATTCTATGGTGATTTATATTGTACGATTTATGAAACTTACTTCCCTTACCTTTGGAATCCTATAATATTGCCAGCAGCATTATTTTCCTGTGATGACATCTCAGTCAAATAAGGCTCTAAGTTCCTTGTGACCTTGAATTAATAACACTACCGCTCACTCTGCCCATATATATTTATGCCTTAGGTGTGCTTCCCTATCAGAACAGCTATGTCAACCTTTCAGAACACCCAATCAGTGGAGGGGAAGTTCTGTGTCCTGAAGTTGCTTAGTTCGCCTCTAGAATTTCTTTCTTTTTAAAATTTTTATTGAGCCATACATTTAATGTTGTGTAACTTTAAGATGCACATGATAATTTGATTACATGTATATGTTATGAATGATAAGGCTAGTCCTTGCAGCATTATTCACAAGTGCCATGATGTAGAAACAACCTGCGTGTCTGTCTAGGAATAGATAAGGAAGTTGGGGTAAACGTAATGTATATCATGGAGTACCACTCAGACATAAAAAATGAGATCTTTCCATCTGCAACAACATAGAGGGATCTTGAGGGTATTGTGCTAAGTAAAATAAGTCAGACAGAGAAAGATAAACACTGTGATCTCATATGTGGAATTGAAAAGGCCAAACTCAGCCTCCAGCATTTCTTTAGCCTCCTGGGAGTTCAAATTACTGCCCTTCACTCCTCTCTGTCACCCCTGCTTCAGCCTCCCAGGGTACATACACACACATCTGCCAGCTCACCTTGCTTTTTACCTCCAAAGAGAGCAAAACGATGCCCTTTCTGTATCTTTAAACTGCTGATTTATAACTGATATTTAGTATTTTTCTATTTTTGGACATTCAAGTTTTCTTTAATTTGAAAGAATGTATTTGAAACAGAAGTATGCTAAGTTTGAAACCCTATATGTGATGTATATAATGTAAAAATCTTCTTTTTCTGGTCTTTTTTTAGGGCTGCACCCATGGCACATGGAGGTTCCCAGGCTAGGGGTCGAATCAGAGCTGTAGCTGCCAGCCTACGCCACAGGCACAGCCACGTCGGATCTGAGCTGCGTCTGTGACTTACTCCACAGCTCACCGCAATGCCAGGTCCTTAACCTTCTGAGCGAGACCAGGGATCAACCTGAGTGCTCATGGATACTCTAAATTCGTTTCTGCTGAGCCACGAAGGGGACTCCATATAATGTATAAATCTTGTCTAGAGTTCTTATTTAGTTGTGTGGTATGGTGATACATTTAAGAAATAAAAAAATCAGGAAAAAATAAGGTAATACATAGGAAGGCACTTAAGCCACTTGGGAAACTGAGACACCACTTAAGTCCAAGGTATATTAATAAGAAGCTGGCAGCCCTCATGAATGTCAATATTACTTTCTGTAGAAATACCT
This sequence comes from Catagonus wagneri, assembly GCA_004024745.2. NCBI lineage: Eukaryota > Metazoa > Chordata > Mammalia > Artiodactyla > Tayassuidae > Catagonus > Catagonus wagneri. The sequence continues at coordinate 15,407,701 of PVHT021183629.1, read as the reverse complement.
ATTTGATGCATTTAATTTTTAAATTTTTATTATAGTTGATTTACATTGTTCTGTCAATTTCTGCTGTCAATTTCTGCTGTACAGCAAGCAAACAGACCCAGTCATACATCTATATACACTCTTTCTCATAGTATTTTTCATCATGTTCTGTCACAAGTGATTGGACATACTTCCCTGTGCTATACAGCAGGACCTCATTGTCTATCCATTCTTTATTTTAAAAAATTTTTACTATAGTTTATTTACAATGTTCTGTTAACTTCTGCTATACAGCAAAGTGAGCCACTTATACATATATATATATATATACACATACATATATATACATATATATATACACATACATTTTTTCTCACAGTATCTTCCATCATGTTCCATCACAAGTGACTAAATATAGTTCCCTGGGCTATACAGCAGGATCTCACTGCTTATCCACTCCAAATGTCATAGTTTGCATCTGCCAACCCAAAATCCCAGTGCTTCCCACTCCTTCCCCCTCAGCAACCATAAGTCTGTTCTCCATGTTCACGAGTTTGTTCCTTTTCTGTGGAAAGGTTCCTTTGTTCCATATATTAGATTCCAGATATAAGTGATATCATATAGTATTTGTCTTTCTCTGACTTACTTTACTTAGTGTGAGAATCTCTAGTTCCATCCATGTTGCTGCAAATGACATTATTTTGTTATTTTTTGTATCTGAGTAGTATTGCATTGTGCATATGTACCCCATCTTCTTAATCCATTCATCTGTCAATAGACATTTATATTGATTCCATGTCTTGGCTATTGTGAATAGTGCTGCAATGAACAAAAGTGTGCACATATCTTTTTGAATGGAAATTTTGTCTGGATATATGCCCAGGAGTGGGATTGCTTGATCCTATGGTAATTCTGTTTAGTTTTCTGAGGAACCTCCATACTATTTTCCGTAATGGTTGTACCAATTTACATTCCCACCAATAGTGCAGGAGGGTTCCCTTTTCTCCATACCCTCTCCAGTATTTGTTGTTTGTAGTTGTATTAATGATAGCCATTCTAACCCATGTGAGGTGGTACCTCACTGTAGTTCTGATTTTCATGTCTCTAATAATTAGTGATGTTGAGCATTTTTTTCATGTGCCTGTTGGCCATCCATATGTCTTCTTTGGAGAAATGTCTATTTTGAAAAATGCCTATTTTTCAATTGGGTTGTTGGCTTTTTTTGTTGAGTTGTTGTATATGTTGGAGATGAAGCTCCTATTGGTTGCATTGTTTACAGCTATTTTCTCCCATTCTGTAGGTTTTTTTTTTTATGGTTCCCTTTGCTGTGCTAAAGCTTGTATGTTTGATTAGGTCCTGATGATTTATTTTTGTCTTTATTTCTTTTACCTTGGGAGACTGACCTAAGAAAACATTTGTATTGTTGATGTCAGAGAATGTCTTGCCTATATTTTCTTCTGGAAGTTCTATGTTTTCTTGTCGTACGTTTAAGTCTTTAAGCCATTTTGAGTTTATTTTGGTGCATGGTGTGAGGGTGTGTTTTAGTCTCATTGATTTACATGTAGCTGTCCAGTTTTCCTAGCACTACTTGCTGAAGAGACTATCTTTTCCCCATTTTATATTCTTGCCTCCTTTGTCAAATATTAATGGGTAGTTTGTGAGGGCTTGCTTTCTTTTTCCATTAAAGCTGGTTTACAGATTTCTGTCAATTTTCCAGCTGCACAGCTTGGTGACCCAGTTACACATACATATATGGATTTGTCACAAGTGATTAGATATAGTTCCCAGTGCTTTACAGCCGGATCTCCTTACTTTTACATCCTAGAGGCAATAGTCTACAACTGTTAACCCCAGACTCCCATACCATCCCACTCCCTCCTCCACCCCCTTGGCAACCACAAGTCTGTTCTCCAAGTCTGTGACTTTCCTTTCTGTAGAAAGTTTCAGTTGTGCGGTATATTAGTTTCCAGATTATAAGTGATATCATATGGTATTTGTCTTTCTCCTTCTGACTTACTTCACTCAGTATGAGGGTCTCTAATTCCACCCATGTTGCTGCAAATGACATTATTTTGTTCTTTTTTATGGCTGAGTAGTATTCCATTGTTACATATACCACATCTTCCTAATCCAATCATCTGTCAATGGACATTTGGGTTGTTTCTTTATATGGCTGAGTAGTATTCCATTGTGTATATATACCACATCTTCCTAATCCAATCATCTGTCAATGGACATTTGGGTTGTTTCTTTATCTTGGCTATTGTGAATAGTGCTGCAATGAACATGCATGTGCAAGTGTCTTTTGCAAGGTGATTTTTGTCCAGATAGATGCCCAAGAGTGGGACTGCTGGGTCATATGGTAGTTCTATGTGTAGTTTTCTAAGGTATCTCCATACTGTTTTTCATAGTGGTTGTACCAGCTTACATTCCCGCCAACAGTACAGGAGGGTTCCATTTTCTCCACACCCCCTCCAGCATTTGTTGTTTGTGGACTTGTTAATGATGGCCATTCTGACTGGTGTGAGGTGGGTTTTTTTTTTTTTTTTTGAGTGAGGGCTGCTTTTGGTTTAGATGTTTGCTGTCTCTTTCCTCAGTGTATGCAGGCTGCTATCCCCTGGATAGGGGGTGTGCAGGTGTAAGGCCTACACTTGCTTCCAGGAAGGTGGAAGCATTGAGCAGGGCTAGTAGCTAGTGCCTGGTTGCTAGGCCCTTGACAGTGGTGAGGGCCCGTGTGAAGGTGGTGCAGGCTGCTCCTGGTTATAGGGTACAGGGAAGTTGCAGTGACCCTCAGGGAGGTCTAGGCAGCACCCAGAGCCTTTGGCAGTGGCAACAGCATGGCCTGTGTGTTCCTAGGGGATTGAGAACGATGGGTGGCACTTGGTTGCAGTGCCCTCCTGCGCCAATCCCTCAGGTGGCTGGAGCCGTAGGTGGTGCCTGTTCACAGACCTCTAGCAGTGGTTCTCCACACCAACCTCTGAAGTCTGAGATGCCTGGGGTGGTTTGACCCCACTGCATCATAGCCCACACTAGAGGCACCCTGCTATCTGAGAGCCTGAGTGTGCTCAGAGAAAGATATTCCTATGGTGCCCTTATTCCTTTTCCCCTCCCCAACAATGGTGCCTTGCTTGTTCTGTGGGCCCAAGCCTTCTCTTGTGCTCCCTTGGCTGTGGTGATCTGTTCCCCAGCCAGTGATGTAACACCCATAGTCCTTCAGGCTGTTTGCACACAGCCAGCTCTAGTCCTCTCCCCAAAACTAACCTCGGAAGCCTGAGTTTCAGCACCCAGGCCCTGCCTGAGTGTGGTGTCCGAGGGCAGTGGTACCTGTGGTCTGTGCTCGTTCTGCTTTGCCCTTCTCAGTCTGGCTGCTGTAATATTCTCCGAAGCTCTGAGGTTCCCCCTCTGGGACCATGGCCTCCCAGGGTGCAGGTTCATTTCCTCTTTCATAGCTCCGTCTCAGGAGTTGAGGTCCCATCCTTATTCCTTTTTCCGCCCTCCTCTCTCTCTCTTTTTCCTTTTGTTTAAACAGTTATGTGGAGGGTTTCTTGTTCTTTTTGGAGGTTTAAAGTTTTCTGCCAGGGTTCAGTAGATTTTCTGTGACAATTGTTCTACACATAGATGGTTTTTTTTGGATATGTTTATGGAATAAGTTGAGTGACACGTCTTACTCCTCCACCATCTTGATCCTGCCTTCCTATTTGATGCATTTAAAAGACAAAATCCATTAAATTAACCATCTAAAATGTGACACTAGCCTAAAACATTATATAATATTTTAATAAACATTTATTCAGTGTTTGCTCTGCTGGTACTGTTTTAGAACTAGGGATATTTAAAGAACAGTCATACATGGCCTCTGTTCTCAAGAGCTCACAGTCTAGCAGGGACATAGTGAGGACAGAATTAATCATTTGGAGAGAGCAAAATAGGAATTCTAAAAAGACTTATTTATGAAGCGCTGGTAATGTTTTATATTGAGAGCCCCTTCTTTACAATGTCAAGATATTTAACTTATGCCGAAGTGGTTTGATACCAGGCTACACAATGGATTTAGAGCTGGATTATTTAAGAAGTCACAGCATTCAGACTTTTCTCTCTTGTTCTTTATGCTTGAGGCTACATAGAAGTGAAATCTCTAATAATCTCTTAGAATGAAACTTTAATATCAGACTGGAAGGTTAAGGCCATTCTGCATCCCAGGTGAGGCCCTACCACTGATAAATGAGCTGAAGGTCACATTTAACTGGGTGTCTTGTGTTTTATCTGGCAGTTATAACCCACTCTGATACATGATGGCTGGTGGTAAATGCTGTGGAGAAAAATGAAGCAGAGGAGGAGGTGAGGAGTGTTAGGAAGTGGGGTGAAGTTGCGATTTATAGCAGGGTGGACAATGAAGCCCTTGCTGAGGCAATATTTGAGCAAAGACCTGCAGGATGTCAGTCAGTGAACCATGTGGCTTTGTGGGGGAAGAGCATTCCAGGCAGAAGGAACAGCAAGTGCAAAGGATGCTGAGGTAGGAGTGTGACTGGTACTTTCAAAGAATAGCAAGTAGGCTCGTAAGACTGGAGTGGAATGAGCAAGGGGAGGGATAGCAGCAGATGAGGTCAGAGGAGTAATAGGAGCCAGATGGCAGAGACTATTATAGGGCATTACAAAGACCTTATTTTTAATTTCAGATGGTAAGCCACAGGAGGACTTTGAAAAGGGTAGTGACAAAATTTGAATTTCTGTTTAAAAAATATCACTTTGTCTGTGAATTAAGACCAGACTGAAGGATAAGATTGGGAGACTAGTTAAAGCCATTACAGTATCCCAGTAAGTGGTGGTGGTATCTTGGCAACAGATGATAGCAGTAGATGTGGCGACAAATGGTTATGTGTCAACGACATATCTCCATACGTGTTGAGAGAGAGATGGGAAGCTCTTGTGAAGCCCTCATTATTAAGAGAGTTGGAGGGAGCAGTAGGTGCACATGACTGGGGGTAGGTTTCTAGGTGGGGGTCTCTAGGCGGGAGTTGAACTGCCGAAGTCGACTTAAGGTTGTCCTTGGGGAAAAGAGGGAGCAGCAGTCAGTTCTGCTACTGCTTCTTGTTCTTGACCTCTCCTTCATTTGCAGTTACTCTTGTCCCAGTGTTGCATAGTCTGTTCATCTTATCTTCCCAAGGAACTGTTGATGACTTGTGTTATTCCAGATGCAAAATTCTGCCTCTAAAAAATAAGTTTTAAAATATTTATTATAAATGATTTTAAAATATTTCTCATTTGTTTATGAATATCTTAGCTGTAATTTTCAGTTTCTTCTTTTTATTAGAGTATGATTATTATACCTCCCATTACAATTTTTTTTTTTTTTTTTTGGCGTTAGCCCATGTGAGGACAAACTAACTTAGCTGAATGGTATCCTAGAGCTGCTACAGCTTCTGGACACCATTGTACATATGAGGAAATAGTTCTAGTGAATAAAGGTATTTTCAACCTTGTTTCCTGCCTCTTGGAGGTAAATAGAACTTTTAGGTCACACACTTTACTTTTGATGTTTTGAGGTTGGTTGTTATCAAAACAAATTTTTAAAAACTTAATTTTCTTTCTTTTTTTTTTCTGTCTTTTGTCACTTTAGGCCTGTACTCACGGCATATGGAGGTTCCCATACTAGGGGTCTAACTGGAGCTGTAGCTGCCAGCCTACGCCAGAGCGATAGCAATGCCAGATCCAAGCCGCATCTGTGACCTACACCACAGCTCACAGCAATGCCGGATTGTCAATCCACTGAGCAAGGCCAGGGATCGA
>PVHT021183629.1:15390366-15400935 GCA_004024745.2 Catagonus wagneri | reverse complement strand
TTTTTTTTTTCTGTCTTTTGTCACTTTAGGCCTGTACTCACGGCATATGGAGGTTCCCATACTAGGGGTCTAACTGGAGCTGTAGCTGCCAGCCTACGCCAGAGCGATAGCAATGCCAGATCCAAGCCGCATCTGTGACCTACACCACAGCTCACAGCAATGCCGGATTGTCAATCCACTGAGCAAGGCCAGGGATCGAACCCGCAACCTCATGGTTCCTAGACGGATTTGTTAACCGCTGCGCCACGACGGGAACTCTTAAAATTTAATTTTCTCCTGCATACTTCTATGGCATGAAAAATCTAAACAAGCAGATACTTCACAATGGGAGACTAGCTGTGGCTTAATATTGTCTGTCAAATAGACTTGATCATGTAGACACCAGTTCACTCCTTTCCTGATGGAGGAAGTGTTTTTTCCATCCCAACGCATTTTGTTGCTGCTTTGCCATGTTCATTTTATTGCCTCTAGGCACAGTTGAAGGTGACACTGAATTTCTTTTTTTTTTTAACAAATGTGAAACAGGTGTGGATAAGCGCTCAACTCAAATTTTCTTTGAAGGAGGAAATACATTTTTCCTGCCAGAAGATGTTATTAAGAGATTAAATAAATTCAAAAAGTATGTTTCTTTTAATGAAAAACTCTAGTGTCTAAAAGAAATGTATGCATTTGTATTATGCATGATAGAAAAATGCATGGTACAACTAGCTCTGGATGGATATTTTGATCACTTCTCTCCAGCTCTATAAAACTCCCTAAATGAGTGACAGGCAGATGGTGTCTCATTATCTCCAACAGAGAGCCTTGAATGCAGCCTGTAAACCTTCGAATAATCTTGTGTATATAACTAGAAAAACTTTAGAGCTCAGCTTTTCCCCTCTTCTTTTTCTGCATAGACACATTATTAGGTTGTATTAACTCTGAAGATCAAGTTAATTCCTATCTCTATATTTGGAAAAAATGCTCACCTTGGGAATGGCAACATATATTTCACACTGTGGATTTGAAGTCACAGTAAACAGGATAGGAGTGGGAATTTGGAAAGTGGAGTCAACAATAAAAATATCTTAAAATAATAAATGTCAGGAGTTCTCTTATGGCTCTGCAGGTTGAGGATCTGTTGTCACTGCAGCAGCGCGGGTTGCCGATGTGGCGTAGATTTGATCCTTGGCTTGGGAACTTCTGCATGCTGGGGGTGTGACCAAAAAAGAAAAAAAATAATAAATGGCTATAATAGACACAGGCAAATAAAGTAGAAGCTTATTCAGGTGGGCATCTTAGGGGGTTTTGGATGTCAAGGGTTAGGCCCATTAAGGGTGGGCCCATGCCTACACATTATCTGATCTTAAAGTCCCCACCACCCCTCCTTGTGCACACATCACCTAGCACCTTCCTGTCTAGAAGGGATTTCATTAAATTTGTTGAATTACTATTTAAAACAATTTGTTTTAGTTAAATTGATAATACCTTTGAACTTTTGGTGCATTGGATTCCTAGGGTTAATCTCCTGTTGCATTATGAAATATGCTTCTCCTTAAATTTATGATGACTGCACAGCTTAAAATTTCTAAGAGAATTCTGGTATGATAAAAATGTTGTCTTTTAATAAGTGTCAAGTACTGGCATTTCTAAGCATGGTTCAGATTTCATAATTCTGTAAAATTTTGTATTTAAATGAACACATAAAATAATTTCTGACCTGCTTCAGTGCTAATAGAAGACCTAGAGTATTAAAATTTACCACAATATTCAGACCAATATTCTATACTGTATCAGTCAGCTCAAGCTGCCCTAACAAAATACTATACACTGGTTGTATAAACAACAGAAATTTACTTCTCACAATTCTGGAGACTGGTAAGTCCAAGATCAAGGTGCCGGCCAATTCAATTCCAGGCAAGGGCTCTCTTCTGGCTTTCAGATGGCCGCTGCCTCTGTGTTCTCACGTGGTCTTTTCTCAGTGTATGTGCACTCGTGCATGCATGTACACACACACACACACACACACACACACACACACACACACACACCCTGTGGTGTCTTTTAAAAGGGCACTAATTGCATCAAGAATGCTCCACTTTCCAGGCCTTTTCCATCCTGATTACCTCCCAAAGGTGTCATCTCCAGATATCATCCCCTTGGGGCTATCAGCATGTAATTTTTGGGGGGGCGGCCACAAACAGTCTGTAATACATGCAGAACTCACTTCTTGTTGATAAGCCACTATCCCAACCTCTTTAGGTCATATTTGTTTGTCTTTGGCATCCATATTGACCCAAAAGATGAGTTAAGAGAAACAAAGAAAATAGTTGGTGAATGAGGAAATGAAATGAAATGGAACAACTTAAGTTAGGTGATGGTTGGGAGTAGAACCAATGAAGATAAGAATGTTATTTTAACCAATGAAAAAAATTTAAGGTAAAATCCAAAAGCAGGAGGCTAAGTCAGACAAAGGAAGACATTCAGTGTACTGCAGGGGTATTGAGATGCTTGCCAAGGGACTTTGGAACAGCCTGCCTGATGCCACTAAGGCAGACACCCCAGGGATGGATGGTCATGGGTATCCACAGTGCTTCTTTGGGAATACATCAGAGACGTGTGAGGTCTTGGTGCTAGGAGGTGTTTTCCCCTCTTCCCAGGGGTCGTGTGCCCCCGTAGGATCCCAAGTCCGTGTCTCTGGGTGGTTTTTAGTTATGGTAGCCACGATAACTGCAACTATTTTAAATCAATAGTTGAGCAAATGCAGCCTGAGCAGCTTCTTTTTAAACCCCTCAGGTCACTCTCTCTCGCTGTGAAGACAGCTCATCAGCTCAGATCGTTTACCCTGGCTCTGCAGTGATGACATGGAGATTGAGATTCGGGAGAGTGGCTGCAGGGATGTACAGCCTTAGTCAGGGAGGACACAGTACACGTTATTTTAACGTGATCATAGAGCTAGTGCAGCAGTGTTTCCACTAGATACGATCTCTGGAAAACTTTGTCTGTCCTAATACTCCCTCTATACCTAATAGGACACCAAAATACTATTTCTAGTATTTCTAGTATGATTTTTTTCCCAGTAAGGTTAGAGTTTTCTTTCTTAACAATAGTATCTGTGCAAGTTACTATACCCGAGAAAGGCCACCTATAGGACAAGGGTGAAAAATTTTTTGTGAGTCCTACCCTTGGAATTCTTCCTGGAGCTAGGTTTTTTCTATTTGTTCACTCTGTTTCTAGAAATTAAAGCCTGCATTTGTGGTTAGTAAAAGCTTCTGATGATTTAGCTGCTGTATTATTATCTACACTAATAACTACCTCTGTCAATGGGAGATTCTTTAGGTTAGAAATCATGTGTTATTCACCAGTGTATCTTAAGCATTTAGTATTTTAATGAATGGATAATCATGAATGAACTAGATTTTTCTAAACACAGAAACAAGATTAGGTATCAGCAAGAAAAGTTAGAATATTCACAATGTATTACTGTATCTGAGACACATGAAAAAACCCATCCTTTCAAAACTGGGATCAGTGGCAGTCTATGTTCACATCAAAGGTTATTTTCCTCCTCTGATTTCAGTTTCCTGGGATGGGATTCTAACAGTGGTAACAGATATCATATATTACATGCTTGTTAGCATTTAAGAACTGTGATATACACTTTAAATTACACTAAAGAGAGTAATTCTAGCAATAGCTAACAGTTACTGAGCATTTGCTGTGTGCCAGGTGCTCAGGCGCTCTATATCTAATGATTACATAAACTGTGTCAGTCCCATATAGCAGATGAGGAAAATAAGCAAGGGAGACGTGGACCAGTCAGCAGATAGGTATGGAGCCACATAGTAAACAGCCTCTGTGCTGGCTCTTGACCCATTTGCAGTGCTGGCTCCTGTGTGCTATGCTGCCTCCAAGGCTGCTACCGACCCTTTTGGTCCTTTCGTGCAAATTAGAAAGAATTGCTTCCTCCCAGTAATAAGAAATATTATAAACATAAGGCTAGCCTTTCATAATTATGCAAATAGAGTTATCAAACATAAAATGATAGATGTTTTGAATTTTTAATCAAAACTTTAGAAAAATAGCCACTAGGATATAAAAATATGTTTCAAAATACACATTTTGCTTTAATGGAAATTTAATTACTTAGGACATATATTGGCGAAAGTAAGCATTCAATATCTTTTTCTGTAGAAATAGTTTCTAGCGTTGTGTGACATCTCTTTTGTGACATGTGAGGCCTTGGGGAGTATATATAATTTAATTTTATGAAGGTATTTTCTCCACTGGTGACTATGGGAAAAGTTAAAGACATTCTGAGAGCTATAAAAGTATTTGAATACTTGTCTGGTAAATTATTGCTGAAAGTATATTGTTTTATATGTGTGTATATATGTGTATATTTATACACATATATGATTGTTGAGATATTTATTCTTCTCTGCATAATAGCTTTTGAAGAAAAATGTACCCAAACTATACTTGCTGTTATACAGTTCCTAAAATATTGTGCTAAATTAAATCTCCCTCTTAACAAATTGTAAACGTGTAATATAGTATTGTTCATACTGTTCATGATAGGCACACTGTTGTACAGCACATCTCTAGAACTTAATCACCTTGCATAACTAGAACTTTTAACCTGTTGAGAATTGCAGTTCCCTCTTTCCCCTTCTCTCAGTCTCTAGCAACCACCAGCCCACTTTCTGCTTCTATGTATCTGACTGCTTTGGCTACCTCATATATGTGGGATCATGTGGTATTTGTCCTTCTGTGACTGGCTTTTTTCCCTTTAGCATAATGTCCTTAGGGTTCATTCATGTTGTCTCAAAGGGCAGGAAGGATTTCCTTCTTTTTTTCAGGCTGAATACTATTCTATTATATACATACCACATTTTAAAAAATCCATTTACCCATTGATAAATATTTCGGTGTTTCCACATCTTGGCTATTGTGAATAAAGCTACAATGAACATGACAATGCATGTATTTCCTCTAGATACAGATTTCAATTTCTTTTTGGGGATAAACACTCAGAACTGAGGTTGCTGGATATTTGGTAGTTCTATTTTCAATTTCTTAAGGAATCTCCAAACTCTCTTTTCATAGCGGGTGTACTATTAGGCATTCTCACCAAGAGAGAATGTATAAGGGTTCTACTTTGTCTACGTCCTCGCCAACACTTATCTTTTGTTGTTTTGATAATAGTCATCTTGACAGATGTGAGGTGTTATCTCATTGTGGTTTTTGATTTACATTTCTCAGATGACTACTGATATTTAGCAAGAAAAGATGTGTGGCATTACTAATCACCAGAGAAATGTCATATCTTAGTGAGAGATATAAGTGATTTTTCAAAAACAACTTAATGTTACTGATACTGCAACGATACTGTATTTTTTACTATGGTTATTAGTTAATGTAAATTGTAAATTTTTACAGAGTTGCAGTAATTCACATTTATCATGATTTTCAAATTATATATGTCATCTGGACAGCACTCTTCAAACTGTAGTGTGCATGCAGATCATCTGGAGATCGTGTTAAAATGCAGATTCCCATTCAGTAGGTCTGCTGGGCCCTGAGATGCCACACTTCCAACAATCTCCCAGTTAATAGTGATGTTGCTCATCCATGGATTAGCAAGTATCTTGAACAATGAAGAGGCCATGATAGTCTTCATTATCATAAAGCTTTCTTTTAAAGACAATACTGTCATATCCAATATAAGAAAAAATTGGTTTTGAAACTTAGTTTTTGATCATAGCTGGGCTGATAGCTTTATAGGTGGATTCAATGTTTTCTCCTTTTTCTGGCAATTTAATGTTGGAGATGTTGGTGTCAGAGTCAAAGTCTGCAGCTGGTTCAACATCAATGATATAATTTCAGTAAATAGCATTGTTTCATGTTTCTTCAAAGAATTTCGTATTCCCTTTGATTCTTTGAAGTGCATATTGATTGAGTTTTGTTTCGTGCACATTTTGCATATAGCATTAAATAACGTTGTTGCAGAAGGCTGAAATATTTAACGGCAGTTAATTTTTGTACTGTCAGAATTTCCATAACAAAAAATCCGTTGCCATATTAAGTGGATGATAATGCAGTAATCTCTAATTTATGTCTACATAATATTTACTTTGTATATTACTGATGGGAAACGAATATGAGTTGTTACATAGTGATTTACGTCATCGTGAAGGTATTTATAGATTTAAGATCTCAAAAATGTAATTCTAATTCAGTAAACAAATAGCTGATGATACAACCTGCACTATACAGCATCACATTTAACCTGTGCACTAATACCGGTAGAGGACTTTGTCAGATATTTACCTATTTAATACCTATTTAGTACCTTGTCAGAAATATAATTTCTTGTGTGGAAACACAGGTTATTTTAGATACTTGACCAGCAAGGCCTTTTGATTATCAAACACATTTGTCTTTTGGCAGGGAATTTTGTAATACCCTGATTTTGTTAGAACAAGATACAATGCTGCTATCTACTAGAAAAATTGTCATAATTAATAGGCAAATTGCCCATGTTTTGCATTAGTAAAGTTAGGAACAAAAATATGACAGTAGTTCAGAATGGTAAAGCTGTCTGTTGTGTATGTTGCCTCTTGAATATGGAGCCCCTTGAAAGTGCACAAATGGACAACCCTATGTGGCAGCCCTGGCTGCCTACCTCAGCATCTTTCATCTAGGGCTGTTTTCTCACAGTGTCTCAGTTTGTGACTGCATCTATATTGCTTCTATCTCTCCTGGAATCTCCACTCTCCAAATAAACTTGATAATTTGGTTGTAGAGAACCAGAAGGGACACTTGAAGTACTTCCACAAGCAGAAATCATAAGATCCATGTAGATATATTTATGGAGGCCTCTCGGAGAGGGAGCTGATGTTGGTCGGTTTTCCATCCAAGGAGTTTGTAGGTGATGATTTTGGTCAGAAAGGAGGGCAGTTCATACAGATCTTTGCACAGTGGTCTTTGTGTTTTACAGCCTTTGGTAGGCAGCAGACAGAGGCCTGTGTTTCAGGCTCCATACACACACTGGATAAGAAGAGCAGATCCTCCCACTGCCCCTTCCTCCAAGCAAAGGAAGTCTGATGTAGAGTTCTTCCTTGCCCAATGGCCACATCCTGTCAACATTTGGGCCACATTCCACCTCGATTTTATGTTACCTTGACTAGAAATGCCAGTTTGTGGTACCAGTGTCATGTCTGAAAGAGACCTGTGCAATCACCTAGCCCAGCCTCCTCTCCGGTACAGGAATCCCTTTCTAGCTTCCATGAATACCTCCTTTTTAGCTGAGGGTTTCCAGTGATGGACTGCTCTGTAGTCCTTTTCATTTCAGGGCATTTCAGAAGCCGAGGTCTGTTTTCTAGCAATATTGACCATTTATTAAGTTTGCTTAATCGTCAATTAATTATTCATTTCCTTGTAACTTTATTCAAATAATTTTTTTTCCTGAAACAAAACAAACTTTAAATTCACCTTTGATAAATACGTTCAAAGAAGATCCAAGTTCACAGATAGCTATAAAGAAATACACAGAAGCAGAATATAGGCTTATTGAACTTCAGAATTTAAGAAATTATATAATAATTTATATTTTATTTTCTTCATTTACGCTTTCCCCTACAGCTGTTTAAGTATAATATTCCCTTTGTGCACTTTAAATGTCAAAAGAAAATCTCTTCCAGCAGGTAAGAGCTGAATTTCTGTCAAGATACCACTGAAAATAAATGCTCTGTAGAATGTAACTGATTGTATAGAAACGTTCAAGGTCATTTAGTCTTATTAGCAGTAAAGTCAATCAATATATACTGAATGCAGCCCGTGGAAATAATTAAGCTAATTGTCTTTGGGGAATCCATGTTGCAGATTTATTTTCCAATTTTCTATGTTGTGTCCGAGGCTGCCTTTCCCCCTTCTCTTTCTGGTTGTTTTTATGTTTCCACTTGAGATCAAAAAAGACCTAGTCAGAATTTAAATTGGAAGGATTCTCATGGGAACTCTAACGCTATCCTTTCTTCTTCCCATTTAACCTGCCCCATTTTTTTCCCATGAAGACTGGGCTTAGTTTGAATAAATCATGTTCATTGTGGTTCTATGAGCCTGTTAACAGAGCAAAATGAGAGTGCATACTGGCTGGACAGTTTTGATTGCAAGTTGATGTGGATGGCATCCACTGCTGAGGACAGCTGTGTGCTTGGTGGCTGTCTGACAAATTTGGACCCACTCTTCCCCTCAGTTATCCTTATTGGGAGGATTATTGGTAGAGTGTAAAAAAAAAAAAAAGAGGGACCATGTACCCTATAATGGTCAATCCCAATATGGCCTTGGGCCTATGTTGTGTTTAGAGCATTCTTTCCAGAGGGCACTAAGAGATATCAAGGCTTGAGCTGTTACTCATAGTTGTTCCCCTCAGTTTTACTTACCCTTTAAATACATAATTTAGAAAAATCCTCATGATCCATTTAGATCGAAAGTTGAAATCATAGTGAAAAACAAATCTCAAGATTCTATTTTTCTTTGATTCTTGCTCCTTTCAACTCTCCACATCTGTACACAGAAGCAAAATCAACCAATATTAAATACATGTCTATGGAGGATTCTTGAAGGGAAATGATCAGGCTAAGAGAAAATCCCTACCTTCTATTAATTTATAATCTAATTGGAGAAGAAAGGATGAGAGAATCGTGCATAAAATCATTCAGGCTCAATATGTTTTTTTTCTGCAAAGGCAAAAAAAAAGAAAAGGTGGGTTGGAATTTACACCACAGAAAGTTTTATGTGTATTACATCAATAAATATATTTTTCTTTTCAGTGCTGCCCCCACAGCTTATGGAAGTTCCCAGGCTAGGGGTCAAATTGGAGCTGTAGCTGCTGGCGTACACCACAGCCAGAGCAACACCAGGTCCAAGCCATATCTGCAATCTACACCACAGCTCAGGGTAGTGCCAGAGCCTTACATAACTGAGCAGGGCTGGGGATTGAACCTGCATCCTCATGGATACTAACTGGGTTTTTTACCACTGAGCCACAATGGGAACTCCATAACAGTATATTTTGAATAGCACTGGTTTTAACTATTGTGTCCCATTAACCGTTAACTCCATAAATTACCTAAATGTTCTGATGATGCCAGTTTTTTTTAACCTCCAGATTCTATTTTTCAGATGATCTTTCTCTTGAAAGTGATGAGAAAACCTAGTCAGATCATATGTTCTCATTTATAGTTCAGAAATTTTGGTCACTATTCTAGTTTTAGATTTTCTGCTAACTTGAGTGTGACCCTTGATAAGCCTCTTCAGTTCTATATTTTCTTGGATTTCTAATCTGTAAAATAAATTGGATCTGATTTATCTCTGAAGTACTTTGGGATTCTAAAATGCAGCGATTCTGATAATTACATATAGGTTAAACCTTTTGACTTTAGAGGTTTCTTCATGGTATCTATCTCAGATGCTGCAAATCTTGGACATAGATTTTTTTCTTAAAATATCTTTTTAATTAGAAAATCAGTTTTGCCAATCATAGAAACTTAAGAAAGCACAAATGAGAGAGAAAAGGCCCAACTATCGGATTAACTGAATAATCGTATGGCTTGTGCCCCATCCCAATTCAGTTCAGGTGAGAGTCTAGTAATTGTGATGTGACAGCACGCCACAGGAGTTACCACTACACACTTCTTATCCTCATGGGGACTGGGTATTGCCTCATCAGTGAGTGATCCAGTTCCAGAATCCACATCCGGGGGGCCCTACTTTCTAAAACCATTTTAAAAACTTTATTAATTGGTTCTTTTTATAGTTCAACGATATGAACATTTATATCATGAATGTTAGATCTTTCTTCTTTTCTAATGTAAGCACTTATTTTCCCCCCTAAGCAATTTGTTAGATGCATCCCATAATTTTTAGTATGTCATAGTTTTAAATTTTTCATTCACTTCAAAATATATTCTAGTTTCCCTTGTATCTTCTTTAACCCATGGCTTATCTATAAATGTGTTGTATAATATCCAAATACTTGGAGATTTCCAGAAATTTTTGTTATTGCAGTTCTTAGTTTAATTGTAGTCTGAAAAAAACCCTTTATATGATTTTAATCTATTTGTCAAGATTGTGGGAAAGAATATAGTTTATCTTTTTGAATGACTTGTGTGCATTTAAACAGAATGTTAATCTGTTGCTTGGGGGCATAGTTTTCTATAAATGTCATTTCAATCAAGTTGGTTTATTGCGGCATTCAAGTCTTCTACATCCTTACTCATGCGTTGTCTACTTATTCTACTATAGTTGAGAAAAAATACTGAAGTCTCTAATTTTAATTTTGGATTTATCTCTTTCTCCTTAGAACACTATCCATTTTTGCTTCATAGGTTTTAAAACTGCATAAGCATTTAGGAGGCGGCAAGATGGCGGAGGAGTAAGAGGTCGCGCTCACCATATCCCACAAATACATCAAAAAACGCATCTAAATATAAAACAAATTGGACAAATCATCATCTGAATGCTGATCAATTTAAACCTCCAAAAACTGCAAGAAACCCTTGAAATAACTGGGTAGAACAAGTGAAG
>PVHT021183629.1:15372920-15389366 GCA_004024745.2 Catagonus wagneri | reverse complement strand
GAACATCTCAACAGAAAAGAAAATCACGAACTTGGGGAACAGACTTGTGGTTGCCAAGGGGGCCGGGGAGGGGTGGGGGAGGGGTGGGAGGGAGTGGGGATAACTAATGCTTTAATGATGGAATAGCAAGGAGCTCCAACTGTAATGTACGGGGAACTATATCTAATTACATGTGACAAATCCATATATGTACATGTAATCCGGTCACCACATGGTGCAGTTGGAAAATCTGACAGAAATCTGTAAACCAGCTATAATGCAAAAATAAAAAAAAATAAATAAATAAAACTGCATAAGCATTTAGTGTTGTTCTATCCTGTTAATGAACTGAACTCTTCACCATCATGAAAGGACCTTTATCTCAGGTGATATTTTCTTTTCTTAAATCCATTTTTTTCCCCTGGTATTAGTATAATCATGGAACTTGTGATTAATTTTTGTGTGTTATACATTCCCCATCATTTAAATTTTACCTTGTTAGTGCTTTTATATTTGAAGTGGGTTTCTTATAGTTATCATATATTTGGGTCTTTATTTTCTATCCAACTTGACAATATTTGCATTTTCAATTGAGTATTTAGGCCATTTACATGTAATATAATTAGTGATATGGAGGGATTTAAAACTATCAATGTTTTCTACTTGTCTCTTTTTTCTTTTTATGCTATCCTTTGGATTTAGTTGAGTTTTTACAGTTCCACTGTATTTTAGGCAACAGTTTCTTAGCTCTGTTTTCTTTTTATATTTTAGTGTTGGATCTAGGGATTACAATATACATCCCTGATTTATCAAAGTCTGCTTTCAAATACTATTATCACACTATCCCTTTTTTCTAAGACCCTTACAAAAATATACTTTCATTTATTCCTGCCCATTCTTTATGTTGCTGTAGTTAGGCATTGTACTTTTATATTGTCTGTAAACCACACAATCCAGTGTTATTATTTTTGCTTTAAAGTGTCAGTGATGTTTTACAGAGATTTAAAAATGCTATGAAATATATTTTTATGTACTCACATGTTTACCATTTGGCATTCTTTATTCCTTTGTGTAGAGTCAAATTTTCCTGTGGCATCATTTTCCTCTGCTTAAAGAACTTTTTAAAGTGTTTCTTACAGGGAAGGAGGTAGGAATACATTCTCTTTTAACTATTTTTCTGAAAAAGATCTTTATTTGCCTTTATTTTTGTAAGATGTTTCTCTGGTGGCTGAAGAATTCTAGGTGATAGGCTTTAATTCTTTCAGTGTTTTAATATCTCTTGATTGTATTCTGGCTTAAATAGTTTTTGATAAGAATGCTGCCATTTAAATCCTTGTTCCTTTATACATAATGTGTTGGCTTTCCATCTGACAGTTTTAAATATTTATCAATGGGTGTTTAACAGTTCGATTCTGATATGCCTTGGCATTGTTTTGCTTTCTTTTCTTTTTTTCTGATTGGCATTTATTGATCTTGGATCAGTAGTTTTATATATTGTTTTCATCAGTTTTCAAAGAGGCCATTGTTTATTCAGAAAATTTAATTCATGCCCCTCTTCTTGTACACTAAATACATTTGTTAGAATGCCTTATATTGTTCCAGAGGTCACTGATGTTCCAAGTTTTTTAACTTTTAAAACATTTTTTTCCTTTATGTTCACTTTGGATTATTTCTATGGCTCTGTCTTCAAATCTGATTTTTTATTATAGTATCTAATATGTTAATTCCACTTGGTGCATTTTAAATTTCAAATGTATTTTCCAACTATAAAAGTTTAGTTTGCTTCCTTTTTTAAAATATCTTCCACTTCTTAGCGTGCTCATAATTTCTTTCTTGAAATATGAAACCTTTTTTTTTTTCTTGCCTTTTATCATAGGGCCGCACCCGCAGCCTGTGGAGGTTCCCAGGCTAGGGGTCTAATCGGAGCTGTAGCCACCGGCCTATGCCATAGCCACAGCAAGGAAGGATCGGAGCCGCGTCTGCGACCTACACCACAGCTCACAGCAACGCCGGATGGTTAACCCACTGAGCAAGGCCAGGAATGGAACCCGCAACGTCATGGTTCCTAGTCGGATTCGTTAACCTCTGCGCCATGACGGGAACTCTGAAATATGAAACATTTTTAATATCCTTGTCCACTAGCTCTGTCATCTCTGTTTCTGTATTTGTTTCTGTTGGGTGATATTTCCTCTTGTTATAAGTTATAGGTTTCTGCTTGCTGCATGGCAATTTTTTATTAGATACTAGACATTGTAAATTGTACAGTTCAGGTGCTAGATTTTGCTTTCCTTTTAATACTATTGGATTTAATTTTTGTTTGTAGTGAATTTACTTTGAATCTGTTGGAATGTTTTGATGTCTGCATTTAATTTTGTCAGGTCATTAGTCTACAGCTAATGTAGCCCCACTACTTGGGCAATATACTTTTGAAGATTTTACTAGAGTTCTCATCTATTGTAAGATCTTTCCACTCTGGCTGGTGGGAATATAAACTTTCCTAAGCACAGCTCTGTGTGCTTAGGAAATTCCTTAGCTCAGTGTTGACCTCCTCCCCACTTTAGCCTGATAACTGCCTCCTAGAACATAGCTTGGGCAATAATAGGGCTCATCTTGCTTGTTTTTCTTTTTCATGGATCACAGGCTTGTCTTGTTTTTGTCCAGTGTCTGAAAATTGTCATTTCATATATTTTGTCTGATTTTCTAGTTGTTTACAGTAGGAAGGTAAATATGGACCATATTATTTCATCTTGGTTACTAGCAAAATCTGTATGGTTTTTAAAATACTGAGTTTCTGATAAATTGTGCTGATTAGAGAATATAGTCAGTATTACTTCATTGTTTTGAAATTGTTGGTGCTTGTTTTTTGCCTTTATGGTTTTTGTCTCTTTATCAAGTATTGAAAAGATGTGTTATGATTCACAGTATGCTTATGAATATACCTATTTTGCCTGATCATCCATTAACATTTTGCTTTATTTACAGTTTATGTTGCTAGTTATTACAATTATTTATATTAAATTTAATATCTCTCTGCCTGGTTGATTGAACCTTTTGAAATGTGAGTGACCACTTTTATGATAAAAGCCTGTTTTGGCTGGTATCAATATAACTTTTTGTTTTTGTAGTGTATCTTTTTTATTTATTCTTACTTGCAACCTTGTGCTCTATGTTGTAAATAATAATTTTTTTTTCTTTTTAGGGCCACACCTGCAGCATAGGGAAGTTCCCAGGCTAGGGGTCAAGTCAGAGCTGCAGCTGCCAGCCTATGCCATGGCCACAGCAACACAGGATCCAGGACACATATGCCACCTACACCACAGCTCACAGCAATGCTGGATCTTTAACCCACTTATCAGGGCCAGGGATTGAGCCTTCATTCACATGGATACTAGTTGGATTTGTTACAGCTGAGCCACAATGGGAACCCTTATAAATAATTACTTTATATATTTTACATAAATGTATTTCTGATCTGGTACTTTTTACCTTTTAATTGGAGTATTTAGCCCACTTATATTGTTACTACAGATGATTCATGTTAAATCTAGGTTCTTGGGTGATTTCTGTTCTACTTGTTCTCTGTTCTTTTCCATTTTTTTGACTTTTATTTTTAAATGCTAATTTATTAAATTTCATATAGAATAAAAATTAATATAAATGCAATGTATATCAATTAAATTTAAATAGACCCAAACAAGATTATTAATATTTTTAAATGAAAAGGTAAAAAAAAAGTCTTTGCACCTTATATGAAATTATTCATATTTTGGGTATACATTGCTTGAATTGTCACTTTTTTCTTAGACTTAAAATAATGAATTCCATTAAACATAGGCTATGAATGATTATTTGAAAAATCACAAATGAAAACAGATTCTAAAACCAAAGCATTTACAAATAACCACAACTGATTACTGAACTCTTTTCCCATATTTAACACATCTAAAAATCTAGAATAGGAATTCTATCTGGAAATAACCACCCAAACACCAAGTATCTTAAATAGTACTTGGCTTCTAAAAGAATAAATAGAATTTGAAATAAAAAAGTTTTTGCGCACAAATGAATTTTGTTGATTACTTTGAAACAAAGAAGCTGCAATTCCTCAGATTCTTCTTACTCAATACTAGAACTTAAAAGGACTTTTTAACACCATCAAGGACAAAAGAAGAAAAAACAGCAAACCAAACTTCTTTTAATATTAAAATTACAATTTTCTTTTATGAATTTATAGAAATTAACATTCCAAAGCTTTCTAGAGAAGAGTCTCTAATATTTATACATTTGTTTTCATTAAAATGTAAATAACTATATCTGGGAATTTCTCTTAACTGCTAAAAGAAAGTAATAGTCTCTGGGAAATTCCCCACAAAGAACTCAAGTTTTAGTTATTATAAACAAGCTCTTAAAACCATTATTTTAAAGAAAAATTTACTGTTAGACTACTGTATTCACTTCCCTTGCTCAAAGTTAGCTTTTTTTAATTTGTATTTTTTATTAAAGTATAGTTGATTTAGATTGTTGTCAATTTCTGCTATATAGCATAGTGACCCAGTCATTCATAGACACACACACACACACACACACACACACACACACACACACACTCTAGGACCTCATTGATTACCCATTCTAAATGTAATAGTTTTCATTTGTAGTTGCTTAGCAATGAACCGTTTTAACTTGGATCATATTTTCTAAACATATGTAGACATCAGGCAAAGTAATAAATACCTATTTGTATCTAAATAATTTCAAATTAGTGAATTAGGATTTTATTTAACTTGTTAAATTTAACAATTGGCAATGTATGCACTGTTTTTGTAAAACTGTTTTCAAATTTCACATATCTCTCTCTTCACAAAGGGACTTTACTTTGAGCTATAACTGTAATTAAACCTCAAATCTCACTTTGAAAAATATTCATCCTATTAAAATAGTGGCAAATTTCTTCATTTTTGGTAAAAAAATAGTTGGAAACATTTATGTATATATAATACATAGAATGACTTTCTAAATCACTAAGAAATGCACAAAAATATGCTTTAGAAATATTTATTCTAAGAAACTAGCTACATTAAAAATAATGGCCTGTATTTTTTATATCATTTGTCAAAGACTTTCTGATGTGATACCTCTATTACAATTACAACTGATAATCTGGAACACGGAGAGAATGAGTATTTTATCATTACTTAGTCACTTTTAGTTTCTTAATTTGCTTTCAAAATGAGACAGTAAAATTTTAAAGGCCATCTCACATGTAGTGCAAATAGAACAAAACTGCAGAATATTGAACACAAAAACAGACAACAAATTTCAAGGAGATTTTGATAACTGAAGCAAGTAGTCATGTAGTGATCATAAGCTGGTGATGAAAATTGAGATCTTTGATCGTAATCACAAAGGAAGACCCAGTATAAATATGGCAGAGTAGAAAAATACCTGAGGCACCTTACAGGAGTCCAGTCCTCTGTAATGCTGGAAGATGCTCAAATCAGTCTGAATCCTTGATTTCATTTGCTGGTTACCTTAGCTTCCTGAGTTTTCTAAGAATGTAACAAAGTACTTAGGTGAAGGGTCCTGCCACTAGATTTTCTGCACGTGGCCTCTTTATGTCAGTCTTGGTCATTAAATCTTTAATTTCTTCAGGAGCAACTTACTTTGCTGCTGCTACTGGCTTCTATTTTCCATCTTTACTTACTTTCTAAGAAGTTAAATTCAGTAGGCGTATTTTCAGGGTCTCCCTAAGAAGTCTGCATATCTGCCGTTCTTTTCCAGGATATAAGAATGTGATGTGCTTGAATGTGATGTGTTTATCATAGCAAGATTTTCAAAATGATTCATGAAAAACTGGGACATTCCCCATATCATCATAGCACCAGTAGGTGCTATGTATCTGGGACTTTTCAGGGACTTTTTGAATGCCTGCTTTTCCCAGTAAATTGACTTGGTATCTACTCTGCTAGCTGGAGACTGTGGTGGTCCCAGATCCTTACTGGAGAATCTGAGAGTCCTCTGGTCTTGCAGCTTTTGGCTTTCTTGACTTCCAATACTGATTTTTAAAAACCATTTTTTTTTTGCTATATGTTAGTTGTATTATGCTCTTTCCATATTCTTGTAGTGTTAATCCTAGAAATTACAAAATGTGTCATTAATTATCAATTAATGGATAATTTCACTCTCGTCCTGGTTAATACAATGAGCTTAGAACCCTTAACTTCATTTACATAGTTACTAATGTACATATTATTTTTAATGTCAGAGTTTAAGATTTACTCACGTTTCCAACTTTATTTTTTATTTATTTTTTTTGCTTTTTAGCTTCCACATGCACCTGCAGCATGTGGAAGTTTCCAGACTAGGGGTTGAATTGGAGATGTAGCTGCGGCCTACACCACAACTCACAGCAGTGCTGGATCCTTAATCCACTGAGCAAGGCCAGGGATTGAACCCGCATCCTCATGGAGCCTAGTCGGGTTTATTAACTGGTGAGCCATGAAGGGAAACCCTCCCCCGTGTTTCCAGAGATCTTTTTTCTTTATTCTTTTTGTATTTTTTGTCTCCTCGATTTCCAGTAATCATTTCTCTTTTCTCTGGAAAAATTCAAGGAGAATTTAACAACAAATGGGACAGTTGAAGACAGAAATGAGTGAACTGAAAATATCCTTTGCAAATTACTTTGGGTGCAGATCTCCTAATGATGAACTCTTTCTAATTTTTATTCATCTAAAAATGACTTTTATTTTTGCTAATTATGAAGTCTAGGGTAGCAGTTTCTTTCTGACTTCTGTTGATGCTGTTTAGAAATAGCCTGTCAGTCAACTGTTACTCTCCTGAAGGTGAGTGGTTCTGGCTGCATCAAAGTTTTCTTTTATTTTTATTCAGTTTCACTTTATCTGTTTAGGTATAGAGTTCCTTTTATTTATTCTGTTTGGGATGTATTTGGATCCCTAAATCTGAAGACAGAAAATTTGCATCCGTTTTGGAAGATTCTAGGCCAATATCTCCACAAAAATGACCAGTGCCCTTCTCTTTCTTTTCTTTGCTTTTCTCTTTTTTCTTTCTTTCTTCCTTTCTCTCTTTCTTTCTTTCTTTCTTTCTTCTGGAGGTCACAATGTAAGGATTTATCATGGAATTATGGATCTTTTACATTCCCTTCGATGTTTTCCACCTTTTTGTTACATGCTGCATTCTGGAGAGTATTTTCTGACCTTATTTTCAGTTTACTTACTGTCTTTTCCACTGTCCAATGTATTGTTAAATTACCAATGAATTCTTAATTTTTAAAGTGGATTTTTCAGGTGTAGAATTTCAACTTGTTTTTTTAAAACCTGCTAAGTCATTTTTTTAGTAGTTAGTTCCTTCTCTTCTGAATTTTTCACACAGCTTTCTTTTCTTCTCCTTGAAAATAGTAAGCATAGTTTTACTGTATCTGGTAATGCCTGTGACTCTTTTGGTTATTTTTAATCACTCACTGCTGTGTTCTTGCTCATGGTATATTTTTTCTTCATGCTTTTCTGAGCTGGGTATTGTGTTTGAAAAAGTATTTTTTGAAATAATTTGAGACTTAGAATTACATTCTTTTCCTCTAAAGAGGAATATTGACTATCCGGAGTGTACTTGCAATCTCACAGCCTGAGATTTAATGGGCTATTGATTTTTTAAACAGGAAATGAGACTGAATTAGGAGTTTGAGATTAATATATACATACTACTATGTATAAAATAGATAATCAACAAGGATCTACTATGAGTAGAGGGAGATCTACTCAGTATTCTGTAATAACCTATATGGGAAAAGAATCTGAAAAAGAATGGGTATATGTATGTATATATGTAACTGGATCACTTTGCTGTACACCTTACACTAGCACAACATTATACATCAACTATACTCTAATATAAAATAAAAATTACAAAGAAAGATAAAGAAAGAATTAAAGAAAAAAGGGAAAGGAAGGGAAAACAAAGTGAGTTTACTGTCCGGACAACGGTTGGTTGATTTTTGTTTTATCATTATCTCAGGATGTAGCCTTTTGGGGACCCAGTTCTCAGTACTGGGTGGGCCCTGAACCCTGACCTTTCTCCTTTCCTCTAAGAGGCTATCAACAGCACATAGCAGCTACCTCTTGCAGGTCAGCAAGTGTTCACAGTGCAAATCTTTTCCCAAGTCTTGATTTTCCAGCCTGTAATTCCTTATTGCCTTGCTATATCATTGATACTTTTAAGATTTAAAAATAATATATTTAATCAAGATTTGTATATTTTTTTCCCAGAGTGTGGTTAAACAATTTAGACTTTTGTTACCTAAAGCAGAAATCTCCTCGTACCGCATTTTCTTTCCCTTCCCACCATCCCTCCCTCCCTCCTTTCCCTTTTTAAAATATGACTGGAGTACTCTACTCAAAATAGTACGTGGAAGGTAAACCTTCAGAGTACTTGCATGTCATTCTTTTGCTTTCATATTTGACTAATAGTTTATGTATAGAATTATTGCTATAAAGTAATTTTATTTCAAAATTGTGTAGGTATTATTTTACTATTTTCAGAAGGTATTGTTGCTAGTGGGAAGACTAAGATCATTGTATATTTGGTTCTTTTATAGCTACAGGAAGTCTCTTGTTTACTAAGAAAACTAGTACCAGAAAAGTCCACTTAATATAGATCTATTTAAATTGGATTGTTTGGAGGGGTACTATTTTCTGATAAAAATAAATGATAGTATGATAATATTTTCCAAGTTCATATTTCACTTTCCTACACAGTCACAAAGATGATAACTTCTGTGAAAATATTTTAAGACTTCTTCAAGGGCCTGTCTTAAATTCTTTGAATTTGAAATGTCTTTTTTTAAATACTTTTTCTTGTCATTCTCCTGGTTGGTTTTCTCTTCACTCATCCTTAGCTGATCTAACTCTGCTAATTCTCATTTAGCAGTAGTTTTGGTGGTGACTCAAGCCAGTAACAGTTTTATGAACTCTATGAAATCTAATATCTTTTCAAGATTGGCAGTTTTACTTTAAAACCAATTTATTCTATATATTTTATCAAATATTTATTCACTTATTTTAATGATACGTTTATTAAAATTCAATAGGAGATTGACCAAAATAGACTCTGATGTGATTGGTGAGGACAGACGGTGGTGTGACATGCGGTGGATATTTGAGTCACAAGTGGCCAGTCCATTAGTGAATGTTTTTGAGCTATGACTGCTTCCCTATGCAATGTCATGTCTATAAGAACTCATATAATGAATACATAGACAACAAAGAACTTTCATAGCCCTTTCCTGAAAGTTTCTAGATATTGTCTTTATCTTTGGTGTGTTACAAAATTTCATGAAAATATTTCTAGGTATTTGTCTTTCTCATTCATTCTGCTCAACGTTCCCTTCTTTCAGAGTGAAGCCAGGTGTCTTCAGTGCTGGAACATTTGCTTCTTTGCTTTTATTTTATCTGACAATGTGATTCATCTACTTGCCATTTTCTAGCGGTTTTAATAAATCTCTGATCTGCTGATAGTTCTCTCTCCCCTTTTAGTGCAGGTATATATGCTTACTAGTTTCCATATTTCTTGATTGTCATTTTTACAGGAATTTTGGAGGAAAAGGAAATAAATATTTATGTAAATAGTCTGCTATGGAGAATCAAAGCTTTAGGATTATTTATGTTAGATACAGAGTACTTGATTGAATGGAAATCTCAATACGTGTGTGTGTGTGTGCGTGTGTGTGTATCCTTATACCAAATCTCTATTACTGGGTATTTTAGGTTATTTACATTTAGGTTTTTTATGATTTCTCAATTATTTTAAAAAGCTTCCCATTAATTTTTGATGTTTCTGTTTTTAAAATCTCCGTTTTTATGGGTGCATATAAACACTTCTATAAACAAAATACTGTCTTAAGTTGCATAAATTTATGAAATAACAAATATTCCATTCTTAATGTGATAATAATTTCAGCACCAATTAGGAGAGGCGGGCTCTTTGGGGGTCAAATGAGAAGATTCAAAGTAAAGGGCTTTCGACAGCCGAACTGGGGAGGCATGAATACTCAGAGAGGTCTCTATTTCCAGTACGGTGCAACCTAGCCCCAAAGGAAAGAAGGGTATAACTGCTGATATTGAGAGGCTTACGCACTAAAGCAACCAAATTTGACCTCCACCTTAGGCTTAGGCAGTCATCCTCAGGAACAGTCGAAAATGGAGCAAAGAGAGGCATTCTCTATTAGGGGGAGTTGAAACCAAAAGTCAGTAGAAGGGGTTTTTGGCTTCCTATTAGGAAACAGGCACATTTAAAGATATAATGCATGGATAAAATATTTTCAGTGTGAGTCCCAAATCATTTATGCTAAATGGTCTAACACTGGTTCAGGTTTTGAAGATTTTCCTTATTGATTTGCACAACACAAAGATGAGCCTGAAAACATATGTTGTTCTATTGGTGAGGTGTTGTTGGTGCTAATGACCAAGCTGATGAAATCTTTATTAGTGGAGTGACGTTCAGAGCTCAAGTATTTTTAAAATAGTACCAGAGCCTCTAAAAGGGCTTCTCCATGGGATATGAAACATTAATCCTCTAGAAAGCACCTGTTTTTTTAAATGGTCCAATGCTGCAAATTAATCAGAAGAGTAGATGTACTGATCTTTAAGTTGTAGCTGAGTTCTTTGTCCCAGGAGGAGCTCTAGATGGTGTGTTTCAGGACGAAAAATGGCCAAGATTTATTCCTTTGTGTCCACAGATGGTCAAAACCCCAAAAAATGGTATATAAAGAAGTTTTTGTTAAAAGGTAAATATTACTATTGTTCCAAATTAATGATTAAAATGATTGAAGTTGAGCACAGCTCTAGCTTTCATTTTCATTTTTTCCCTCAACCTTACTTACTTTTTCATTTTTGGCCACCCCAAAGCATATGGAGTTCCTGGGGCAGGGATCAAATCTGATCCACGGTCACGACCTAAGCTGCAACTGTGGCAACACCAGATCCTTAACTACTGTGCCAGGCCAGGGATCAAACCTGCAACCCAGTGCTCCCAAGACGCCATCGATCCCAGTTGCGACACAGCAGGAACTCCCCTTATTTATTAATAGTTAATGGTTCTCCTGACCAATGGCAGGTAATTTGCTTATCTGTTAAGAGGTACCCCTTTTGAGTCTAGTGCCTTGAGCCAGTGCTAGGCTTCTCAGAGACCCCCTAACTGTGAGCTGACTCAGGAGTGGAAAGATCTCTAAAGCTACTTGGAGTCACTTGGCAACAGGTGCTGTGAGATTTGAGTGGGGAGTCAGACTATCTAGGTCTAATCTTGTCGTAGCCACATTCCAACGCTTCTGTAAAATGGGACTAATAATGCTGGTTCTGCATAACTACAAACTTGTAAAGAATAAGTAGGACTTTGTATTTAAACAGCATGCAAGGTTTTAATATTTTTATATACATGGGGGAGTTTCTGGGATCCCACTTTGAGAAAGGGGAAGAAAATGTCTTTTCGTCCTCGCCTGCATTGATAAGTTCCTGGGTGTATTAGTTGGCTCAGGCTGCTATAACAAACTACTATAGTCTGAGTAGCTTAAACAACAGGAATTTATTTTTTCAAGTCCTGGATGCTAAAAGTCTAAGATCAAGTTTCTGGCCATTTAGTTGCTGATGAGAGCTCTCTTTCCAGCTTGTAGATGGCTGCTTTCTCAATATGTCTTCTCGTTGCCTTTAATTTTCCATGCTTTTTAGTGTCTCTACTTATAAGGACACTAATCCTATCAGATCAGGACTTCACCCTATGACCTCATTTAACCATAATTACTTGACTCCAAATGGTTAGGGCTTCAACATATAAACTTAGAGGCTTAGGGACACAAACATCCACTCCAGAACATTAGGAGAGATTGTATCGACCCAGAACTTCTGGAATCCTTAGTCATGGGCTCATAAGTGTCAGTGGCTCAGCTGAGTCATCAACAGAGAAAAACTGACCATGTGCTAAAGATTTGCTTTCCGGGACCTCTCAATTAGATTTTCCATTAAGACTCTTGCATTCTTGACTGGAGCTTGAATAAAGAACAAAGTACTTAAATTTCGAGATGTCACTGCCAAATATTTTCATACAACTTTGGATGTTGTCAAATCCTTTTGAGAAATAGCGGATTCAGGACATCTGTACTGGAGTTAATTGTTTTGATTGTCCCATTGCAAATTTCTTAAATAACATTACCTACTTTATGTTTATGGAACCTATTCTCCAAGGACAGAGAGGAAAATGGTAGTTTTAATTTTAATAAAAATAAGGTAGTTACTCCACATCAGCCATGTGAAACACGAGAGAAAGATTTATTCTTTTAAAACTAAGAGGATAAGGAAGGAAGTGCTGTAATCAATACGTTTTGAAAAGATGCATCCTTTTAGCCCAGTGAGCACCATTCATTGGCATTGATGCCAATATTTCACATGCTTTAAGATCCTTGGGTAGGGTAGGTGCTCTGATAAAATGGCCCTGGACCCGTGTCCTGTTCTACGTAAGGGAACAGCTAACATCTAACATCCTGAGATGGTGGGGTCACTGAGAAGATAGTGGTTCCAGGATCGTGGGATATTCATGACACAAGGTGCTCACTTCAGAGAAGTCTGCCAGCGCTGATGTCCTCATGCTTGGCTTAAATTCGGGGTGGGTCCTTGTCTTTGGGAGGAGAATAGTTCTGGTTGAACTTGTCTACTACCTTAGTTAACGAGGTGAGGCATTGGCATTGAGAACAGTGTAGAACTCAGTGATCAGTACTGGGTGGGACACAAGCTCAGGCCTAGATTAGGAGTGACTTGCTTCTGAGTTTGGGAAGGTGAGAGTTTTTATTCCTTCTGGAGAGGTAGAGCACCGTGTTAGGAATTTGGGCTTATTCAAAGGCAGTTCTCCTGCTGCTCTCTAGCTAATTTTTAGTTTTCTGCTTATTTTATAGGCTAAGAAGATTGGTGAATATGGGCCTCCTCTGACGGAGCTGTTTTTTCTTAGACTTTTCAACAAATTTTAAATTTTATAATTCTTTATAATTTTAGGTGAAGACACTGAGGACTAAAGATTTACTCAGGTTTAGAAAGCATTTCTAGGAGCAGAGTCTGAATTAGAAGACAAACCCGTTTTTCTTAATGGAAAATATTTGAAAACAACCATATAGAGACAGGCAGTTCTTGCTGTGTTATACATCAGTCTGGCGAGCATCCTTCTTGGTGTTTCTGAAACAGAATGTTAGATGAGACTGTGTCTTGGTTTTGGCTGAGGCCTCAAAGACAGAGAACAAAACGTTATTTGCTGACATCCCTGTATTCCAAAATGAAGTGCTGGGGCACCTATGTTAGACACGCCAAGAACATGAAAGCATTGAATGTAAGAAGCAGAATTGCTGGGGGTCTGAGCTGCTCTGCTCTCCTGCTCATCATGGAGAAGGACGGCCAAGTGTTTCCTGCTCCCTCAAGCTTATGGGAGGCAGAGCTTAACAAGGAAGAGTCAGGGGTCCAGTGGGACCGTGTCCTCAGTTTTAAGAGCTCTGAAGGTGAGAAGCCACTGGGCTGTGTTGGGGGATAATTGCACTTCCACCGATGGCAGGGTGGTGGCATTTCCTTTGAAGGTCAAACCGGGGTAAGACACATCAGTAGAGCAAGCCTTCCAAGGGACTGCAGATAGTGGTGGTGGTGGGTGGCTATTGCTAGGATTTCAACAAGTCTCTGTGGGATGGGTCACCATAGTGTTGGGGCTGAGGCTGGTGTTTGGAAGAGGCCAGTGGAATTACAGTTATCACCTCTCTCCTGGGACATGAAATGAGAGGTTTATGAAGGGATTCTGAATTTCTGAGCAAACCCTAGAAGCACTTGTGAGTGTTAATATCCATCAATCCCAGAGAGCAGCCCTCCCTCCACCCCCAGGGATTCAGAAGCCATGGAATGGGAGGGAGGAGTGGAGGGCAAGGTGAGGAACCAAAGCAGGTGCCAGCGACCACACTTGCCTCCCTCAGTGCACGCTTCCTAGACTGCAGCCTGCTTGAGCTGGCAACCCTTTAAATTTGAAGGATGTGCAGTGTTTGATTATTGCTCTAAATTACACATTCCAGATGCTGCAAGAGAAAGTTCTTTTGGCTAAAAGTGTCTGAGGACTTTTTAGTATTGAAAAGTAGTATGGAAAAAGTTAAGAAATTTTCTTGAGATTTCATCTATCGACAGAAGAAGAACTAGTCAAAAGAGCAATTTAAAGGAGTGTGTGTGTGTGTGTGTGTGTAAGGATAGAGGGCAAAGGATATTAGTTGTACAAATCTATTTGTACCATATGATGTGATGCTTAGTCAAGTAAATGACTATGCTTCTGTAGTGCCCTGGATAAAATCTGCCTAGGACCCATTAAACTGTCTTAATCTTATACATAAATAGGTTCTGTCACTATAAAGTCAGCATCCTGAGAAATCAATTTGATGCCTTTTTCTGTAACAAATAATACAAGATCTGTTGTATAATAGGTGCTCAATGAATATTTGTTGGGTGAGAAGCTACTTGGAGGTAGTATCACTTAGTACTTAAGAGCTTAGTTTCTGGATTTCGAGAAACTTGGGTTCAAATCCCAACTCTACCATTTTGCTAGCTCTGTCATTTTAGACAATTTCTGAATGTTTCCCTGTGCCTCAGATTTTTGTATTTAATATAGATATAATCGTAGCTCTACCTTGCTGGTCTCTTTTCAAAATTAACATGGGATAATGTGATAGGATATAAGAATATGGCCTGACTTGTTTGGTGCTCTCATTGTGTAAATAGGTAAATAGATGGAGCTTATCATATTCTGTAAACCACTGCTGCATTTCAAGCTTCCCCCATTAGAGTTTATACTCTGCACAGATATTATTGATTTGAGTTAAATTTTAGCAAAACTAAACTTGTTGCTTTTAAGAGCCAATTAAAACCCTTCCTCTCTCCTTTCCTCCCTTGCTTCCCTCCTTCCTGCTCCTTTCCTCCCTCTCTCCCACCCCTGTTTATAGCTGTATTGCCTTGAGTGAGGTATGGCGAGGCCAAAACAGATCAGTAGAGAGAGGCCAGAAAGGGTTTTATAGTTTGCTGGACTCACGGTTCCTTGGGGGAGAACACAGCACATCATGTGGGGGAAAAACTGGGGTCAGTCACAAGGCAGAGGGAGAGGAGGAACTGTGGGGAACTTTTTTAAGGTTTCTGAGCGAAATAAAGGGCAAGATAGGCAAGCAAGTTTAGGATTGGCTACTTTGAACAATTTCAGCAGGTTGCAAGGCTTAGGGCCTGTCCCTGGTGGTGGTCTGGTACCTGGCCTTGGGGCAATGAGAGGAGGTGTGTAGAATGGCCCAGCATGTGAGAGCTGATATTGGAGGTGGTTTAGGGTGTGGACTTCACTGACTGCTCAAGAGGCAGAAATGACCAGCCTCTAGATAGGGCCTCAAAGCTGGGTCAAGACTGTCAAAGACTCAACTCCAAAATTACTTGAACTGATCAACAAATTCAGCAAAGTAGCAGGATATAAGGTTAATCTTCAGAAATCAATCGTATTTCTACATACTAATGATGAAATATTAGAAAAAGAATACCAAAATATTTTACCTTTTAAAACAGCACCCCAAAAAATCAAATACTTGGGAATAAACCTGACCAAGGAGGTGAAAGACTTATATGCAGAGAACTACAAAACATTAATCAAGGAGATCAAAGAAGATAGAAAGAAATGGAAAGATATTCCATGCTCATGGGCCAGAAAAATTAATATTGTAAAAATGGTGATACTACCCAAAGCAATCTACAGATTCAGTGCAATCCCTATCAAACTACCCATGACATTCTTCACAGAACTAGAACAAACAATCCAAAAATTTATATGGAACTACAAAAGACCCAGAATCGCCAAAGCAATCCTGAGGAACAAAAACCAAGCAGGAGGCATAACTGTCCCAGACTTCAGGCAATATTACAGGGCCACAGTAATCAAGACAGCATGGTACTGGTACCAAAACAGACATACGGACCAATGGAACAGAATAGAGACCCCAGAAATAAACCCAGACACCTACGCCCAATTGATCTTTGACAAAGGAGGCAAGAACCCCAAATGGGAAAAAGACAGTCTTTTCAGTAAGCATTGCTGGGAAACTTGGACAGCTGCATGTCAATCAATGAAACTGGAGCACACTCTCACACCATGCACAAAAATAAACTCTAAATGGCTGAAAGACATAAATATAAGACAAGACACTATTAAACTCCTGGAAGAAAACATTGGCAAGACACTCTTGGACATCAACCTTACTAATGTTTTCTCAGGTCAGTCTCCCAAAGCAACAGAAATCAGAGCAAAGATAAACCAGTGGGACCTAATCAAGCTGACAAGCTTTTGCACAGCAAGGGAAACCAAAAAGAAAACTAAAAGACAACTTACAGAATGGGAGAAAATTTTTTCAAATGACACAACTGACAAGGG
>PVHT021183629.1:15318083-15371920 GCA_004024745.2 Catagonus wagneri | reverse complement strand
ACGATGGAATACTATTCAGCCATGAAAAAGGATAAAATAGTGTCATTCGCAGCAACATGGATGGAATTAGAAACCCTCATACTGAGTGAAGCAAGTCAGAAGGAGAAAGACAGATGTCATATGAAATCTCTTATAACTGGAGTCTAAAACATTGCACAAATGAACATCTCAACAGAAAAGAAAATCACAAACTTGCGGAACAGACTTGTTGCCAAGGGGGTGGGGGAGGGGTGGGGGAGTGGGTGGGAGGGAATGGGGATGACTAGTGCTTTAATGATGGAAAAGCAAGGAGATCCAACTGTATTGCATGGGGAACTATATCTAATCACATGTGACGAATCCATATATGTACATGTAACCAGGTCACCACATGTTTAGTGACACCCCCCCAAAAAAAAACACCTTTTTTTTACACAGTTCTGTTTTTTTGCTGTGTCAAACAGGAGAGTAAATTTGGTCCCTTTTACTACAGTTTTTGGCTAAACTGGAGGTATTTTTAGTTGCCTTTTTATTGAAGTTTGCCTCAAGTTTTTTTGTTTGTTTTGTTTTTTTTTGGCAGCAGCCAATATTTAGCACTCTAGTATCAACAATTGTACTGAGAGCACGCAGTATGCTTAAAGTCTTAACGTGAGCCACTGGCCATATTTACTTTCTCACAATCTTGCTATCATTAACATTTTGGTATATATTCCTCCAGTTCTATCTTTTTCTTAAAACAGGTTTATTGAAATATAATTCACATACTATGTAATTAACCAATTAAAGTCATATACTTCAGTGGTTTTAAATACAGTCACAAGTATATACAACCATCACAATTAATTTTAAAATATTTTTATCACTGTAACAAGAAATCCTTTATCACCCTTTCATCTCCCATCCACCACCAGCAATGACTCTAAGCAACGTCTGATTTACTGTTTCTATAGGTTTACATATTCTGGATATATTATATAAGTATTATCGTATACTATTTAATCTTATGTGATTGACTTCTTTCACTTAGCATAGTATTTTCAAAGTTTATCCATGTTGTGCACATATCAGTACTTCATTCCTTTTCATACCCAAATAATATTCCACTGTGTAGATACATCAACTTTTGTTTACCCAGACATCTATTGACAGACATTTGGGTTGTTTCTTTTAACTGTTATGAATAGTGCTGCAATGAACATTAACGCACACATTCGAGTACATGTGTTTAATTATTTATGGTATATATCTCTGAGTGGAATTGCTGGAGTCTATGATAATTTTATGTTTAACTTTTAATTGAACTGCCAGACTGGTTTCCATACCAGCTGCATCATTTTACATTCATACCAGCAGTGTACAAGTGTTCCAATTTTTCCATATTATTCTTGTAAGTACTTTATTATTTTCCATGTTAAAAATTATAGCCATCCTGGTGGATGTGTAGTGGTATTTCATTATAGTTTTGATTAGTATTTCCCTAATTACTAATCATGTTAAGCATGGTTTCATATGCTTGTTGGTCATTGGCATATCATCTTTGGAAAAATGTCTATTTAAGTGCCTTGCTCATGTGTTAATAGGGTCATTTGTTGTTTAGTTATAAAAGCTCTTTATGTATTCTGGTTCCTAAACCCTTATCACATATATGACTAGCAAAAATTTCCTCCCATCCCGTGGGTTGTTTTTTCACTTTCTTGTTAGTGGCATTATTATTATTTTTTTCTCTGCAGCATGTGGAAATTCCCAGGCTAGGGGTCGAATCAGAGCTGTAGATCTGGCCTATGACACAGCCATAGCAATGCCAGATCCGAGCCACATCTGTGACCTATACCACAGCTCAAGGCAATGCTGTAACCTTAACCCACTGAGTGAGGCGAAAGATCGTACGTGCGTCCTCATGGATACTAGTCAGATTCGCTTCCTCTGAGCCATGATGGGAACTCCATTGTTAGCGTCATTATTTATTTTTGGCTGTGCCTGTGGCATGTGGAGGGCCACCAGGGAACTTCTCAGTAGTGTCCTTGTTGATGCATGAAAGTTTTATTTTTTTTTTAATTTTGATGACATCCAACTTCTCTGTTTGTTCTTTTGTTTGTGCTTTTGGTGTCATATCTAAGAAACCATTGCCAAATCCAAGGCCATGAAGATTTACTTCTGTGTTTTCTTCTAATAGTTTTATAGTTTTAGTGCTTACATTTAGGTCTTTGACACATCTTGAATTAATTTTTGGAAGTGGTATGGTGTAAGGACCCATCTTTCTTCTCTGTTATTTGTTGAAAAGATTCTTCTTTCCTTATTGAGTGATTTTGGTACCCTTGTTGAAAATCAGTTAATCACAGACATATGGGGTTTTTTTGGACTCTAAATTCTATTCCATTGATCTAAATGTCTGTCCTAATGCCAGTACCATACTGTTTTGATTTCTGTAGCTTTGTATTAAGTTTTCAAATTGATAAGCATTTCTATTTTATTCTCCTTTTCCAAACTTGTTTTGCCTATTCTGGTTTTTTTTTTTGAAATTCTATATGAATATTAGAATCAACTTGTCCATTTTTTTAAGCCCACATAACCATTTTTATGTTTTTTAATATTCATATACTTACAACTTTATTGTTTTTTAATGATTTTTATTTTTCCATTATAGCTGGTTTACAGTTTTCTGTCAATTTTTCAGCTGTACAGTGTGGTGACCTGGTTGAGCATACATATATAGATTTCGTCACAAGTGATTAGACATAGTTCCTGGTGCTATACAGCAGGATCTCCTTGCTCATCTTTAGCTTTTGAACATGGTTTGCTTTTTTTAATTTAAATCTTCTTTACTTTCTTTCAGTAATTTTTTTGGCTTTTTAGGGCAGTACCTGGGACTTAGAGAAGTTCCCAGGCTAGGGACTGAATTGGAGCTGCAGCTTCTGGTTACACCACAGCCACATTAAAGGCAGATCTGAGCTGCATCTGTGACCTTACACCACAGTTCATGGCAATGCCGGATCCTTAACCCACTGAGCAGGACCAGGGATCAAACCCACATCCTCATGGGTACTAGTTGGGTTTGTTACCACTGAGCCACAATGGGAACGCCATGTTTGTAATTTTCAGAGCATAAGTTTTATATATATATATATATATATATATATATATTTCTCTTTTTTTTTTGCTAAACTTATTCCTAAGCATTTTATTATTTTTTGGTGCTATTATAAATGACATTTTTTTGGTCTTTTTGCCTTATCTAAGGCCACACCCGTGACATATGGAGGTTCCCAGGCTAGGGGTCTAACAGGAGCTGTAGCTGCCAGCCCTCGCCACGGCCACAGCAACGTGGGATCTGAGCTGCGTCTGCAACCTACACCACAGCTCACGGCAACGCCGGATCCTTAACCCACTGAGCAAGGCCAGGGATTGAACCCGTAACCCCATGGTTCTTGGTCGGATTCGTTAACCACTGAGCCACAACACGAACTCCAATAAATGGCATTTTAAAGTTACATTTTTAGATTGCTCATTGCAAGTATATAGAACACAATTGAGTTTTGTATAATGATCTTATGTCTTGCAATCTTGCTGAGCTCATTAATTTTAATATTTTTTGATGGATTCCTTAGCATTTTCTATGTAAGGATGATGTCATCTGTGAATAGACATAGTTTTACTTCTCCCTTTCCAATCTGGCAACATTTTTTTTCTTTCCCCCCACCCCCTGCTTTATTGCCTTCTCTGGAACTTCTGATAAGGGTGTCTGCTCTTGCTACTTCTATTCAACATCTTATCTTGTTCCTGATCTTACAGGGAAATCACTGGGTTTTTCACCATGAAGTATTATGTGAGCTGTGGGGGTTTTGTAGATGTCCTTTATCAGGTTGTGGAAGTTGCCTTTGATTCATAGTTTGTTTAGTATCTCTGTTATGGAAGGGTGTTGAGTTTAATCAAATTCTTTTTCTATTTCTATTGAGATGACTATGTGTTTTGTTTTTCTTTCCTATTGATAGAGGCTATTACATTAATTGATTTTCAGATGTTAAATTAACCTTGCACAATTGAGATAAATTCCACTCGACCATGGTGTATAATTCTTTCTTTATGTTGCCGGAATCAGTCTGCTAACATTTTGCTGAGGGTTTTTACATCCATATTCATAAGAGATACTAGTCTGTAGTTTTCTTT
This sequence comes from Catagonus wagneri, assembly GCA_004024745.2. Taxonomy (NCBI): domain Eukaryota; kingdom Metazoa; phylum Chordata; class Mammalia; order Artiodactyla; family Tayassuidae; genus Catagonus; species Catagonus wagneri. The sequence goes on along the minus strand of PVHT021183629.1, from coordinate 15,367,777 downwards.
CCTTATGATTTCTTTGGTTGGTATCAAGATAACACTGGTTTGATAAAATGAGTTTGAGAAGTATTCCCTCCTCGTCTAATTCTTGGAAGAGTATGTTAAAAACTCGTATTCATTTTTCTTTAAATGTTTAGTAGAATTCAGCAGTAAAGCCATCTGGGACTGGGTTTTCCTTTGTGGGTAGCTTTTTGATTATTAATTCAATCTCTCTATTTTTTATAGGTCTATTCAGATTGTTTTTCTTGGGTTGGTTTCAGTAGTTGGAAATGTTACTTAAATATACATACATTTTTTACATATACTATGGTTAGGATTTCTATTCTTTTATATAATGACCAGTCTAGCAATTATTAAGACAAATATCACAATGCTTTTATTTCTTATTATGTTAGAATTTTAAAAACCTCTACTAACTGGAAAAGCAAATTCCTGCTTGTTATTCCTTAAACTTTTCTTGTTGGCTGCTTCTGTCAATTTATAATCCAGCCTATCATTAGATCACTTTGTCATGTTTCATCTGCCCTCTGCACCTCCTCTCCAAATTTTTTTTAGGAATTTATTTTATCTGAGATACATTGCTATGCTATTCTGAGAGGGACTGATAGTTTTCAATATTTTTTTTTTGTCTTTTAGGGCCACACCTGTGGCATATGGAAGTTTCCAGGCTAGGGTCCAATTGGAGCTGCAGCTGCCAGCCTACACCACAGCCACAGCAACGTGGGATCCAAGCCATATCTGCAACCTACACCACAGCTCATGGCAACACTGGATCCTTAGCCCACTGAGTGAGGCCAGGGATCAAACCTGCATCCTCATGGATGCTAGTCATATTTGTTCCTGCTGAACCACAATGGGAACTCCCCTTTTAACTTATTTTAGTATTGCTGGTCACTAGACTCCTGGGCTTCGTGAAGTGTAACTATGTAATGATTCTCGATTATTTCCTTATTGCAGTATTTCTTTGGCTCTTCTCTTTTTCCTTCCCATCCTCCTCCACTTGGGGCTAATCCCTAAACAGTCTATTGCCAGTCTGTATCCTTCCCCTTCAAGCGTGTCATAGAAAATTGCTTTTGTCTGTTTTCTGCTTAGAAGCATGGTGACTACCAGTTGCCTAATTCAATCAAATAAGGCTTTACTCTGATTCCAAAAATTTCTTCAACTCTTACTAGGATCTCTGTCTCACTTCTACTCTGAACCCATACACTATTCCACTTCTCCGTCAACTCAAAATTTGTATTTCTGTCCTGTTATCTCTTGGTTTATAGTTCTACTTTGGCAAAGCATATCCATTCACATTTCTTTATTTTAGCAAAGTGAAATTCAACGATTTTTACCTACAGAAGGTCATATGGACACACTACCTTGCAGTGTGTTACTTAATCTCTTCCATAAAAATGCATGTTCTATCTTCCGACCTATGCTCAAAACACGCTTGAGACAGGAAGTATGTTCATTTTAATGCTACTCTAGTCATTCTAAGAATTTTTTGTGATATTTGTGATTGCACTTATACAATGTATAAGCATGTATAATATATGTAAGATCATGATTGCTTTAATATGATTCAGCACTGAATTCATTTAAATATTAGCTTATATTTCTGGAAGCTATAAAAATTTAAATAGGGAACTCTTATTTCCAAGAGTGTGAAATCTCTATGTCCTTATAAATAAGTACTTAGAAATAAATAAAATGAATTGCTTCAAAGACATGGAAGAATATAAACCAGTATAATTTAAAATGTACAAACACATGATATTTTATGCTTTGGTATTAAATCTTCCTTATAAAGCTGTTCTTGGGTGTTCAGTTTTGCAAAGAAGCTACTGTGGTAGGTTTTATTTATTTATTTTTTATTTTTCTGTAAATTCAGTCCTTGAGGATTAAGATCATTGTGCCCTTAGAGGACACTCACCTGAATTCATCCAGTGTGGGTATTGAAATAGTGTGGTGGACAGTAAGAACCAAGAGGGACCTGCTCCATCCTATAGAAATCAGAGAAGGCTTCTGAAAGATATCACTTACTCTGAGTCTTGAAGGAGAAATAGACGTTAGCTAGACAGTGGGGCAGGAGAAGGGAGCATTTCAAAAATAGAAAGGGACGTGTGTGTGTGTGTGTGTGTGTGTGTGTGTGTGTATGCAGAGACTTGAGAGAAAGTGCCAAATAGGAGAAACAAACACCAATAACTAGCACTACTGGAACAAAGGATGCCTATGAGGTCATAGGGGAGATATGACCAGGAAGCCAAGCTGGGGTCATGTCACAGAGAGGTTTGCCCCAGAGTTTGGCCTTTAACCTACAGGCAGCAAAACTTGCTTGCTGTGTAATTTCTGTTGATATATTATGAAAGGAAAAACTAAAATTCTGCTTCTTATATAATGGGCAAGACAACCTTTTAGTAAAAAATAAAAAAGCATTGGCCCCTTCTTAGGAGAAGAGTGTCGGCAAATCAGGTTCACAATTGACTTCAATTTTCTGAGTTCCTTAGATTTGGTTCCTTCACAAAGTACTTTTATCTTGTTCTCAAAGATCCAAAGTATAGAATTGTTTACTTGTTTCTATCAGCTCTTTTTTTTTTTTCCCCTTTACGGATTTTTCCTATCTTTGAATGTGCCTTTCGAAATGGTGTTTTCCAATTTGATTCTCAGGAGTAAGGCCCCGAGCATGAAAAACATGTTTATTTTTTTCATAGAAGCAAGTGAGCTTTTTTTCTTTGCTGATGTACACAGATGGTTTCAGGATATATCAATGCTGAGAGGCATTTATAGTCAAAAGTTTTTTTTGATCTTTGGTAAATCCTAGAGGGAAGAGGAGATTAATGTTGCATGTCATTCCTAGCATCAGATTGGAGGAAGGATTTGTAACTATGATGAATGTTTTAGGCTCAAATTTAAGAGAAACATAATACTTCTGGCCTCATCTGTGCACTGAGAGCATGATGACTGAGAAAGCCTGCAGGGCCTCAAGGAGGGGTCGAGAGTCGCAGTGCTTGCATTGTGATTCATTGGCAAAGGAGTGGTGAGTATTCCTGAGTGTTTTAAATTCATGAAACTTTTAAAAGTTACTTTGTATAATTGTAGAGTTATTTCCAGAAGGTGGGCTGGTTTGTTTGCTCTTGGTTTTGGTGCAAAGTCAAGGGGACTAATAATGAAAATATGAGGAAGGAGTTCCCATCGTTGAGCAGCAGAAATGAATCCAACTAGGAACCATGAGGTTGTGGGTTCGATCCCTGGCCTCGTGCCTCATGGGTTAAGGATCTGGCGTTGCCATGAGCTGTAGTGTAGGCCGCAGATCCTGCATAGCTGTAGCTGTGGGGTAGGCCAGGAGCTGTAGCTCTGATTGGACCCCTAGCCTGGGAACCTTTATATGCCACGGGTGTGGCCCTAAAAAGCAAAAAGAAAAAAAAAAAAAGGAGCTCCACTGGGGAGCGAGGGATGGAAACTTACTAGGCTTCTAGGTCTTCACTGGCAAGGATGTGCTCTTGGTAGGTAGAACATGAAAGTCACATTGCATATCAAAACCACTGGCCATTCGTTTTCTCAGAAGGTCTGAGTCATTGACCTTCCTCCCCCACACTGTGACTTGGGAAAGTGACCAATGGAAAGAAGAGTTAAGCCAAAGAGTTCAAAGGGTGATTTTGTGCTTCCAACTGGTGTAAAATGGAGTAGGCACAGCTGTGGCATAAATGAATGAATTAGCTAGTTCGGGGGAGGAAATGCACTTTTTGTGAAATGGGCCGTGCCTCTTGATTTTTTTTTCTTTGGATTGTTTTTTCTAAGTTTTACATAACGACTTTTTCAAAATAAGCAGCTTAATATGTCCAAAAGAAGATAAGGGAAGAGATTTTGTTTGAATTGAAATCTGGGCCAGAATTTGAAAAGGAGAATGGTATATCCTAGGGGTCCTGGCAAAGTAATGGTCTCACCACAGTGAGAAAGTTCTGCAAAGGTGGTGACATTTTGGAAGTGAGTAAGGATTACTTACACAGTCATCCTTTCGCCCAGAGGTTCTCCCCCTGAGCTCTTCTCTGCTCCAAACTAGAAGGGATTTGTATGAATAGGGGAAGCTGTTTCCTTGGAAGAACCTCTTAGCCTTTAAGCAACCTGCAAGAGACTTGTTTTGACAAGGTTCATGGAAGTAGTGTCAGGAAAAGGAAATCACTTGCTTTAATAACCCTGACATTATTGATGTTAAAAGATTTTGCATTCTCATTGGTGATTTGCATACAGATGGGGCCATGTGGACTCAGAACTAGGTTCCTTTGTGTTTTTTTCCATTCTACCACTACAAGAAAATGAGTCAGATATGCAGATCCAGTTGCTCTAAAAGAGCCAGGATTTTAATTAGTTTGGAGAGAAGTTAACCTAAATGTAGCATTGGGATTAGTTGGAAGGATAGTGTTCCGCTTAAGTCATTATTCTGGGCTTGCAGCACTTTTGTATTGCCACGGATTTTAGAGCCGATAAAGGTTAGAAATCATGCAATCTAGGTGGATCAAGACTTCATGGTTCTGGGAGTTGCCTTCGTGGCTCAGTAGTTAACGAATCCGACTAAGAACCATGAAGTTGCAGGTTCGATCCTTGGCCTTGCTCAGTGGGTTAAGGATCCGGTGTTGCCGTGAGCTGTGGTGAAGGTTGCAGACGCAGCTCGGATCCCACGTTACTGTGGCTGTGATGTAGGCCGGCAGCTACAGCTCCTGTTAGACCCCTAGCCTGGGAACCTCCATATATCACGGGTGCGGCCATAAAAGGACAAAAAGACCAAAAAAAAAAAAAAAGACTTCATGGTGTCTGGCTGGAAGTCAGGTTTACCACTGTATTGGACTTCCTCTCTTGACATAACGTAAAATACAGTGGCTGTCAGTCAAATATAGGGAACATAAAAAGTAGATGACCATGGCAAAAGAAACTCATTCCCGCTAATACATATTTCGGTTCTTCCATCAATGTTGCAGTCAATTCATGTGTTACTACTATCTGAATCTGGAATTTATTGCATTGGACATCTCTGAACCTGTCATATATAGACTCAAGGACCCTTGAATCTTTGAAGCCTTTGGGAACACGTCTTAACATTTCAAACATGTAGATACAGAATCATACCAGTGTCAACTTTTCTGAGCCTCAAACGTCTCTTTGTAAAATAGGATATTCACAATTGTCCTTTTCTCTTTTAAGGGTCTGAGATTTTTGTTCATTATTCCACCTGTGCGGAATGCTCTTGGCTTCTTTGCTTCACCTTTCATTCCTCGAAAACTCAGCTCAAAGCCTAGTTCGTCAAACTTTACTCATTTCCTCAGCTTTGTTTATCTGATTATACAATTCTTTTTTATAATTCAGTATTTTTGTAGATTTTACTTCATAAAAGTTATTTTAAAATATTGACTGTATTCCCTATGCTGTATGTTATTTATTTTATGCCTGGTAGTTTACACCTTTTAATCCCTTTTACCGATTTCACTCATCTTTCCACCTCTCTATTCTCTGATAAGCATTGGTTTGTTCTCTGTATCTGTTAGTCTGTTTCTGTTTTATTTGTTAATTCATTTTGTTTTTAGATTGCACATATAAGAGAAAGCATACAGTATTTGTCTTTTTCCTTCTGACTTATTTCACTAAATATAATAGCTCTTAGGTCCAGCCATGTTGTATTCAATTCTTTTGACAAGTAATGTCACTACATTTTTTTTTTTTTACTGTGATTATTTACCATTAGGTAACTTTTAACATTTTAATACCTTATTTAAGCTCCAAATTGCAAGCTTTTAGAAAGCAGACACTATGACCTCTCCTACTTTGCATTTAATTTAATGTATCTCAGAGTGCTTAGTACATATGTGTTTTTAGTAAATAATTGTAATTTTGATTGTATATGGTGATAGGATTTTTTTTTTTACAAAAATGCTTTAATAAAAACATAGAAAATGGAAGTGTGCGTTAAGACATTTCAAAGTGGAGCACATTATTTTCTCATCTGGATCTCTATTAGTTTGAACGTATATATATACATATATAGAATTAATATCTATAATATTAATACTTTAAATAAGCTTTAACGTTATAGGACATTACAGATTTTTTTGGTGACAGTTTCTAAGTTCAAAATTTTAAAACTTCTTGAATCTGTGTTCAAATATGATAATTTTGAACTAAAATTAAAACCATCCTGGAGTTCCTGTTGTGGCTCAGTGGTTAACGAATCCGACTAAGAACCATGAGGTTGTGGGTTCGATCCCTGGCCTTGCTCAGTGGGTTAAGGATCCAGCGTTGCCGTGAGCTGTGGTGTAGGTCGCAGATGCAGCTCGGATCCCGCGTTGCCGTGGCTGTGGCGTGGGCCGGCAGCTACAGCTCCTGTTAGACCCCTAGCCTGGGAACCTCCATATGCCGTGGGTGCGGCCCTAGATAAGGGCAAAAAGACAAAATAAATAAATAAAATTAAAACTATCCTGACAATAAAATATAAACGTAAGAAATAAGTTAATTGCATTTTTGTTGAAGAGACTCTAGAAAACAAGTCACTTCAAAAGAGATCAAAATCGGAGAATAATTTGTTCTATACCTACTAGATAAAATAAATACTGTAATTAATATAAAGGTACCTAGTAACCTTTAGGACTTAGACTCACTTGAAACTTCAGGTGATGAGTCCTGAATTTTGATGGGATTTATCATCCAGCCTCTGGTTCACATATGTTTCATTAAGGCATCTAAAGTGCTTGCTGTCTTTTGCTCATTAGATTCAGTTAGCATAATGTCATCAGTGTAATGGACCAGTGTACTCATTTCCTATTGCTACTGTAACAAATTACTACAAACTTGGTGTACTCAAAGCATGCAAATCTATTTCAGTGGCCTGAAGTCCTAAAATCAAGGCGTTGGCAGGACTACATTCCTTCTGGAGGCTTTAGGGGGAAATCTACTTCCTTGCTTTCCCCAGCTTCTTTAGGACACCTGCATTCCTCAGTCTTGTGTCTGCTTCCTCCATCTTCAAAACCAACAGGACAGCATCTTCAAATCTCTCTCCCTCTCTTTGATCTCTCTCTCTCTGACCCTTTATTCCATCATTTTATCTTGACCCTCCTGCCTCCTCTTATAATGACCTTGTGATTACATTGATCCCACCTAGTTAATCCTGGATCAACCCCGTTCTCAATATCCTTAACTTAGTCATGCCTGCAAAGTGTCTCCTGTCACATAGCTAAAATATTCACAGGTTTAGAGGGTTAGGATGTGGCTGTCTTTGTGGTATCACTGTTCTGTTACTGCAGCCAGTATGACATCGCATGGAATGTCAAGAGACCACATTAAGACAGTGAATAGATCTGATGTAGTTCTGAGGTATACTGATACCCCTTCCAAGCAGCAAACTATTTTTCATGACTCTTAATTGGTATGGAGAAATAAAACATGTGCTAGGCCAAGAGCTGCATGCCAGGTACCAGAGTTGGTATAATTTGCCACAATATGAATACTGTATTTGGAATAACAGCTGCAATAGCGCTAACACCTATTTAAGTTTATGATAATCCATATTAATTCTCCAAAATCGATCCACCTTCTGTCCAAAACGGACTAAATTAAATGAGGATGCCCTTCTTCCCACACAGAAATCCTACTCTAGGTGTGGGTCTAGTGACAATAAGGGGTTGTTGGGGTAATAGGCATTCGTCTTTGGGGGATAAGCCTTGAAGGTAATGGGAGTCCTGCCTAGGCAGTGCTTCTAGGTGAGGTTATTACAGTGTTCGTAAGCATGGGAAGGCTACTCTTCCCAAACATAGGAGAGCAAGCTTCTTTTTCTGGCAAAAGAGAGTCTAAGTGACTCGAGTTTTCAAAATTCTCAGTGTCCTCCAAGTCCCAAAGATATGTCACTGTTCCTCCCCTGAGCTCCAGCATCACATTTAGAGACTCAAGCTTTTCACTTTCTTTAAGAGAGTTGAGCTTACATCACTGTCCTTGCCATTGTCTATATTGATACCATGCTCAAGTGCAGGAACCCCTGGGACCCCCAAGGAACTCCATCATAATCACTCAGACATGCTAATGGAACTGTAATGCCACTGTATGTTGTGCATTATTCACATCCCATTTACCTTTAGCCAGGAACTCAGTACTGCATTCAAGTCTAAAGATAATATCCAAGCTGAATTCAAGACCAGTAGCCTTCTCTTTTTGGGGTGTTGTTAGAAAGGCAGATTCTCAGGGCCTGACCCAGGCATGCTGAATCAGTCTCCTAGTAGGAGGGCCCAGAGATCTGTGATTATAAGCTTTCCAGGTGATTCTGAGGCATGTTAAAGTTTGAGGAGGAGGAACCACTCCTAGGTTTGCTGAAAGAGCAAAGGGATGAGGTGGTAAGAAGGAAGAGGACAGAAACAGCCCTGTCCTTAAGAGAATATGTTTTACTGCAGAAGCATTTTAATTAATGGATATCATGTTATTGCACCCTGAGTCTTATCACCTATACTGTTCTTATGTGTGAATGGTGATTTTAAAAAACATTATATGGTGAAATAAAATGCAGAAATACCTTGGAAGCAGAAGCTGATGAAGTACTGTAACTGATTTGATTTCAACTCTTTGTGATGATCAGAACAGTTTCGTTGTTCTTACTGATTTTTAATAACCAAATGGCATAAATCTATAAATATGAATAAAGTTAATAGTAAAATACAAAGAATACATCAGATGAATGTGCTAGAGAGTACACATAGCTTTGTGACATCAGTGGTAATTTCCCGGTGCACATATCCCTTAAGTTTTTAGGTCTTGAGTGAAGAACTGAAAACACACCTGGAAATAAAGATCGCAGCATTCACAGTCCCTTCATAAGGAAACTAAAGAATTAATAAACTAATTGTATTCCTGCAGCCAGTTGTCTGGTGAGGGAATATGAGATTGGCTAAGTGGTCACTGGGTGCAGGAGGTGATTTCTTGCGTTTTGCTTCTAAGCGGCTCCAAGGATTTGCCTTGAATTTACAATATATGTTTATTTGAAACCCTCAAAGACAGATGTATATGAACATTTTTCTATCATTTTGTAATCAAGGAGGAAATGAGCTACAGATTTTCTGATTTCTTTGCCAGAGGCAGTAACTTTACTCTAGCAACATAAACACAGATGCAAAGAACCATTCCATCTAAACGTCTTCAAAAGTTTGTGGATATTTTCCCTTGAGGTGACTAGTTCTGGTGCTCAGTTTGGGTTTAAAATAAGTTATTTTTATATCTATTTCGAGACAGTGAACTTAGTTTAAGAGTAAAGCCATCATGGATAATAAAAAGTGGACTTTAACCTTCAGCTCCAATAAACTATAGTACTATTACCTTAAAATGATAAAGTATTGTGATACTCAGAGCACATTTTATGCATTAACTTTTTTTGGTTATTAAGATAATCCTATAAGATAGAAAGGGCACCACTATCACCATCATTTTACAGATGAAGAAACTGAGTCTGCAACAGGTTAAGTGATTTCCTAATGACATAAACTGTTAAGTGGTGTATTTAAAACTGAGGCACAGAGCCAAGTTTTTAAACACAATTTCTGATTTATTAGTACTTTGCAATGTAGTTTTAATAAAAATAAAGAAAAACTGAATGTGTTCTTTACTCAGTATAGAGTGAAATCAAGGCAAGAACATTGAACCAGAGACCTGGATCCAGTCCTAGTTTTGCCACTGACTGATTTGGGGCAAGCTGCTAATATTTCAGGACCCCAGTTTTATCACCTATTCAAAGATAGTATTGAACTAAATTACCTCTAGTGTCTTTTTTTGGACCTAACATTATATAATGTCATCATGTATAAACTATATAAGTTCTAGATTTTTTTTCTGATTATCATCTCCCTAACTGAAGAGATAATTTCAGACATATGAATTGGGAAGACCTCAGAAGGCCAGCTACCAAACGTATGTCCCCTACAAACTTATCACTGTACCCCTGTCTTATCTAACTTGGCCCGAGTTTCCTCCAAAGAGAGCCTCTTTTAAGTTGGCAGATACAGTGTATTAGTCTGCTATGGATGCTGTAACAAAATACCACAGGCTAGGTAGCTTATTTTCCAGTAGACACAAGTACCACTTGCAGGCACATTCTGAGGTACCAGGAATTAGCTCTTCATCATATGAGTATGGGTGGCACAATGCAGCCTATAACATATTGACTCTAGAAAGGCTTCCTTAAAACTTTCTCTTGGAGAATGGGAGGAAAGCCATAGGGTAAACCACCAAAGTGGGAAGTGGATATAATTGAGGAAAAAGGTATGAAATGTAAAACAGAGTTGCTAATGAAGTGGGTAAGGGGCACCCAGAATACCTTTGCTAAAAGTAGGTCTTGCCCACCGTAGTCCTTTATAGAGGTGATAACTTGGTTGAAAAGAAATGATCTTGTCTTATTGGTGTGTCTTAAGAATCATCACCCTCTTCTGTCATTGCTTTAGAGGGACCCAGTCAGTAAAATGAGGCAGTCTTCTGTATTTTTAGCTTCAGAATTCTTTTTCCTCATCCAAAAGACCTTTACCTTAACCATAGGTTAAGTTCAGGACCACAAGCAATCTTTCAGTTGAAGATTTCTCTCTGGCGATAGAGACAATTTTAAAACTACTAAAATATTTGGCAACCCTTTTTTTTTTGGCAAATTTTGGAAGATTGCTGTATTTCTTTTCTATGTTCATGCTGAATAAAAAGAGAATGCATTTGCTTCAAGGAGGTTTATGCAAGTTTCAGTTTCTTATCCCAAACACAGGCTTGACATGTATGTCATGACCCACAAAATGTCTAGATTGCACTGTCCAGTGGAATAGCCACTAGCCACTTACGTTTAAAATTGAATTAAATAAAATTCAGTAAATGTAGTGCCTTTGTTGCACTAACCGCATTTCAAGCGCTCACTTGTCATACATGGCTACCATTTGGACAGCACAGATATGGGAACTTTTCCATTATCACAGAAATCCTGTTGGACAGTATTGATCTAGAGTTTTTTTTTTTTTTTTCCAGATGACACCTATTGCTAAAATACTACCTCATTTAAAGGAACCAAGCTTGTACTATAAAATGTTTTGTTCTAGCGTCCATTAGCAATGCATTCAGCTGTAAATAAGAAAAAATTGAGGGACGTTGTACACAGCCTTCTGTGGCTTAGACTGAAATCCTATAGATTCAGCTGCTCAGCAATGTCAGGGCCCCATGTCATCAGGATTTTCTTGGCTTTTTCTTCATGGTTGAAAGGTGGCTACTTTGGCTCCAGTCATTACATCCGTATTTAAGGTAATAAATAGAGAAGAAATATGTGGCATCTGTTAAGAAAGCTAAAGTTTCCCCAGAAATCCTTTAGCCAGCTCTGACATCTATCTTATCCACAGGATTTTCTGTTCCCACTCATGGAAGGTGGTTAGAAAGAGTGGACTGGGAATCATGGTTGGGACAGCCAACCAACAAATAGCATCTTCCATAGCTTCCTAATAGGATTTATGAAAAATATTTTCTGATATTACAAGGCTATTAGCAGGGATCGAGATTGTATTCCATGATTTCTCTACAGAGGAGATCTGGGTTTTCTGCCTATTCAACAATCCATATTCCTAATATTGACAAAGTAGGAAGGAGTGGCTCCTCCTGAGTTATGTATGCTGACTGTGATAATGACTTTGAGCATCTAGAACAGTTATGGAAGTATAGCTCTGAGAAGCAGTGTGATGAAGTGGAAAGTGGATAGATTTTCTTGTGCCTGTGGTTGTATTTAGTAAATCGAGCAGGTCACTTACACTAAGTGTGATCATCTGTAGGATGGAAGTTGTGAAAATCAAGTGAGCCAACATATGTGAAGTATGTTTGGTGTGGAATAGCTGCTTTACAAATGTTACTCTTGTTTCCTACCTCTTTATATATGTTGTGCATGAGTGGTCCCCGGCTGAGGTCTCAGAAATTATCAGAGTGTCATAAAGTGTGAATGAGTAACATAAAGTATTTGCTCGATCGTATACTCATAAAAATGTATCGCAAGTCCTTTGTTTAAATCCAGCGATGTCAAACTTAGCACAGTGTGTACTTTGTTTCCCTGAAGTTAAAAATTACTAAGAAGGATTAAAGACTTAATTTTTCCCCTTAAATTTCTTTTACTTAGTTAACTTGCGAATCTGGATGTAATGTACAATAAAGCTGGACTGCGATTAGTGAACTTCAGAATTACCTAGAGAGGAGGCAAATGAGGAAGGAGGAACAAACAGGGGGCATGATGACAGGCAGGCTTTTCTGTATCCTGAGCAACTTTAGAAAAGGAAGATAGGTGTCAAAAGAAACAAGTTAGGTCCCAGAGGAAGCCTTGCTGGAGAAAAAGGAAAGGGATGATGATTTACAAAAGAATAAAACCTTGTCCGATATTAACGGCAACAACCTTGAAGCCCTACAGCCGTCTTTAGGGTGAATGGGCAGAGAGGAAAGTATATGCTTAGAGCAATCATTTAAAATTGATACTGGATTTTTTTCCTAGGGTATAGTAGCCAGCTGGGGCTGCAATCAGCTTAATCATACCTACATCAAAAAGAGTAGCACAAAGAAACAGGTCTGAGGAAAATCTCCTATAAATAGTTGCTCTGATGGAGAGGAATCTGAGAATTCTAGGTTTCCCCTGTGAAATTATGGCTTACAAATGCTCCTGGCTCTTGCAATGCCGAAAGGATTTGAAAGATGGAGGATAAGTAGCTATTTCTTTTTTGTAGCTGTTGTTCAGATTGAAGCCTCCCTGAAGCCTGTCTTAGGCACCCTGCTTCTGGAATCTTTGGTACGTGGGGACAGCAAGAAGGAATTCACAGAAGAGTAATCAAAATGACTGAATGATATGAGATTAAGGGGAGTGATGAGTAAGACTGGCTGGATAGCAAGGAAGAAAATGGTAAGCACGTTATTCTATATTTGGAAAGCAATAAACAGCAAGGGACAAAGGGAATTATTTGCTGTGTTACTTGGAGCATAATGAAGCATAACGAGGTAAAATGAGAGTAAGGAGAACTGAGTGAGTATTTGAGATGCCTCCTGCCAGGAGCAACTACAAGTTAGCCTTCTTAGAACAGGCCTTATTTAGCACAATGGGCTTTCTCTAGGATTGAATGCCACCCGCCACACTGTAGAATCCTTTCTTCTAGAGAGACACCGTGAAAACATTTATCCAAGATTTAAGATTATTTTAGGCTGCCACTAGGAATAATGTGGCAAGAAGCAATTCCTCATCGCTTTACATATTCAACAGTTTAAAATTGCTTACGTTTTCTTCTTTGTTAACAAACATTGCTTTGGTTTAGAAACCTGCAAAACCAGAGCTTGAAATAAGGATTTAGGTGCATATGATTTGGAAAGTGATTTCAGGAAGAGGAAGGGAGGGAGGAGAGTGAGATGGTGCTGCATAATAAATGGTCTCTGCTGCTGTAGACAGTGGGGGTTTAACTCACAGAATACCTCCCAGAATTCTCTCTGTTAGGTGTAGGAGGCAGGAGCATTTGCCTGCTGGCTCCAGTTGCCCTTGGTTGAGAGTTACTGTCAGAGATGTTAATTTCCCAGCATTTTCAGGGGCTGGCTTCCCATAGCTTTGTCAAAAGATCCAATGCAGAAAACAAAGGTTACATGGGGTGGGAAAATCTGTCAAGGTACATGGAACTGTCCAGCATAGATGTGGCTAAAATCAAAGGTGGGCCAAGGAGATGGATTCAAGGCACCAGGAACATCTGCTACAAGCCTAGTTTATATAAGCGTCTAACTCATTGGCTACAGACTTGGCTAGAAGGAGGACAAAGCACTTTATATGGAAACTTTGACTCAGCAGTGTCAGAGATTGTGCCCTTCTGCAAAGCCTACCTTTCCCCATTCTTGTGGTATCCACATATTTGTTCTTATTTTGCCCCTTTGGGACTTCATTAACTGCCTGACCATTTTTCCAGTTTTATGCAGAATAATTCTAGGAGTTCCCATCATGGCTCAGTGGTTAACGAATCTGACTAGGAACCATGAGGTTGTGGGTTCGATCCCTGGCCTTGCTCAGTGTGTTAAGGATCCGGCGTTGCTGTGAGCTGTGGTGTAGTTTGCAGACGCGGCTCGGATCCCGCGTTGCTGTGGCTGTGGCGAAGGCCGGTGGCTACAGCTCCTGTTAGACCCCTAGCCTGGGAACCTCCACATGCTGCCGGTGCAGCCTCTAGATAAGGCAAAAAGACAAAAAAAATTATAATTCTATGTGTTGCCACTAACTTTTTCAGACTTATCTGACTCAATGCCAGACAAGCAGTTACTCCATGATTTTTCGTGCAACTGTGTACGTAGTAAAGTTATTTGCATTCAGTATATACTTGGCAAAATGGGTTGATTAGTTTTTCATTTCTTTTCATTTTTTTAAATGGAAAAGGCATTATATGCACCACAGTAGAAATTCAAGCAGTACAGAAGTTTAAACAATGAAAGGTCATTCTTCTTTTTCTGGCCTTCCAGTCTTTCTTCCCTGATATAGTAATTGTTCATAGTTCTTTATTCATTCCAGAACTTGTCTGTGGATATGCAATCATACTTATATATCTATTAAAAATGAACATGGGATTATTTTTTCTATATTATCTGCACCTTATTTTCACTGAACAAATATGTCAGAGATGGTTTCGTAACAGCACACACAGACTTACCACATTCATTTTAATGGCTATCTGGTATTCCATTGTGTAGATGTACCTTTCATCAATCTGAGTTTTCTCCTTTCCAAAATATTTCTAGCACTATAAGAATCATAATATAGTAATTAATTTTCCCACTTTAGCAATTAGGGTAGAATCACTTATATGGTGGTATATTAATGTTTCTGTAATGGTAACAAATTACCACAAACTTGGCAGCTTAAAACAATACAAGTTTATTAGCTCTCAGTTTTGGTGGGTCAGAATTTTGGTTATGGATTTGGAGGGTGATGTGTTCAGTGTCTTACCAAGCTACAAAGATGTCAGCTGGGGCCATAGTCTCACGTGGGGCTTGAGGTACCCTTCCATGTGAACTGGCTGTTGGCAGAGATTATTTTCTTGCAGCTATAGAACTGAGATTCCCATTTTCTTGCTGGCTATCAGCTGGGGACAGCTCTAAGCTCCTGGAAGCTTCCCTTGTCCACAGGCAATTAATAACATGGCTGTTTCCTTCTTCCAGGCCAGTAGGAGTGTCTGCTTCTGCTTCCTGTTTTTTCATTTGTTTTTCAAGGGCTCACCTGATGAGGTTAGGCTCACTTGATGAGGTCAAACTCACCTTGAATAATCTTCCTTTCAATTAACTCAAAGTCAGTTGATTAAGGATCTCGAAAATACCTGCTCTTTTTTTTTTTTTTAACCATATCATGGGAGGGATATCCCACCATATTCACAGATCTTGCCCGCACTCAAGAGGACAAGATCGTGGAGGTCATTTAAAAAAACCTACCTACCATAGGTAGTAAGCACCTTCAAAATATCAGTGGTTTAAGGAGTTCATGTTGTGGCTCAGTGGGTTAGGGATCCAACTAATATCCATGAGGATGTGGGTTTGATCCTTGGCCTTGTTCAGTGGGTTAAAGAATCCAGCATTGATGCAAGCTGCAGTGTAGGTTACAGACACTGCTTGCATCTGGCATTGCTGTGGCTGTGCTGTAGGCCAGCAGATGAAGCTCTGATTTGACCCCAAGCCTGGGAATGCCACAGGAAACCCCCCCCCCAAAAAAAATAGTGGTTTTAAATAGCTGGGGCTTATACTGCACTTAAGCTGCATGTCCTCCATGTGATCTCAAAGTAGTTTTACTCATTATCATACAGGGATGTATAGATATGGGACATTTGCCCTTTGAACATTGCTGTTGGCCATGCTGGTGGGAAAATAGAATTTGGGAGGGTCTTGCCTTGTTCACTGGCCAGAATTACATGACCCCACCCAGCCACATGAACCAGGAAGTGTGATACTTTGATATGCTTAAGAAACTGAAATGTCTACACAACCATTTTCATCTATTTGTGTGCCTAGGTTGTCAGAGATGGGCTAATGGTGATCCTTAAATAGTTTCCACAGAAAGGTCAAGTATGCACATTGGATAGCCCTTGAGCTCCATTTTGAGACCTCCCATGATTAACTAACTAGTGGTATATTTCAAAGGGTAGCTTTGAGGAACGTGAAATATTTTGATTCTCTGAAGAATGATATATTTTTATATGTGAAAGTTTCATGTTTGAAAGAATTGAAAGCTGTTGGACAGCTTTGGGTTTCTCAGCTATAGGCTTACTATGAGCGTTTTTACTGTGTAGTAATTGACCTTGACAGCATCCAAATCTTGAGGGAGGAGGTAAGTGATCCAGAGGCCAAAAGAAGGTAGTAGATAAGAGACAGGACTTGCAGGTAGCAAAAATTGGTCAGAAATAAAATGGGCTGTGTAGACGTTAGCTTCTTCTCTGAATTATTTTACAAAATTTTGCTGGCTTCCTCTGCAGAATCAGAATCTTAGACCCTTGAAAGCCAACACTCTTTTTACTCTGTGATATCCTTTCTAAGTGGACATCCATTCTCTGTCCACAAAATATCAAAAAACGGACCTCACTCCCCCCCCCCCGCAATGTATTCTTTTTGTATAAGTAAAAGTTTCAGTTACATACCAATGTAGAAAGAATGATACAAGTGATCTCCGAGTATTCATCATCTGGCTTAAGCAATCATCCATGTTTTGCTATTCTTGTTCCAGCCATCTCCCATCCACATTTTCTTGTTCTATTTTAAACCAAATCCTACACATAGCGTATTTAACTCATATATACTCCAGTCAGTGTGTCTAGTATGTAAAGACTTTTACCCATTACTTATCAACAGTTTAACTTTAGATGATTCTCCTTTTGAGAAACTTCATCCTTGAACATTGTGCTAAAAGTTGGCTTCCTGTAAATTTGACTCATTGATCCTGTTTGTGTTTTTGGAACAATGCAAAATAACCCTCTCTATCTTGCAATCAGCAAATATTTAACTTCTGTTTGTGTGGATTATGATACCTACCTTTCCTCTCTTCCCACCTTAAAACATATGTTTGTATGTCACCAGACGTAGTATGTTTTATTTAACCATCAGGGCTATGATGAGATTTCTTTATTATCTTAGCTAGCTTTTCTGAAGATATCTTAAATATGAGATATTAGAACACAACTCAAGCCTGTAGAGATGGACTGGCCACTGAAAGGTGCAGTCTTGTTTCCCTTGGTTTGGAAACACGTACAGAGTACATTTCTTTTTTATGATTTTTATTTTTTCTATTGTATTTGATTTACAGTGTTCTGTCAATTTCAACTGTACAGCAAAGTGGCCCTTACATTATCCTCCATCATGCTCCATCACAAGTGACTAGACACAGGGTACATTTCTCAATAGGAACATCGTCGACTCACATTAAGCTTTTAGTCCTCTGAAACAACTCAGTATTTTTTAGACACATTTTTTTTTTCTTTTTTTACCGAAGGGCTTCCTTTTACATGTATGGAATTGATTTTGCTGACTCTAAATGCAGACTTAACATTTTTTTCCTGCTGGAATTTTATCTTTTTAGTTTCCACTTGTCTCAGTTCTGTCATTCAACAAATTAGCCAGTTCTCCTGGTTTTATGCCATATACAAACTTAACAAGCCTGACTTCTAGATCTATACATAGATGGTAGAGAGTCAGGGGAGCAGAGTAGAAATAAGCCTGGGCTGGAAGTCAGACAGCCTGGAAAAAAATCCTGGCTCCAGGCATTATCTTTGTATCATGAATGGGTGCCCTTGTCTTTACCATCAATTCCTCATCTTTACAATGGAGGATATAATAGTACCTACTTCATGGAGGTTTTTGTGAGGATTAAATCATTAATATAGAAAGTGCTTAAAATTCCTAAACCTGGCCCAGAGTAAAGTTTAATATGTTACTTATTATTATTATTAATTAAACATGTTAACAGTCTTGAGTCGGTTACAACCCGGAGGTCATGGATCATCACTACTTGGGAAGTCATTCAATGAGCTAAGAATTCACTTCAGTGTTTTGATATCTAAATGTAGCTATCTTTTATATAAGGTTACCATGTTTTGTAAAAATGCTAATTGCAAGATTCACCATTTTTTCAGCCTCTTGATTAATTTTCACATTAATTATTACTTGACCAATATGTCAGCCATAAGAAGAAAAAAAAGTCAGTTTACTTCCTTTCTTTTGAAAATGAGGTTATAACCATCATATTGAGCCTGAAATAAAGAAAGATAGCTCTTTAACCTCTACCCTAGGCCTGAGCGGCAACACTGGAGCATGGAGTGAGGATGGTTTGCTTTGCGAGTTGATGCAAAATGCCCTGAAATCAGTTGAGAGACATTAGTTGGAAAAACAGTGGCTTAGATGAGTTCATAAACTGAGGTTGGTGATGTTGGGGAGGGCAAACTTTCCTCTGTCTCTTTCGGTTCTTCTGACTAGTCTAATAATTAATTTGACACAAGGCAGATGAACAGGAGAAAAATTAAATTCATTTGCGTGGAGGTCTCATAGGACCCAAAGAAGTGACCAAAGCAGGCAGCTTTTATACTTCTTAGACAAAGAAATTTATGAATTGACAAGACAAAGGGATTTGGGCTTGGGATAGTAAATTAAGAAGTAACAAGTTTGTTTATACAGCTTTCTTGGCCTTGAATTCCCTCTCTCTGGTGATAAAGATGTCTCTTTACTTCCTGGTACAGGGAGGGTAGCTTTTGTATGGGAGATTTATTTCCTCCTTTAAGGAGGACAAAGGAGGGTCAGACTGTCCTTCTTGCATTGGCTGTTTTTTAAGTAACTTTTAATTCAAAGTAATCAATAATATGCCAGAGCGGCATATTTGGGGGCAGCCTGCCCTGACCCCCATCAGTGAGTTTCCCTAAAAAACAATGCTCATCCTAAACTTAAAGTAATAACCTAGGACAGAGCAGCATACTGTGGACAAAAAATGTCTCCTGCTGAATCAGTAAACAAAGTCTACTGTGGCCATCAAGCCGCCTGCTACTGAAGCCCCTTCCTGACCCCACCTCCACTGTGCACCCTGGGTAGATTTATGGTGGAGAAAAACTGAATACTGGTCCTAGATAGTTACGTTGTAATTTCATATTCAAGCAGTAATTTCATATTCAAAGCAGTAATTTCAGTGAGCCCAGACTCTTGCATCTTCATATGTAGAAAAGTGCTAAGTGCATTAACTTAAAATGTTTGTTTGTTCTTTAATAGCAATTTCTTGATGTTCTGACTACCTGGTTTTTGCTGCAAAAACTCCTATATATCCCGGCTTCTCCCTTACCTCTTGGGAGCAGTTCCTCAGAGCTATCTGGGAGGGTGCCTCCCAGGCTTAAGTCCTTGGCAAGTCTGCCAAATAATACCTAATTCTCAACTTTTAGGTTGTGCATCTTTTTCAGTTGCTATAGGACACATGGAAGAAAATCTGTAGAACATGTTCAATAAAAAGAAAATCCAAACTATCCCAGAAAAATGAGACTGCTAAAGGTTATTTCTATGTCCTTTGAGAGGAAGAATTTTACATTTATACCAGAACTCTAATCATATATATTTTGCATTTGGATATAAGATTAGGTGTCTGCTGTCTCTTTACACAGAGTAACAAAAGATTCTGGTGGCTTTTCACCAAACAGGGAAGATAACTGTATAGGAGCCATTGTAAATGTTGCATTGGTTTGGCTTAAAAGAGAGGCCAAATAGTGTGCCAGAATTCACTTCTGGGAGAAGCAGGGGGTGAGGAGAAGCTGGTAACTGATAATTAAGAAAGAAACGTGATTTTTTCATTTTGCACAAGCAGGTGTAATAAAGTCCAGTTAGGTGTTTGGCTGCCAGGTGGAAAAGACACACTGTATCTACTGAAAGCTATTGTAAAGGAAAACAAATGGTGAGCTCTACACTGATTATGCCATTCAGTTTCTGTGCTTTTTTCTTCCCCTCTCTGATGAGGTTTGAAAAGCAAAGCTGGGCCTAAATGGGCATACTGTTCCACTGGGAAAATCACTTTTGGAATACAGTAATACATTGGAATATAGTACACTGGAGATAATAACAGGCTACAGATACCATTGGATGCAACATCTAGAATCCAGACAACTTAAAAACAAAGCAAAACCCACAATTATGGTATAAAGCCCTCTTCATTTCAGTGAGTTTTGGTGATAGCTTGGCTTTGGAGAACATCAACTGCAAATATTTGCAGCTCCTAGAGAATGACCTCTTAGAGGTAGATAGTGTGTCCAAAACAAGAAAGCAGCATGAGTTTATTCGTTTGCACTCTTTGACATAGAATGACAAATAAGGTGACCAAATAATTTATTATAAAACTGAAAAATATTCCAACCCTATAGTAATTAATTACAATTACAACTACAGGAAATAACTGAAATGGCAACATTAAGTTTTAATTATTTCTATTAAACTTTATTTAAAAGTGGTTAATGATTCTTTTAATCATGACAGGTAATAGATCTAATATATATAATGTCTAATATATATATAATGAAATGCATATAGTTCTTATATTTTAGTAAGAGATTACACATTTTCAATTAACTTTTATAGCATCTGAAATTTAAGGAACTCTCTAAGTATTGCTATATAGCTAGATGGAGTATGAATTCTCCTTTGCTGCTTAAGACAACATTCTGTTGCAAAGTGAGCAAGTCAGGTAAGCAGAAACCTTTCATAAATTAGTGCTTTTTCTAGTTGCTATGTGGTTTAAGGGCAACTCATTGTCTAATACACTTCTCATTTCCCATGATTTCAAAAATTGCCATCAGACATTCTGTAATTCTATTTTTTAGTATCCTGTGTAAATCGTTCATGAGAACCCAGGTATTTTGCTTCATTATTAGCCTTCAAATGCAGTAGGTGGAAAGAGCATTAAATCAGGCAGGAATAGTTTTACCCAGGCATTAATTGCCATGTATTTGTGACTAAGACACTTAATCCCATCAGTAAACCAAAAACCATTGAACTGTATGATTTTTTGAGGCTTCTCCCAGTATCAAAATTCAATTTCACTTTTTGGTTATCCCTTAATAGAATTTATTCTACTATTTCCAGTTTAACAATTATGTTGATATAAAAGGAAGCAAAATTGTTGAATATATTTCTTTTCTGTCAACAGTCATTATACCATCCGCTTTAAGGTTTAGGCTAAACTCTGCCTTTTTTTTTTTTTTTCTTCTCTTTGCCATAAACCTAGCTTTAAAAAAAAAAGGGGCAGGGTTCTTTTGTGGCTGCAGAAAATTTTGCTAAGCCTTGCTCATAGGTTTTATGGAGTCAGATTAAACCAAGACTTGGATATCAGGTCTGTTTTATGTTAGTTGTATTAAGTTGGCAGGACTATCGAATTCTCTAGAATTCAGTTATTATTAAACTGGGGTAACATTAGTGTTTACTTCATGTGATTTTTGTGGGATTGCATGAAAGAAACCATAAGAAGTGCTTAGAACAATAGCACAAAGCCTTAGAGAAATGTTATTTTCTTATATTTGCTTCTTGTAGCCATCATCATCATCATCATTTTTATTATCGCTTGGGAAGTTATTTTTGAAATATTACCACTGATTTTTCATTGCTTCTTTTTACTAAACAGCAACATCAATAATACCTTATATGTGTACATATTTTCATAGGTTAGGAGGTATTTTAACATGTGTTATCTGATCTTTACAACAATGCTCTTAGTTGAGAAGGGTTGGTTTCTCCTGGTTATAGATCAGAGAGGTTTAGTGACTTGTCCAAAGGAAGAACCCAGGAGACTTGTGACATTACTTGCTTAGCAAAGGAAGAGATTCAGGTAATCCACGCGGTACCAGCAGGACAGTGGTAAACAGCCCTGGGTGGCCTTGTGACAGAGTTGTCTGTGATGAACATCAGCACTGGGAAGAAAACTTTATGTGGCTTGCAGAGTTCCCATCATGGCTCGGTGGTAATGAACCTGACTAGTATCCATGAAGATGCGAGTTCAATCTCTGGCCTCGTTCAGTGGGTTAAGGATGGGGCGTTGCCATGAGCTGCAGTGCGGGTCATAGACACAGCTCATATCCCTCATTGCTGTGGTGCAGGCCAGCAGCTGCACCTCCAGTTTGAACCCCTAGCCTGGGAACTTCCAGGTGCCATGGGAGTGGCCCTAAAAAGAAAAAAACAAAAACAAAAAAACTTAATGTGATTTGATAGAAAATTGCTGTTTTATTATAGAGAGTATGTCTTAAAATAGAAACAGTGTAAGTTCTTCTCTCTTGTATACATTGGCTTGTAAACAAGGAATTTCTCTTGAAATTTGTTTTCAATTTTGAATATCATAGTTATATGATACTTATTAAAAAGACAGTATAGTATGTGGGGCACTAGAGGCATTAACAAAACGTCCCGAGGTGGGAGTCGGGGGCAGGCAGTGAGTGGTAGGTGGACACAGAAAAGGCCCCTAGTTGTGCCTGGGTGTGTTTGATGGAGGACACAGGCCCGTGTGACACGTCACACTATGATTCATTTGTCACATTTCTTCCTTATTTGCTGCCCTCCAATTAGAGGAAAATGGTTCATCTTGTCCTCTTAGAGCACTTTACTTTGAGAAAGTTTCCACCAATTTGAGGACAATGGAAAAACAAAGGACAGCAAAATGATAATGCTTTTCATAATGCTATTTTTATGCTTCAACTAAAAGAGCTTCTTCGTTAAGAATTTCCTGTTGTTTTGCTGTTTAAAGATGTCCTTTTCTGAAATGAGAGCCATAGTAGTTGGCAGTTGATTTTCTCCAATTTGCTAATCAGGCCAAATAAAAAGGTAGAAAATGTACGTTGGCTTTTGAAATTGTATTGGTTTATGGAATATGAGGCCCGAGATGGGAGGCTTCCCTGGGAGAGGCCACCTAAGGCCCGGTTTCTGTGCAGGAAGCTCTCGACTTGGCCAGCCCCTTCCGCTGACCCAGCTCCTGGGCTGCTGCCCTCTGTATAAATATCCATCCCAGTGAATGGAATGCGGTTGAGTCAGTTCCTCCTGAAAAGCTGTTTGAGATGTGACTGCTTTGACTGACGCTCCCATTTTCTTTTCCTCAAAATAAGTCAGATTGACAGGATTCAAAAGAGACATGAAATTAGTTCTTATTGGCTGATTCAGCAACAAAGTCAGGAAGCAGAATCTGCTAAGTGGAAAGTATTCTAAGACTAGGAACGAGAGACTGTGAGTGTAAGGCAAGCCTTAACTAGCAGAGGAAGTTTCTCTGAGCCTGCAGCTGATAAACTACTTTTGTAACTGGATGAAATATTGGTCCCAGTCTGGACCCCATTGCCGCAGCCACTTTCACACTGACTGCCGTGTGCGTGAGCAGATAGCATTCAGCCAGGACTCAGGCGTGTACCCTTATTAAAAGAAATTTCTGGGTAGCTACTGAGGCATAAGCCATTAGGGAAGATTTTAATACAAGTTTATTCTTAATAACACAATAACCACTTCCATTATATATTTATTTCAGACCGAAAAACAAAAATCAGGTGAGATAAAACTGTCTGAAAGGGAATGTCCAGGTCTTCTTTGCCGTTTCCTCGTAGTACTGCAACCATGCCAACCTGCCGCTAATAATGCCAGTTCTACTCTGAAGATCTGCAGAATGAGGCGCTGGGATGTTCATTTTATACAAACAGATTCCTTTGGGGGCATCTGCCCGAATTTTCCCTGCTGCAGTTGAGCCCTGCTTCATTAAATGAAAGGGAAAACTAAAATCTGCTTTCTCCTCTGGTAACTGGAAAGGAGAGGAGGAGATGGAAGGTTTCAGGTGTTACCGAAGGGAAGTGAATGGGCATCTGCTCTGCCCTGCTCCATGCCACATCACAGGCACGTGCCCTCCCACCCCATCACCTAATAATGAAGTCAGGCAGCACATCAAGGCCTCAGATGAAAGACCCATTAGGCATGCCTATGATTAAAGCTGATTAGCTACAAGTCACTGGGAATTTTGAGTCCAAGATCAGTGGTGAATCACATCCAATTTGCATAAACTACGAGGTGCCTCATTAAGGCTAATCATTTTCTTATGTCCTTGGGTAATAAATCATCCTTCTGTGGCATTCATTTAGATTGAGCTTGGGGATTTTGCCTTTAGATTCCTCAACACTGCTAAGATCATTTAGCTATATGCCCTTTGGCCCCACTCTCTGTTTGGAGCCATGTCTCAGAGCTGCATCCCTGAAAAAGCTTCCTAGAAATGTAAGCAATGATTCATTAGGGTTCATGTGCCAGTGGCCAAGATACATATGCTAGTGAAGTATGCATCTTTTAAAGTACTAATCAAACAAATCATACTCGTTTAAACTGATAAAGTGCTCGGGCCACATAGTGCATTGTGTTGAGCCAACTGATCATTAAACAATTTTACATACCTCTCTGGAAATTAGTCTATTTAAATGTAGGAAAATTGACCAGGTTTAACCTTAGAGCGCTCCTGTGCACATCTTTCTTTCTTTGCAATCACTTGTGAGACTGGTGAGATGCTGCTTATTTTGCCTCAGAGGATTATTTCTTTGTATCTCCTGTCATTTGTACACTCTGCTCCCTGTGCCTAAAGCACCCACCGTCCCCTCCCACAGTCCTCTGTGCTTGTGCCTGTTGAAACATTTATCACGCTGCAGCACAATTTCTTTTTTACTCATTTATCTCTTCTACTCTTTGGAAACTGGAACTTCATGCCTAGCCCACAGCTGATAATAACTGTATATTGAATAAAATACTGTGAATTATGAGATGGGAGCTGTAGTAGACTATTAGTCTATTAAAAGAATGATGTTGATCTCTGTATATTGATAAATAAAGATACCTATGTATTTCATAATATAGTTAGTGAAAAAAAGCTGAAAAACATTGTGCCTAAGATCCCATTTTTATATGTGCTTATGGATATGTGTATGCTTCATAAAAAAAGTAAAAAGTGTGACTATGCAGGGGTAGACTCTGAGATGTAAAGGAAGGGTTTTTACTTTTTATAAGTTTCCATATTTTAATTTGTTAGATTGAGTCAGTATTACTATCATAGGTTAAAAATCTAATAGTTTTAAAAACTATGAAATTATGGATTCCGGTCGCTCGTTATTTTTTAAAAATGCTATATAATTTTCTAGGGTTGCTGTAACAAGTTTGCCCCAACTGGGTAGTTTACTAGAACGGAAATTTATTCTTTCACGGTTTGGGAGATTAGAAGTCTGAAATGAAGGTAGAGACATGCTCCCTCCAAAGGTTCTAGAAAAGAATTGTTCTTGGCTTCTAGCTTTTTATAGTTGGCAGTAATCCTGGACATTCCTGGGCTTTTGGACACATTGTTCCAACCCCTGCCTCTGTTTTCACCTGGCTCCCTTCCTTGTGTGTCTCTGTACTTTCACAATAACTTCTTATAAAGACACCAGTCAGTGGATTTGGGTGATGTGACGGGAAATTTTATGTGTCAGTTTGGTTAGGCCATGGTAACCAAGTAGGTGACCAAACATGATTCCAGATATTTCAGTGAATTTTTAGGCAACAGTAAAATTTAAATTGGTAGTCAAAGACTCTGATTCTGATGCTTGCTTCGTCTCTTCAGACTATTCTTTTTTACCTTGTATTTTTTTTTTTTTTGAAAGCTGGACATGATGTACTGAGTAATAGGAACTTAAATAGGCCTTTAGTGTGAATTTTTATGTTGATTTGGCTAGCAGTTGGGGTGTGTTTAATGTTGTAGCTATAGATACCAGAAGCTTCAATTCTTCTAGTATCTTTGTTTTTGTTTCCCCTGCTGTCCATGGGTTTCACTAAACATTTCTTCTTAAACAGAATCTGAGTCTTACATTTTTTTCAGCTGAACTCACTGTTATTGTATGGAACCCTGTTGGTATGGTGGTGAGGAGTGGAGGAGGAGAGGCACTATATAGCAGTAGTATTAAAGCTCAGTCTTTTTGTGACCCTGTTCCTCTGGGCTGTGACCTTCATGTGTGTTTCTGAGCTTCCCCCCACCTTTGAAAGAGATGTTGACTAGAGGGGCTATAGTGGGAAAAACACTCTTCTTCCAAGTGGGATACAGCTCTGGAAAGTAGGTCTTTCTTATGGAGAACATGCTGGTGTATTTCACAGTGATTATACTTGCCTATCCCTTGCCATAGCCACAAGGTAATCTTTCTTGGCTCTTCCCTGTTGGGAAGAAACTGGTTAGGCTCTTGGTGGTGAAATTCATGAAGGTATGAGGGCCCCCGAATACCCTGCAGTCTCAGGAGTTTCTCACTCTTAAGCTAGTCTGTAGACAGCCTATAGAAATTTATCAAAATTACCATTTAAATGTTCCTACCAGCTTATGGTCCCATTGACGTCTGCTCCGGATGAACAGATCCCAGCTGTGGCTCTCCAGGATCTGCTGTGATCACTTGCCCTGCAACCTCAGTTCTCTGATGTTTGCAAGAAAAGTCATTGATTTTCAGTTTGTTTAACATACTCTTTTCCTAAAGACGGAAGTGATGATTTCCAAGCTTTTAACATATTGAATCCCAAGTCAAAAGTCTAGGTATCTTTTACAGTACCTAGTGATGTGTTAGACAGGAATTGGCACACCATGTCTTGGCTTGTATTTCCACCAATGTTACTGAGCCTGTTTCCCCTATCACTTCCCACAGCTGCACAGGACAGTCTTTCTGCCAAGGGAAGAGAGTTGGAGCTATGACATATTGTGTTTTAATGGCTGCCAATCCCTTAAATATAGGCACTAATTTCATACTTAGAGGGATGGGTGACAGCCAAGATCAAGTGGGATTGTCTGACTCAGCCTCTTGTTTCCTTGTTCCAGATGTGTATATGTGCATTACTGCCAAAAAAGGAAAAGAAAAAAAAATCCACACTTCTTTGTTGAGCTGGAGTCTTAGCCTACTCAGGGAAGGTCATTTCTGGTGTCTCATATGTATAGGATCTTCCCTGAGGCTTGATTTCTGAGATTTAGAGACACTCTGAAGATTTTAATTTTCTTGTTTATAGTTTTGACTTTTGTTCAGTGGTAATGCCTTTCTCTCTCCCTTTCCTTCCTTCCTTCCTTTGTCCTTCCCCTCCCTCCTTCCTTTTTCTTTTTAGTATTAGTACTTACCATGTTTGTGTTAAGTTAAACGTTTCCCTCATTAACGTTAGCTTTTAGCAGAATAGGACAATTTAGCTGAAGACAACTGCTTGGTGAATCTTTTCAATACTGATTTGAAATGCAAATTAATATAAGCAATTACCAGATACTATACATAGTCTTAATGGAAGGCTTTAAATGACATTTTCCTGGCAATCTGTGTAAATCTCAAAGATTAGACATTCTCTTTATTCAGAAAAGTAAATATGCATCCAAAGTCCAATTTGAGGTTGCCATCCCATAATCATTCTTAATTGTAGCCAGCTCTGAAATAAAGAGCTTATCAAATAAGAATTACCTAAAGAATTACTTTCTACTTGGGAATATATGTTTGGAAAAAGAGATACCTTGTATGTCAGAGTTGGGTTCTGATGAAGACCAAGATGATATTTTAGGGAGATGGAGTTTTTTTCCCTCAGTCATAAACAGTGGAACTAATATTTATTGAGGATTTTTTTTGTCAAACATTTTATATTCATTTAATATTCCATGAATATTCATTGAGTGATTCCACATTTTGATCATATGTTTTAATTCCTGGGGATGCAGTGGGAATAGGACAGACAAGGCCCTTCTCTCATGAATCTTATATTCTGGTTAGGAAAATAAAATTAATCCAGATAATGATGAGTACCTTGATGTAGGGTTGAGAATGGCTGGGTGGGTGGCTGGGTGAGGAGAGGGTGCCCATTAGATAAGGTAAGCAAGGACTTTTTGCTAAGACGGCATATGTATGGAGCTATTAAAGAGTCGGCCAACCACTCATTTTATAATTTTCACAACAACTTGAGACAGAGGTTCTCTTCAGCTGCTACAGACCAAGAAATGAATTCCTTACTTAACCAGGTCAAGTAATTTCTCTGAAGTTGCACAGACTTCAGATCCTATTCCATTTGCCTCCAAAGGTCTCTGCTCGTTGTAGCCCACAGGTCCGTGCTTAGCAGCTGCCTCAGGCTTCGTTTACCTGTTTTTGGACTCAGGTTATCATAGACCTGGGAATTTTCTTATAAAACTGATCCCCAATTATCTATTTTCTCAAAAAGACTATTAAGCAAAGAAGACAGTCAATTTTATTAAAAAAAAGGTATTTTAATACAAAAAAGCTAAAAAAAAGGTATTTTGTGATATCAAAGGACACGCCTTTGAATTAAATACAGTTAGCTTTTTGAGGTACACATTATTTTGTCTCTATTTTTACTTATTTCACAGGGAATCGCTAGACCACAACACAAAAGGACCCATCTGAGAACTGATGGAGTCAATGACCTGTGAGTTTACCTCCAACCTTGAGAATCTTAGGTTGAAGCAAACTCCCTAATCTTGGTGTGTGGAGGCGCCGCTCAGGGACATGCTCTGCACTGAGGCTGTACACTTCCCTTCAGCTGAATCAGTCCAGCAAAGGGCAGGTCATCTTGACCTAAATATTTCCAGTTTAAGTCTTTTCCTTTGAAATGTTCATCTGTTTAGGGAAGAGGAGATGGTACATTCTCTATTGATTAAAAATTTCAAGTACAACTTAAAGCTCTTTACAAAATAACTTATAAAGAGTTCTTCTCGAGACAGTTGCTCATAATGGCTTGAACAGATTGAGATTAGATTCATTGCTTTTCCTGTTAGTTAAATATATAGTTAGACATGATCATTTGGACTTTTAGTAATAGAAGTGCGTGTGTGTGACTGTGAGAAAGATCTTTGCTGTACGAATATTCAAATATTGATCAATTTATGGTACTGGTATATCTGTATTTCTTTTCCTAACCATAAAGTGTAAGCACAACTAGGAAATGTAAAAGCATAAATACTAGTTAAAATTATTTGAGAACACAATTATGATTACAGAGGAAATGATTGTGTGCAAGAGCAGCAGTGGCATCCTTGAGGCCATTTCTACAGTGTTTTAAGCGCCTAAATATATCAGTTGTACCAGAGTTCATCTCGTAGAGAGACAAGATAAGAAATGCTGGGCTAAAGCCTCAAGGATCAGTTGAAAATTTGATTCTGTACATAGGTAAAAATAGCAAAGACACAAGCTGTTTGAGTCCCTGGCTCTTTTCTCTTTTTTTGTCAATATAACTGTTATTACCTTCACGCTATTTTATCTCCTTCTCTTAGGCTTAATAGCATGAGCTAAAACCAATTGATTTCATAAAGCAATTGAAGGGATGAAGAGAAATACAAATTATGAAAAATGTACCAGACATAGGTGAATGCATTCTACAATATTAATAAATTCCTAAAAGGCTTAGAATTAGTTTGAAGTCTTTCCTCTGATTAACGTTTAATACTTTTTTTAATTTCAAAAGAAGTTAAGAATGGTAGAAGGAAGAAGTAGGAAACATACAAAGAAGCTAAATAACCTATAATCGCACTACCAGGATGAGCACTACTAGTGTTTTCCTGAATTCCTTTAGTCTTTAATACAAATATTTATTAAAATGGAATTATAATGTACACAATTTTCTACCATTTAATTGGTATTAGGCATTTTACATGACAAATATTTTTCGTATACGTGCTCTGTATGGTGGCCTAATGTGTTATCACATAGAAATGTTAAACATTTTCTAATTAGTCTGCTACTCTTTGGCATTAAGGTTGTTTCCAATTCTTCTTTCTTAAAAATAATACTGCAGAAGTTCCCGTGGTGGTTCAGAGGTAATGAACCCAACTAGGATCCATGAAGATGCAGGTTCGATTCCTGGCCTTGCTCAGTGGGTTAAGGATCTGTGTTGCCGTGAGCTGTGGTGCAGGTCGCAGATGCAGCTCAGGTCTAGCGTTGCTGTGGCTGTGGCACAGGCCCACAGGTACAGCTGATTTGACTCTGTAGCTTGGGAACTTCCATGTGCCATGGGTGCCGCCCTAAAAAAGACAAAAACAAAAAATCATACAATGAACATGATCAAATATGAATCTGTTTGGAATTTTGAAATATTTCCTTAGATTGGATTTCCATAGGTAGAACTGCTCTATTAAAGAATGTGAGTCCTACTTAGAATCTTGACAGTAGAAATGTAGAAACAGTCTGCCAGTGTGGTCTAACAACTTCCACTTCACTGTACCTTCACCTCTACTGGTATTATCTCTGAAAAAAAATAAGTTTGATAACTTGATAGATTTTTTAAAAAACTCATTATTTTGAATTTCTTTCCTCTTGTTCTTTTTCAGTGAGATTCATGTGTGCATTTACTCATTAAAACTTCCACAAAACATCATGTTGGCAGGGCCAGCTTCGGTGGAGTGTGACCGGTACAGTTGTTTGAGGCCCCAAAGCTCAGAAGGACCTTGTTCTTGGTTTAATGCTCCGCTGTCAGCCTCTTGGAATTTTACTTTTGAACTTGTGTTTTGTCCATGAAACCTGATGGGACAATGGAATGAATATATGTATGAGCAGATCAGAAGAAATACATGCAATATGTGTGTCCACTGTTCCTCAGCACTACATCTGTTCATAGTTTGTGATGTGCCATGAGTACTGAATTCTGATGGACCCAGGATGCGTGGAAGTTCAGTGACACTCAGAGCCGAGTACAAGGTAAGCATGATGCATCCATAATTAAGTGTGGGATGGTGCTGACAGCTCCAAGTGACCATGCTTTATGTTTGTATCAAACTTGGTTTGAATGCAGAAAGAAGGTAATAGTTTCCTAAGAAACATAAACAGCCAAGGAACCCTGTCATATCCTTTTTCACTCATGTCAACTTTCTTGTATTAGCCAGCCACTTACATTGAAAATAATGACATGAAGGAAAGAAAAAGATAAGACAACCCATAATTCCTCTTCCCTTTAGTCCTTTCATGCTCATGACAAGGAAGAGAATATTATGACCAAAATCGGGAGAGTAAACATAATCCTGGAATGAAACTGAATGCATGGGATTGTTCATCCAATGTCCTTAAGAGTTGTTCTCGATTCTCCTACCTGATGGGTCTAAAAAGAACATATCTGTTCTTCTGGGAGTTCAGTTGGGACATGCCAGAGGCTATGTGAAAAATTGGTTCTAAGGAGTTCCCCTTGTGGCTCAGAACATTACAAACCCAGCTAGTATCCATGCGGATGTGGGTTCAATCCTGGGCCTCGCTCAGTGGGTTTAAGGATCCGGCATTGCTGTGGCTATGGCGTAGGCCAGCGGCTGCAGCTCTGATTACATCCCTAGCCTGGAAACTTCCATATGCTGCACCTGTGGCGCTGAAAAAAAAATCTGTTCTAGTATGATATCACATCTGGTAAATGAACTGCAATTGAGGCTTCTACTTAGTTAATTGTTATACATTATGATCCAGATTGATATTTGCAGGGGACAGACTGCAGTTAGATGGGACTGTCACCCCTGCATTCCTTAAGTTTTACAAGTGATGCTAATGTCTGCTCTTCTGCAAAGGATGCAATATATTTTTTGTTATCTTATCTAAGAACGGGGTGTGGCAAGTTCAAGGGTTTCTGCTTCATCTTCACTAGTACTTTAGTTTTATTCATTAGGCTCCAATAAGCCTACATGAAAGCAATGTCAGTGTCTGATATGGGAATTGGAAAAATACTACAAGGTATGTTTATGGACCCAGTGGTCTCACTGAAGGATGACCTTAGGCCAGAAATCCATTTATTGGCAAATTTCCATATACCCCTACTCTAATAAGGAGCACATAAGGGAACTTTGAACCTTAATGGTTTAGTAGAATTTGCCAGTGAAGCCACTGGTGAATGAAAATATTTTAAAAGTAATTTTAATGTATTTAATATGAGATTATTCAGATAATATGAAAGAGCTGGGTGTCGCCTTTCTCCAGTGTACAGCCAACCAAGTAAATGGTCATAGGTCTCTTGGGCAGAAAGTCTGGGGGAATCACTGCTTTTTATATTGCCTGTGATGTTGGAGGGCCTTCCTCAAGGGGAACCAGCTCTCTTTCAGTGGAAGCGTTTTGGGTCAGAGAGCTGGTTTACACTGGAAATGGGGAGGGGACTGTGACATTTCTTGGAGGCCTGATCTCATCCTTTCCTTTTTTTTCTTTTTCTTTTTTTCCTGGTCATCCTTTCTTTTTTCTTTTTTTTTAAATCAAAAGTATAGTTGATTTATAATGTGTCAGTTTCTGCTACACAGCAAAGTGACTCAGTTTTATATATACGTATACACACATATATATATGTACATATATACACACACATTCTTTTAGTCATCCTTTTTTAAAAATCAAGTTTATTTTTGTTATAAAAATAATGCATGCTTATTATAGAGTTTACTACATAAATAATAGACAAAAAAGTCATGTTTCTGTCACTCAAAGCCAACACACTGTGATGTGTTTTTCTTTAGAGATTTCCTGTGAAAATGTGGTTTGTTTTACATAGTTGTGATCATACTTTATATCATGTTGAATTCTCGCTTTTTCATTTAATATTGTAACATAAGGATATCCTTGTTATTTAACCTTAATGAAACATTTTTAGTAACTTCATAAAATTTCCTTTTTCTCCTTTTCCATTTTTCTTCTCTTTTTTTGCAAAGCAACCCAATTCACACAGTTCCCTGTGCTGTACATTAGGCCCCATTGCCCATCCATTCCAATTTGCTTCTAAAAACCCTGAACTGCATGTTCACTGCCCCCCCCCCGCCCCCCCGCAACACCGGAACCACAAGTCTGCTCTCCTTGGCTGTGATCTGTTTCTGTTTTGCAGATAGTATCATTTATGCCATATTTTGGATTCCACAGATAGGTGATATGTGGTATTTGTCTTTTTCTTTGTGGCTTACTTCACTTGCTATGAGGATCTCTAGTTCCATCCATGTTGCTGCAAATGGCATCAGTTTATCTTTTTTATGGCTGAGTACTATTCCATAGTGTATATATGTACCACATCTTAATGCATTCATCTTTCGATGGACATTTAGGTTGTTTCAGTGTGAATAGTGCTGCAATGAACATAGAGGTACGCGTATCTTTTTGAATGAAAGTTTTGTCTGGATATAGGCCCGGGGTGGGATTGCTGGTCATCCTTTCTTGATTTCTGTTGGTTATGTTATGTAGTACTCTTGTTGGATATTTAACTGTCTTGCCTTTATGGATACATAAGAAATGTGTATGAGCCACATCCATAGACTCCTTTAAGTCAGGCTTTCCTGGCTGCCTTTCCAGCTTGTTCCCCATTTTGAATAATTATGTCCTCCTTGTCTACAATGGTTAAGTGGTACCTTTTGGCTTTTCCTCCTTTGGGTTCCCTACTGCTGATGAGGAGTCCAGTTCTGCAGTAGTTACTCCATCAGTACTGATCACCAGAGAACCACCACACCTGAACTTTTCAATGATGCTGATGACCCCTCACCTGAGCATTCCTTATAACCTTGGCAAGGAGAATGTTCCCTGGATGTTTCTAGAAATATTGTCAGCTGGTGGAGTTTATGATCTTATACGATAGTTCTAGTCTAGTACGCCTACTTCTCTGAGCCATTGATTTCTTCCTCTATAGCCTATCACATAAATTCTGGCATACATTTAAGGTGGGCCATCTCTTTTTTCAAGCTTCTGAGAGCCAATTCATCAGTATATTTAAGCGAACTCGAGAATCCCTTACTGTGGTATTAGATTGAGAAATAGGGAGAGAGTCCCACCACTGAAAAATTCTCCCTTATCCAACTTTATATTATTCATTCCCAGTGTAGTACCAACTGTGGTACCAACTGTCTTGGGTAAGGTTCCTAGAAGCACGAGATTCTGGCAGAAGTTTTTTACATAGGGAGTATTCTCTAGAGAAACTTGTAAGGGAATGAGGAAGAATAACAAAGCGGAAGATGCTAAGCAAAGATATGTTTCAGAAGAAATCTGGCCTTAGCCTGTTCCCATGTGGAACACTGGAGTGTGAATGTTGCTACAGAAATTGTCCTTCCCAAAGACAAGGGGGCTTTTCTTATGCCCTACATCAGCTAGCCATCCTGACCCGAAGGGAAAGGTATAACCTCCTAAGAATCTTAAGGCAAAGTGATGCTCATCAGCTAAGGACAGTCCTGCTATGAAGGGTACCAGCAGCTGGGGGTTGGGTACACTGACCCAGTAAAGAGAATCTAGGTGATACACCAAAAGCAGACTTTTGTGGATATGCTCTGCATGCTGGAAGGAATCTGTATGTTCCGTCTCAGTGATACCTACATTATAATCATTTGGGATCTAACAGTAGGTCTTTAAAGGGAATGTCTGTTAATATTTTCTACTTGTGTTTATTAGGCATTTCGCTGGATTCCTAAGGACCAAAATGGATATTACCTACTCGGTAAACAGCTGAGGCACAGGAGATGAAAACCATCATGCAGATTTGTGAGGTTAGTGATGAATTTTGTGCATCTAAAATGAAGTGATTCAAGGGTATCTTTGTCTTATTTTCTTTTAAAAATGAGATGCTGAATTGCACAAACATTGAGTATTATGTGTGTTTTATTACTGATCTTAGTCTGAGAGCAAAACATCTAAGCTTGGAAAAAGCCCAAGGACAGCAGGTAAGTAACTATATTCTACACTAATTATTGCTTTATTTCCATGTTTATAATCCATGCTTTTTGTGGGTGACTCTAATCCATTCATATTCCTTACTGTGCAGTATTTTATTGTATGAATATGTCAAAATTTATTCTTTTGTAGATGGACATTTGAGTTGTTTCCAATTTTAGGTTAATACAAATAATACCGCTGTGGACATTCTCCTATATGCTGATGTGCACATGTTTATCTAGGGTATAATACATATAGAAGAGGGATTATTGAGTCATAGGATAGAGTATCTTTGATTTTCTAGATAATGCCGATTTGTTTTCCAAAGTAGTTGTGTCTGTTCCTCAGTAACACTTGGTGTTGTCAGAATTTTTAATTGTTTCTACTTTGAGTGTACAGTGATATCTGATTTTTAAAGTTTACTGCTATCAAATGTGGTTATTCCTCACTTGGGTTTCTTTGTTCATGAAGTGTCTAAATCTTTTGCCTGAAAACATTGTTCATTAACCAAGTAATACTAAATACAGGCCATGTCTCATTTTCCTCAGCTGTAGAATGGGGTGGTAAAATCAAACGCTGACGTCTGAACACAATAGTACCAACCTAGCATTGCTGCTTCCGTCCAAGGTGGAGAACTCCATTTCCCTGGGATCACCTCTTCCCCATAATTCTAAGTTACTGTGAATCAAAGAGGATCCTATATAAGATTTGGAAGGTAGAGGGAAGCAGAGTTATCTTGGAAAACTGGGGAGACCAACACAGTGATGGACAGACATAGAGATGTCTGATGGTTAACAGGCTGTACCCACTCTGCTTTGCATTCAGCTTATTTTTCTGACGCTGGTCCTGCTAATCAATAGTGGCCCTAAGTCCCCCACCAGGCCCTTAGTTCCAGGCCCACAAATGTGGTAATTTCCACAGAGGCAGAAACATCCCCAGAGTAGAAATATCCACTGAAGAGGTAGAATTGGTTGTGGAATTTCCCTAAAGTTACCCCCTGTCTAACTGAGCTGGCTCTTTCAGATGACACAGTTAGTGATTATTTTCTATTTGATCCTCTTATTTCCCCTTGCAGACCTTCATTTGCCCAGCTCATACCACATCTGCAAAAACGTTCATTCCAATATAAAACCCCTTATTTCTGTAATACCTTTAGTAGCTCTGATATCCTGATTTAACTCTGATTGATACAGTAGTTTTGACAGCACAATAAAATAGACATGCAAACGTTCTTTCAAAGCTCTAAATTGCTATTCAAATGTAATTATTCGGTTGAGCTAAATAATGTATTGCCAATCTTCTTACATAGAGGAAGAGATTAGGTGATATTTAGAGTAAGATAGCATAGGCTAGTATGGGCAGTGTACTTCATGAAAACATTTTATTCTGATATTTGTCTGACTAGAGCATTTATTTGTTATCATGTTGATGCCAGAATACTCTGTCTAGCTTTCCTTTTCAACTAGATTGCTTGGTAAGTAAGAGGCTGTAAAATAGACTTTAGAGACAGAATCTCTGAAACACGTCAAGGGTTCTCAATTAATATTTAAAGTGTAGAATATGGCAAAATATCTAGAGACATATATTAGGAACACCTGAGAAGATAGAGGGATAAAATAAAAGTGAATTTTAAAAATACGTAAAAATCGTTTACTGCAAATTGCCCATTTCTGGCTGCCTTGTGACACATTAAGACTGAGCCTGGCAGTGTGTCGTTTGCAAAGTTTGTCAGACTCAGACATTTTTGATGTTATTTGTGATGGATTTTCCCCCGTCTACTGAGCTAATTTGTAGTTTTATAACGATCACAGTTTTCTGGTTAATAGAGCAATAATTGGTTAGCCAAATAGTGGATTTCAGCAGCTGTTTTCTTACTTAATGGCCAGAATAATAGTAATAGAGCTGTTCAACCATTCAAGATTTCAAAATTGACACTTCTGTGATCATGAGGTACCTTAGGGAAGCATAGAAAAGACTGCATGAGCAGAATTATTATAGTCCAAAAGTAGTTTGGGTGAGAGTAGGGGGAGGAGGGCACTAAAGGGCATAATATCACTCTAATATAGAGAGTCTGAGTAGGACTCATTAAAAATCTTTCAGTATCACTTAAATGTGATAGTATCTTTAAGTTTCTCTCTTCTCTTAATGATGTGATTCTCAGCTAATTTAGTTCTCTATGTGCAAGACCCTGGTCAATGCCCTCTGGGTGATTCCAGTATAATTTCTGTTACCAAAAAGCCTATGGTAATATAGGAGAATAAAGTATGACTCACCTATAACAGCATATAAAAGACTTATAGACCCAGACTGTCAGAAAGCAGATCAACAAGGTAAAAAAAAATAATAATAAAGACAGAGAGAGACTGACATGATTTGGGGATAAATTGAATGTTGAGAACAAAGGAGTCTAAAATGGCTTTGAACTTGCAGGTTTGCTTTATTTTGGCAAGAATAATGGCCACTAATGGAATTATATTACCTAGGAAATGAGAAATGAGTTTGAAGTACAGATGGCAAGTCAGACTTTGAGTATTCTAGGACTGCAATGAATATTTGCTCAAGGAGTTATTTAGGAATATCCAAGTAGCAAAATTGTGCACCAAATTCAGGAGAAAGGACAGGGTAAAAGATAAACCACTCAAGTAATTGTTTTTTTAGATAGAATTTGCAATTAGCATTAGTACCAGTTTTGAGATTAGTAGAAAATATCTCATGATGGATATTAGGTAATAATTTTAATCACACAAAAATACATGTGTGATCCTTCATTTGGTACCTTAAATTTGATACCGTTTTGCTATTAAAGAAAAAAAATTCTCTTATGGCTAATCAGAAAATGTATAAGCTGAATAAATGTGAAGAAGTGTAGGCTAGTGATCATTGGTTGTAATGATTAGAAACATTGCCAGTAAGAAGTGGAAAAATTAAATAAAAAGTGGACATGAAAAGCAGTTAATATACCAGCATTCAGAATTGTTTCCCGAAATGCTCTAAACAGTGTTTCTGTTCTGTTTATTTTCTTGTTATGAGTAGAGAGTTAAGTCCCTCCCCCAATACGCTGAAGTCCTAACTCCCTGTACTTATGAATGTGACCTTGGATAGAAGGTCTTGCAGATGTAATCAAGTTATGATGAGGTCATTAAGATGGACCCTGGGTCAATATGACTGGTGTTCTTATGAAAAGATGAAAATACCACGTGAAGACAGACTAACAGGGAGAACACTGTATAACTGTGGAGGAAGAGATGGGGAGGGAAATGAACCCGCAAGCCAAGGGACACCAAGAGAGGATGGTAAAAGAGTAGGTTTCTATTGTTCTAAGCTACCCAGTTTCTGATACTTTTTTACAGCAGCCCTGGGAAACAAATGCCTCTTGTTTCTCTCTCTCTTCCTGAATATCCTATCTTCACTTTATCAGCAAATATTTATAAAACATCTGCTCTGCATAGGCCACTCTGTTCCTCCATTTCTCAGCTTTCTCAATTGCCCTCTTAAGACAACTTTTGGCATTTGGAAGATTAATAATTAAGAAGAGACATGAGCATGGGCTACTTTGCTTGATCTTTTTTTCCTCGGTACTACTGAAGATGCTCCCAGAGGTGTCATCTTTTGACAAAGAATGATAAATATAGATGAATATTTTCCAGCATTTATGGGTTCTTGGCTCCAAAGGTGTGCTAAACATGTCACATTGCTACAGAACCCTGAGATAAACGATATGCCTGATGCTAGGCTTGGAAGGCTTGTTTATATGAGAAGTGGTAAGCCCAGTGCTGCAAGTTACCACTAACTTGAGATCAGTAACAGAAGATATACGAGACTTCTCAGGGGAATGATACAATCTGAGAAAACCTCAGATTCTTTCAAAAAAAATCTTATAGGTGAATTGTATCTGTGTTACAAAGAGTAATGTACCACTGCTAGACAATGAGTATGCTCACTGGATGAATAAAGGTGACTATAAAAAGCTACCGCTGCTGGTTGATCAGGCAGTAAAGATATATACCATGTATGGTTTGTTAGCTTCTTGCATTAGTGGTGTCAGAAGTGCTTGCCACAATTTCCTACAGTAACTTAATTCTTATCCTGAATTTGTTGGCTGTGAGCATGCCCCACGTTAGGGCTGACAAACTGATTAGAATGTGGAAAATGCTATCTTGAAATTATTTCCCTTGAAATCCAAGAGGGATAGGATTGAAGTGATCCTATAATGAATCAATCAGAAAATTTAGGAATGAATTCAGTGTTATGCTTTTTGGTTAGGTCTTTTTGTGAGTGCCATTATGTACTCTTACTTTTCAGTTGATAATAACATGGGTCAATTATTATGGCTTATTAGAAAGATTGAGAACCAAGTGAAGACAAAGGTTATTTCCTAGACATTGGGAAACCAAATGTTGTAAGACTTACTTTGTAAACCATTTTGTTGAAAGCTTATTTGATATCTACTCAACTCTCTATATTTAGACAATTCAATAATAGACTGTTTCTTTCTGGCAGCATTTTGATGAGTCAAGTCTAC
Organism: Catagonus wagneri; assembly: GCA_004024745.2. Lineage (NCBI taxonomy): Eukaryota > Metazoa > Chordata > Mammalia > Artiodactyla > Tayassuidae > Catagonus > Catagonus wagneri. The sequence goes on along the minus strand of PVHT021183629.1, from coordinate 15,328,636 downwards.
CTAGTACAATTTACTTGACATATATGTCTTCTCATACTTAAATTATAAAGATATGCACCAGGACTTCATTACACTGAAGGAAATAAGAACTATGAAAGCATTTTTCACATTTCCGAGTTGTGAGAGTCTGTGGTAATTCCTTATAGTTGAATACTGTTGGAACATTTTGGTATAACCAACCAGATAGTATTAAATAATCTGTTTTCTAGGAGAAAGTAGAAGATGTAAGTCTTAAAGGTAGATGAAAATTCAAAGTTCATTTTCTTTTTTATTTTAATAGTTGATTTACAATGTTCTGTCAATTTCTGCTATACAACAAAATAACATATATATATATATATTCTTTTTCTCATATTATCATCCAACATGTTCCATCACAAGTGATTAGATATAGTTCCCTATGCCATACAGTGGGTCTCATGCTTATCCACTCCAAATGCAATACTTTGCATCTACTAACCCCAAACTCCCAATCCATCCCACTTCCTCCCCCTCCTCCTGGCAAACACAAGTCTGTCCTCCAGGTCCATGATCTGTTTCTGTTTTGTAGATCATTTGTGGCATGTTTTAGACTCCACATATAAGTGATATCATATGGTGTCTGTCTTTCTCTTTGTGACTTACTTCACTCAGTGTGAGAGTCTTTAGTTCCATCCATGTTTCTGCAAATGGCATTATTTTGTCCTTTTTATGGCTGAGTAGTATTCCATTGTGTGTGTGTGTGTATATATATATATATATATATATATATATATGTAACATCTTTTTTGAGGGGGTGTTTTTTATTTTTATTAAAGTATAGTTGACTTACAGTGTTTCACCAAGTTCTGTGTACAACAAAGTGACCCAGTCACACACATTTCCCTGTGCTGTACGGTTAGGATCCCATTGCCCATCCATTCTAAATATGACCATTTGCATCCAAAAAAACCCCAAAATGCCCATCCATCCCACTCCCTTCCCTTTCTTCCTTGGGAACCCCACGTCTTCTCTTCTTGTCCATGATCTGTTTCTATTTTTTGGTTGTTATTTTTGGATAGGATCATCTGTCCCATATTTTAGATTCCACAAATAAGTGATATCATAAAGTATTTGTCCTTTTCTTTCTGGCTTCTCCTAGTATGAGCATCTCTAGATCCATCCATGTTGCTCTAAATGTCATTAGTTTGTCTTTTTTTTGGCTGAGTAATATTCCATTGTATATATGTACCACATATTCTTAATCCATTCATCTGTTGATGGACATGATAACCACATGTAAAAGAATGAAATTAAAACATTTTTTCACACCATACACAAAAATAAACTCAAAATGGATTAAAAACCTTAATGTAAAGCCAGATGTTATAAAACTCCTAGAGGAAAACATAGGCAGAATGCTCTTTGACATAAATCACAGCAATATCTTGTTTGACTCACCTCCTAGAATAAAGTCAATAAAAACACAAATAAACCAGTGGGACCTAATTAAACTCAAAAGCTTCTGCACAGCAAAGGAAACCATTAAAAATGAAAAGACAACCCACAGAATTGGAGAAAACCTTTGTGGATGACTCAACCAACAAAAGTTTAATCTCCAAAATATACAAACAACTCATAAAACTCAACAACAACAAAAAACAAAGAACCCAATCAAAAAATGGGTGGTAGACCTAGATAGACATTCCTCTAAAGAAGACATACAGATGGCTAGCATGCACATGAAAAAATACTCAACATTACTAATTATTAGAGAAATGCAAATCTAAGCTGCAATGAGGTATGACCTCATACCAGTTGGAGTGGCCATCATTAACAAGTCAGCAAACAGAAAGTGCTGGAGAGGATGTGAAGAAAAGGGAACCCTCCTTTACTGTTGGTGGGAATGTAAATTGGTACAACCACTATGGAAAACAGTAAGGAAATACCTCAGAAAACTGTCGAACTACGTCATTTTCAAAAAAATTCAAGTGATGGTCAGTCGAGTCTGCTTAAAAAAAAAACAAAACTAATTTCTGAAGATAGAAACCATTCATAGTAGTCCCAGTTAGGGCACAGCATAACAAGATCTAGAAATGACAAATTTTGAGCCCTAAGCCAGGTCTATACTGTGTTAGGTACTTACAGAGAAATAATTTTTAAAAGATCTGGCTGGACTATCTTCGAAATGAAGACCCTAAATTGGTCCAGGCAATGTAGCACAGACAGAGAACAGTGATGCAGTGATGGGGCAGGTTATATATAAAGCTTTGTATTTTCTACTAGAAAGTAAAACAGACAAGCAGGAGATACGTGGGTATTGTTAAGACCAATGTTAGCTATTCATGTAATTCTGTCCCTGGTGTAACTTCACCTTGGCATTGACTACGACCCTAGTGAGAAGCATCTGTTTTAAGTAATGTAGGTAGAAAAGCCCTAATGAGGAAAGCAACTGAAGATGTTGGAGGTAGGAGCACGTTTTGGCCAAGGTCAAAGCCTAGCAAATACCAGCATTAAAATTTCCAGTTTTCCAGGTGACCCCAAAATGATGGCCAATTAGTTCGTCTCCAGTGTGCTGAGGATTGCACAGGGGATATTAATACAGTTGAATCTTGAACCTACATGTCTAATACTTGACTGGAGCTTTGACTATTGAGAACATATAGATATAAAGAACATTTGGCAGCATGAGGCAGTACAGATAGGCAAAAAGTGAGTGCTTTATCCAGAGCAGACATTAGTCATCTATCATGAAAATTTTCGTAGTAAACCTTGGTGGTGGCTTCATAGGCTTCTGATACCAACCTACTATCACATATGATGAAACGATTTTCCATTTTGTCTTAAGGTGTTCATAGGCTGCACATGCATGGAGCTACAAAGGGGTTAAATATTTGGTGCAGAGATACTCAATTCTTCACACACCAAACTGGAATAAGACTGATATTATATATAGTTGATGCTTCTTTGACAAAGAGCTGAACTTTGTCAGTCAAAATCCATGAGAAGGGAATAATGGCACATGGGCCATAGATTTGACATTCTTGAATTAGAGTATTAGCTCTTAGAGGTTGAGGATGTGATTTATTCATCTTTGAACCCTCTGTAGCTAGCGCAGGGCCCTGAATGAAGTAGATGCATAATAAATATTTGTTGATTGATTATTTTGACTAGCTAACAGTTTATGCAAATGAAGGAGCTAGTGTCAGTGGAAAATGTTGAACACTTACCTTTTATTCCTTTGGCTTTCTTTTTTGAGGATGTTCTTTGACATTACAGGGTGAAATCTAAAGGTTGAATCTCCTCTCAAAATATCTTCTTTGTAGTAGTAAAATAAAGCACTGATATTGAGGTCAGAAAAGCAAAGCAGAATAAAATGATGGCTGAATACTACTAAGGGAGATGACTGTGAGTGGCTCATTATCATAGGCTGCTTCTAAAAGTTGGCTCATTGATTTAATGATCATGCTATACATTGAGCTGCTGAGTGTTCACTGCAGTTAAAAAGAGATTTGTCCTCATCAAAGAATGGGGAAATGCAATTCCGGCACAGAGTTTGTAGGCCAAATTTTAAGCTGCAAAATTCAAAATGATTCATTATTTATGTCCTAATGCTTTTGTCCTGGTCTTTCCATAAAATAGAAACCCCATGTATTCTTTTTAGAAATCCCTTTTTTTGTCGTTATGCAATCTTTTCTTGCATGAATTACTCACTAGAACTTAGCTTCCTATAGAGCCCTGGCAACATATTTTGGTTACTGGAATGTTATTAAGAGTGATATTTTGTGGTCAGCAATAATTACTATCTATGAATAGTTTATTAATAGATTGTGCCTGAATCAAGGGATTTGTTGCTATTTTTATTGGTTTTGGAGTTGGAAGTCGAATACCTCAGGGATTTACATATCTAGTCCTTGACCAAATAAAATGACATAAAATTGGGCCTTAGTGGATTCAAGGGAGAATGTAATCTCAGTTTATTTTCTTGAAAAGCAGGTGTCTAGGGCCAAGGGACATTGCTATAGGATTAAGAATGTTGTTTATGTTACAGGGACAATTGCTGTGTTTTTAATGCTTTCCCAAAATGATTTCTTTTTAAGTAAAAATTGCTGAGAAGAATTCAGAAAGCTTGAATACCAAAGTGCCTGAGGGAGAGTCCAAAATACCATTTACGTGTGTGTGTGTAAACGTACATTCCACATTAGCTTCTGCTAATAATGACTACCATGGGGCTGGGCTGTTTACTGCAATCAAAATTAAAAACATAGAACTCTTGACACTTCTCATCAGTTTGATCTTTCCACTTTCCTCAAGCTAATGAGGGTTATGGTTTTATCTGACACTAAAATATTTAGAAAATGCCTTAATCTAACAATGTGACAAGACAGACTGGGTTTAAATAGGAAAAGAACATGGTTCTTTTATGGAAGCAAATGTTTTTCTAAGACAACTAAACACAGTTTATCTCGTTCTCCTGTGTATTTCTATATGAGTGCCCTGTAATAATTAATGTGTAAGAGCAAAAAATGAGAAAATTTGGACTCTAAACTCTTAAGGAATTTTATGTTTCTCTAAAGTACCTCATTATGTTTCACATATCTTGATTTGAATGTGAAACTAATTTCAGTATTCTAAGTCAAGGTGTTTGCTAGCCTCACTAGGGTGGATTGAGCATATAAAAATTATTAAGAAAAGCCATAAGCAATGCAATTTGCAACTTGTGAAGATCTGTGCAATGTATCTATAATATACCCACATATTACTACTATTTGATTATTTTTTGGTGGCCAAGACCTGATGTTTGTCCTTAGGAATGAACTTATAGTATAACTTTAGTCTAAATCTGTAGAACTAGACCTTGCTTGTTCATATTTAGCTAAGACAACAATTCATGATATTTTGGATTGGGAGATGAGTGTAAATTGATTTCTTTAGTAGCCTTGAGACAGAAACATGATATCAAGGAGTGAGTTACTAATCCTAAATAATGATGATTCTTGGATTGTTCCTTAGTTCCTTAAATCATATTTCGGGAGTTCCCTTTGTGACTCAGCAGTTAATGAACCCGACTGGGATCCATGAGGATGAGGGTTTGATCCCTGGCCTTGAACAGTGGGTTAAGGATCCTGCATTGCTGTGGCTGTGGTGTAGGCCGGCACCTGTAGTTCTGTTTTGACCCCTAGCCTGGGAACTTCCGTATGCTGCAGGTGTGGCCCTAAAAAGTAAATAAATAAATAAATAAATAAATAAATAAATAAACAAACAGTATTTTGTATTTTGAGCATGTATAGTTAGAATGATGTTTGATAGCATCTGAATGACTTGGGAATAAAATAAATTGCTTGTATTAGCACTTTAATCAGATATTTTCCTGTTTGGAAAGTATAATTTACATTAAAATATGAGATAGCATTATCATTGTTTATAAAGATTCATTGATTTTTCAAATAGTTAATCAGTCTTCTTCATGCTAGTTATTATGTGGCATTAAAGAATGTTATATTACTACCTTTACAAATCTTATTGACTGAGAGAGAAATAAAGATATTTGGTTTATTTCTATACACACGTATTCATACACGGCCAAAAGAAATAAGCTATAATGTGCTATAGTTATGAAAAGAAAGAATTATTTATAGCCATGATAGATAATTTATTAAAATACTACCATGTGTTAATGTTTGTTCTTCAGTTCCCTAAGATAACCAGATCTTTTAGCGATTCTTGGCCCTGAGGAAGGCCTTTGTGTAGGGCTGGCTCTTGGGCACTGCCTACCTGACTTGTTTTGTCCTAAAGCATGAGCTGGTTGAAGAGATGCTGCTAAGTGTCTGTGGCAATGAGGGAAAAGTAATTCCTTTGTAACAAAAAGAAGTAGTTGGAGGGTAGAGCTGAATAGAATCTGAGGCCATACTTAGTGTGAGTCCCTCTAGGGGGTGGTATCACACAGAAGGGTTATCTGTGTGTGTGCGTCATTTAAAAGACAGGAACCCAGGGACTGCGGTTCTGACTTTGGTAAAGATTTCTGGTTTCTATACAGGCACAGAAGCAGAACCATATGATTCAAGGGAACCACGTAGGGTGGCCAACGGTCAAGGAAATAGAAGCCAGTATGAACCAATGACAAAAGTGGAGGAGTCTGTTTGGTCTCATATTCTTGAAACAGTCTAGCAGGGGAGCTCCAGTAATATCTGGAGATGGGAGCTCAGGACCTGATTTGATCTGATTTAAAGGAAATAAAATAATGTATTGTTTTTATCATTTGAGCTTGTGGACTGAATTTTCTGTCTGCTACATAAAGATTTACTAGGCTTTACTATCAATCTCTGCACGGACCAAATCTACTTAACAGACTGACTTTAGTTTCTTTGAATGAGGGCCAACATATTTTGAGACAGCTGCTGAATACTTGATTGTTATTCAGGGAAGAATGTGGGCTCAGGAGTCACTGATTTGGGGTACATCAGTACATTGAGATAAGGATGACTTTGAAAACCTTTGGAAAGTTATAAGCTCTTGACAAGAACGAAAAGAGGGAAATAGACCTTTTAACACCTTGTTTATAGGATTTTTGTGTCTTTTTTTTCACAAAATAATAATTTTAAAGGAAGGGTGATAAAAGATACTTACAGTCCCCACGCTGACTTAGATTTTTTTTTAAGGAGTGAAAGGGTGCCTGGCAGCCACGATTGCAGTCGCACACTTAACACAGCACCCACCTACGGGTGGTACCTGAATCATAAACTAATGCAATGGAACAGGTGGTGGGGAAGGCTGTTTCATTAAAGAAGGCAATATGACCTTTCAGAAGTAGAATTTAGTAGAATTTCTTCTAAGTGACCTGAAGATGTCACTTAGAAGAAGAAAACTCCGAATCGTAGTGCATACCTTAGAGGATCTATAGCCATGGCAGGTGGTTCTGAGGTCCAGGTGGGCAACACCAGAGGATATCTGAGTCTATGACCCAGAATAGAGACCATCATACCCTCAGAGGACGCAATGCTTCAAAGATTGTGTTTAAAAATTTGTGCACTTTGAAATGTTTGAGAACATGCAAGATACATGTTCAAAATACCCATCAGGTTAAACTTAAAGACTAAGCACCTCAGTGAATTCCTATGAGGTCCCCAGACAGCCTCACTCAGGTATGAATCCCAGTCTTGGCTTGGAGGGCCCTGTTCCAAGTGTTTTTCTTTCTTAGCCTTAGGTGTAGTAGCTTGTCCCAACATTTGTTCATTTAGAGATCTCCTTTACCCTGCATAGTTGCTAACCCCCTTTTAGTTAATAATTTTTAAATAAATTTTCCCTATGTTGTTACTGTCTCCTGATTAGACCCTGACTGATACTTTTAATAAAATTAATATTTTGTCATTAGAAAAAGGTTGAAGACTTGGGTAGAGAGAATTCCAGATCAGAATCATCAGACTTGGATGTGTATATCAAGGCTATTTAAAGTAGGATAGGACAGGTGCAAAATTGAAGGGCATATTCTACTCCAATAATTAACATTACTGGATATTAACTTCTCTTTGAGTTTCTTCTATAAAAGATGGTAAAGGAAAACCGGGAGGCCTTAGCTCATCCTGATAGTGTAGAGGAGCCAGGCACAAACAGCTTGATTCCAGCAGCCTTAACTCATGCCTCGCCAGTTAAGACTGATAAAAACTTACTGAAATAGTAAATGCTTCAGCAGCCACTTGATGGTGTTTGTTGGGGGAAATCAGGTCAGAATCCTAGTCAAAATCTTCAGAGAGCCAGATGGCCAGGGGAAGGAGCAGGGAATATCATCAAAGTTATTTGCCTTCGTACTAATGTGATGTTTTAAGGCTGTGAGAATGAGGCTCACAATTGGAGATGAGACTTCAAAAATAAAATTAGAAGATAGCTCCTTAGTCTTGAAGGGTGACTGTTTCCAAGATAGCCTCCAAGAGTTTAGGAAGGTGAAAAATCACCCCCCTTTTGTTTTCCTTTTAGGGAATGTGAATAATCATCCCATCTAATTGATGAGTGAAACTACACAGGAATGATTATGGGGTTTTTTGGATATTTTTTAAATTTTTAAGTGATTTTTATTTTTTCCATTATAGTTGGTTTACAATGTTCTGTCAATTTCTACTGTATAGCAAAGTGACCCAGTCATGCATATATATACATTCTTTTTTAAATGATTATTTTTTCCATTACAGTTGGTTTATAGTGTTCTGTCAATTTTCTACTGTATAGCGATGTGACCCAGTCACACATACATATATACATTCTTTTTCTCACATTATCCTCCATCATGTTCCATCATAAGTGTGATTGTTTTCCTTTTTCTTATTCCTCAGATTTTTCAGTGTCTTAAGTTAGGGGGCCAGAAGCAAAAGGTGATTATGAAACATTTTCCCAGCATTTTTTTTTTTTTTTTACTTTCTAGGGCCACACCCACGGAAAATGGCAATTCACAAGCTGGGGGTTGAATCAGGTGCTGGCCTACGCCACAGCCACAGCAAAGTGGGATCTGAACCATGTCTGCGACCCTAACCACAGCTCAAGGCAATGCTGGATCCTTAACCCACTGAACGAGGTCAGGGGATCAAACTCACATCCTCATGGTTACTAGTTGGATTCGTTTCCCTCTGCACCACAAGGGGAACTCCTCAGCTTTGCTTTCTTAAAACTTGGATTTATTGAGATCATGCCAGGGACCCTTGAGGACCATGCAGACAGAGAAGGAGCAATTTAACTGACATTAATTCAAAATTTGGGGGATAGAGGGTTCAGAGAAAAGGGGACCCCCCCCAAAAGCATTTGGTGGAAGTACTCTAAGGATACTGATAAACGTTATAGAAAATGTCTGTATAGTATGCATAGGGAGGCTGGGTTTCTGTGAGTATCTGGATTTCTAAGGTATAGGAGCTGAGCTGTCCTAACAGAGCAATGACATAGCAGCCACTGAGGACAGAGCCAGAGACACCCCTTTCTAACCTGGTGTACGGTTTCAAGGAACAGAGATGCCTGGATGGAGGGAACAGCACATGAAGTTGGCTTTTCAGGATAAATCATATTTAGGTACATAGAAAGGGAGGAGAGAACAGGATGCACAAAAGCCCAAAGCAGGAAATCTCATGATGCAAAAGAAAAACGGTCACATAGTTAAATTACTTCACCAGGTCCTGCATGAGTGACACTTCACAAGTCCTGCATGACTGACAACTGATCGACTCCAGACCTAACTGGTGACGCTCTGCTCAGCTGCACCACGTGCCTCCCCACCACAGGACCTTTGGACGTGCCATCCCTCAGCTTGGAATATTCCTTCTGCGCATTCTACTTTCACTTGACTAATACCTACTGAATCTTACAGTCCAGATCATCCATAGTTTTCACAAAGTTTCATGTCCAGAGACTTGGATGAATGAATGCATTAGGCTGAAACACGAGGTTTGCTATAGGAGGTTCTGGGAGATTAGACTCAGGCGATAGAGTGTAATAAAATTTTGGAGTGTTGTGAATACAATCCAGGGGAGTTTGACCTTTTTGTGGGCCCTGAAGAACCTTTGAGAGTTTTCAGAGAAGAGTGTCCTACCCACATTCAAACAATTGGTATGAAAATTGCTCTTGGTAAACAATTTTGAACTGTGTACAAAATACCCAGGAGATGCTGACAGCCATATGTTTATAAGGCATGCAAGTGGACTGGAGGAAGAGAAGAAAGCATTGATTTTTTGGAATCATGTTTGTTTACCACAGGCAACAGATCCAGACCACAAGCAAAGTAAAAGAAAAAAATGTCTGTAGAGAGCCTCTGTGAAAGCATTATTTTCTTTGAAGTTAGCTCAGTCTAAAACTGAGAAATTTCAGCAAACTAGAAATGACTTAACAGTTGATTTCCAATAGCAGTGGCTCAGCTTTTAGTGCCATGTATGGATTGGAAGGTCACTCTGATCTTTCTAAGCAGGCGGCGATGCCGCAGCCTCAACACCTGCACAGCCTAGACTCAGTTCTTTTGACCTTATCTATCGGCGGCTGTCTGTGTGCTTGTATCTTTGTTAACAAGATTTTAATAGAACTCACCCTGCATGAACTACTTGGACTTCATTGTTCCAAGTATCCTGTCCAGTGATGTTTTGACAGTACTTAGTTGTTCTATAGCCCCAGGTTAAAGCAGAGTATAAAGACCTGCTTTTTCTATTTCCAACAAAAGGCCGACTGTAAGTGTCATATCTTTTTACTCAGGGTATGAATGACCTCACTTCTCAAAGTTCAGAGGAATTGATAGAAAAACGTGGAGAGCAAAGGAAGCAGAGTTAGGCCCATAGTCCACAGCCACGCATGCCACAGCCACCCTTGAAACTTCTTGGAAACTGTCTCCAGGCCTTTGCAAGTTGCATAGGATTTTTTAAAGAGTGATAATATTGGAGTTCCCGTCGTGGCGCAGTGGTTAACGAATCCGACTAGGAACCATGAGGTTGCGGGTTCGATCCCTGCCCTTGCTGAGTGGGTTAACGATCCGGCGTTGCCGTGAGCTGTGGTGTAGGTTGCAGACGCGGCTCGGATCCTGCGTTGCTGTGGCTGCGGCGAAGGCCGGTGGCCACAGCTCCGATTAGACCCCTAGC
>PVHT021183629.1:15175163-15317083 GCA_004024745.2 Catagonus wagneri | reverse complement strand
AGTGGGTTAACGATCCGGCGTTGCCGTGAGCTGTGGTGTAGGTTGCAGACGCGGCTCGGATCCTGCGTTGCTGTGGCTGCGGCGAAGGCCGGTGGCCACAGCTCCGATTAGACCCCTAGCCTGGGAACCTCCACATGCCGCGGGTGCGGCCATAAACCCGCGGCCATAAAATGACAAAAGGCAAAAAAAAAAGAGTGATAATATTAACAATATGAAAAATAATACTAGCTATTACTGAGTGCTTATTCTGTAGCAGATACTTTAAATACCTTTTATAGATTTCCCATTTGTTCCTCACAATAGTCATAAAGTGGGTGCATCTCCATTTCACACATGAGGAAACTACACCCAGAGAAATGACGAGGCCTTGCTTAGAGCCAGTACTGGGCCTCTTGAGCTCATAACTCCGTGGATGAGGAGGAAGAAGAAAGGGTGGAGTGTGTGGCCTTTAATCCCCAATTATATTTAAGGAAAATAAATATTTAATATTTATATTAAGAGAATAACTTTCTTTTGAGGTCACTGAATACAAATTAAACACTGACAAGGAAAACGCAACAAGAATTCCAAATCTAATGACAAGTATTACTGGGTGTGAGACATGCTGTGGGCCACAGAGGGCTTGTAGTATTTGGGTGGGTAGAGAAAAGGGCACACAAGGTCTGCTTTCCATGAGGGTGCACTGGAATCAGAGATAAGAGGAGAAATGCAAGAGAGAATAAATGTATCCAGCTTAGATGAAAGGGACAGGGCACTGGGATGAGGCAGAGAGGAGGCAACATTTGCTAAACAGGGGAGCTAGGTCATGGAACTTCTTTGAATGTGCGGCTAAGGAATTTGGGATGTATAAAGTAGATAACTGGAGTTAATAACAAAATTTTAAGCAAGAAAGTAATTGATGAAAAAATGTTGGGAGAATAACTGTCAGCACAGGTTGAAGGAGGTGGAGGGACCTGGGGAAACCAATGAGGTAGTTTTCCTAGCCATCCGTGAACAAAAGGGAGAAGTAGATGGGGAAAAGATGCCGACAGAGGAAATGAAAAGGAACAGCAAGGAAGAAGAGATGTCATGAGTCCTGACTTAGCTTGGTAGTTCTACCAATACTATATAAATCCTACCTTAAATTAAAAATACTAGGGACTGAGTAATTTATGGCTACAAATAGCACCTTGAATCACCAGTAAACTTTTCAAATTGTTACTTTCTTTAACAGAAGTCATTATTTAATTTTTATAAGCTGCAGTGTACTAAGAAGTTTCTAGGCACTCTACAAATCACACAATTCAACATGGTTGCTATTTGGATGAACTGCAAATTGGCCGAGGTTTTGTTCCGTATCTTTTTTTCTTTACTCTCAATGGATAAACCTTTAAAAGAGAGAAATTTATCTGGAGGACTCATGTCTTCCCGAACATAGAGGCCTAAAGTGATCACTTAAAAATAAAACAATTGGGAGCTCCCATTGTGGCTCAGTGGAAATGAACCCATCTGGTATCCATGAGAAGAGGGTTCGATTCCTGGCCCTGCTCAGTGGCTTAAGGATCTGGCATTGCTGCAATCTGTGGTGTAGGTTGCAGATGATGCTTGGATCCTGCGTTGCTATGGCTGTGGTGTAGGCCAGCAGCTGTAGCTCTGATGTGACCCCTAGCCTGGGAACCTCCATATGAGGGAAGTGTGGCCCTGAAAAGCAAAAAATAAAAATAAAACATTTGCATTTTCTGCTTAAATGATGGTTTGTTGAGAATTATGCTGCTGTTACTTGAGGCTGGCACATCAGCTCTATCACCTATGCATCATTTCTTGTGCAAAATGTGAGGGTTCAAATTCTGGTTTAAATACCAGCCTAGAGAAACATGTTTAATTTATTAAGTGTATACAGAGTCCAAGTTGGAAGGAAAATAATAAGCTCAATCAGAATACCTGCTGACCTCAGGGAGGATAAAGACGGTTCATTTCAGCAAATCTGCTCATGAATGGCTTTGGAAGGGACAGTAGCTGAGTCACTTCAGAGTCCATTTGTTCTTTTTCTTTAAGCAGTACAAATGCCCTTTCTGTTGCATGCATTTCCTGGAAGTTTCTCTGAACTTTCTCGTGACTTAGTTTCATTTACAAGGGTTCATTTCCTCAACAAGAATTTTTGAGTACCCTGTTATTTATGCCTCCTAGGTGTAGGCACTGGAAAGGATATGTGAGGATATACAAGAACCTGCGTATAGAAAACTCCAAGAGAGCTGGTTAAAAAAAAAAAAAAAACAACTTAGAATCAAGTATAACATGGACCATGACATGATGCAAATAAGGATGAAAGAAACCAAAAGAAAATAGAGTGCTTATGAGGAGTCTGGGAACCTAGATCTAGTTTCGGCTATGACTTGGGAAGAGCTACCTACACTAACTGGATCTTAAAATTTATCATCTAATTATTATTTAGACAGTCTTGAAATTCCCATCAAACCCAGTTATGTTTTTAAAATTTTTTTTATTTTTCAATTATTTTGCATTTTAAAATGATTTTTATTTTTTCCATTATAGCTGGTTTACAGTATTCTGTCATTTTCTACTATACTATGTGACCCAGTTACACATACATGTATACATTCTTTTTTCTCACATTATCATGTTCCATCATTAAGTGGCTAGATATAGTTCACAGTGCTATAGAGCATCATCTCATTGCTTATCCATTCCAAAAGCAATAGTTTGTATCTATTGACCCCAAATTCCCAATCCATCCCGCTCCCTCCCCCTCCCCTTGGCAACCACAAGTCTGTTCTCCATGTCTATGATTTTCTTTTCTGTGGAAAGGTTCATTTGCACTGTGTATTCGGTTCCAGATATAAGTGATATCGTATGGTATTTGTCTTTCTTTTTCTGACTTCACTTAGTATGAGAGTCTCTAGTTCCATCCATGTTGCTGCAAATGGCATTATTTTATTCTTTTTTATGGCCAAGTATTATTCCATTGTTTGTATATACCACATCTTCTTAATCCATTCATCTGTCGGTGGACATTTAGGTTGTTTCCATGTCTTGGCTATTGTGAATAGTGCTGCAATTAATGTGTGGGTGCATGTATCTTTTTCAAGGAAAGTTTTATCCGGGTATATGCCCAAGACTGGGATATCTTGGTCATATGGTAGTTCTATATTTAGTTTTCTGAGGTACCTCCATACTGTTTTCCATAGTGGTTGTACCAACTTACATTCCCACCAACAGTGCAGGAGGGTTCCCTTTTCTCGACATCCTCTCCAGCATTTGTTATTTGTGGACTTATTAATGATGGCCCTTCTGACTGGTGTGAGGTGGTACCTCATAGTAGTTTTGATTTGCATTTATCTAATAATCAGTGATTTGAGCATTTTTTTCATGAGCTTGTTGGCCATCTTTGTATTTCCTTTTGAGAAATGTCTGTTCAGGTCTTTTGCCCATTTTTCAATTGGGTTGTTGGCTTTTTGGCTCTTGAGTTGTATAAGTTGTTTGTATATTTTAGATATTAAACTCTTGTCAGTTGCATCATTTGAAACTATATTCTTCCATTCTGTAAGTTGTCTTCTTTTTTCTTTTTATGGTTTCCTTTGCTGTGCAAAAGCCTCAGTTTGATTAGATCCCATTGGTTTATTTTTGCTTTTATTTGTGTTGCTTTGGGAGACTGACCTGATAAAATAGTTCTAAGGTTGATGTCAGAGAATATTTTGCCTATGAGGTTGATGTCAGAATATTTTGCCTATGTTCTCTTTTAGGAGTTTGGTGTCTTTTCTTACTTTTAAGTCTTTAAGCCATCTTGAGTTTATTTTTGTGCTTGGTGTGAGGGCATGTTCCAGTTTCATTGATTTACATGCAGCTGTCCAGTTTTCCCAGCACCACTTACTGAAAAGACTGTCTTTTTTTCCATTTTATATCCTTGCCTCCTTTGTCGAAGATTAATTGACCACAGGTGTCTGGGTTTATTTCTGGGTTCTCTGTTCTGTTCCATTGGTCTATATGTCTGTTTTGATACCAGTACTACACTGTCTTGATTACTGTGGCTTTGTAGTATTGCTTGAAGTCTGGGAGAGTTATGCCTCCTGCTTGGTTTTTGTCCCTCAGGATTGCTTTGGCAATTCTTGATCTTTTGTCATTCCATATAAATTTTTGGATTATTTGTTCTAGTTCTGTGAAAAATATCATAGGTAATTTGACTGGAATTGCATTGGCTCTGTAAATTGCTTTGGGTAGTATAGCCATTTTTACAATATTAATTTTTCCAACCCAGGATCATGGAATATCTTGCCATTTCTTTGCATCATCTTTAATTTCCTTGATTAATGTTTTGTAGTTTTCACCGTATAAGTCTTTTGCCTCCTAGGTCAGGTTTATTCCCAGATGCTTGATTTTTTAGGATGCAATTTTAAAAGGTATTTTATTTTTGTATTCCTTTTCTAGTATTTTGTTGTTAGTATACAGAAATGTGACTGATTTCTTAATGTTAATCTTACATCCTGCTACTTTGCTGAATTTGTTGATCAGTTCAAGGAGTTTTTGGCTTGAGTCCTTAGGGTTTTCTATATATAGTATCATGCCATCAGCATACAGTGACAATTTTACCTTCTCTCTTCCAATTTGTATACCTTTTATTTTGTTTGTCTGATTGCTGTGGCTAGGACTTCCATATCAAGTTGAATAACAGTGGTGAGAGTGGTTATCCTTGACTGGTTCCAGATTTTAGTGTGAAGGCTTTCAGCTTTTCTCCATTGAGTGTTATATTTGCTGTGGGTTTGTCATAAATGGTTTTTGTTATATTAAAGAATGTTCCCTCTATAACCACTTTGGTAAGAGTTTTGATCATGAATGGATGTTGGACTTTGTCAAATGCTTTTTCTGCATCTATTGAGAGGATCATGAGATTTTTTACTTTTCTTTTGTTACTGTAGTTATGACGTTGCTTGATTTGTGTACGTCGAACCATCCTTGTGAACCTGGGATGAATCCCGCTTGGTTGTGGTGTATGATCTTTTTTATATGCTGTTGGATTTGGTTGGCTAAACCTCTGTTGAGAATTTTTGCATCTATAATCATCAAAGATATTGGCCTATGTTTTTTGGTGGTATCTTTCTCTGGTTTTGGTATTAGCATGATGGTGACATCATAGAATGTCTTTGGGAGTGCTCCTTCTTCTTCAAACTTTTGGAAAAGTTTAAGAAGAATGGATGTAATTTCCTCTTTGTATGTTTGGTGGAATTTGCCTGTGAAGCCATCTGGTCCTGGATTTTTATTTGTAGGGAGTGTTTTTATGACATAGTCAATTTCATTTCTAGTGATCAGTCTGTTCAGTTTGTTTCTTCTTGATTCAGTTTTGGCAGACTGTAAGTCTCTAGAAAGTTGTCCATTTCTTCTAGGTTGTCAAATTTGTTGGCATACAACTGTTCATAGCATTCTCTTACAGTTTTTCGTATTTCTCCAGTATTCATTGAGATTTATCCTTTTTTATTTTGTTTGTTTGGGTTTTTTCTCTCCTCTTGGGAGTCTGGCCAAAGGTTTGTCAATTTTGTTTGCCTTTCCGAAAAACCAGCTCTTGGCTTTAGCGATTTTTTTTTTCTATTGTTTTTTGAATTTCTGTTTTATTGATTCCCTCTCTGATTTTTATGATTTACTTCCTTCTGCTGACTTTAGGTTTTGTTTGTTTTTCTTTTTCTAATTCATTTAGGTGGTGGGTTAAGTTGTTGACTTGAAATTTTTCTTCCTTATTTGAGGAAGGCCTGTATTGCTATGAATTTGCCTCTGAGCACTGCTTTTGTGGCATCCCATAGATTTTGAGTGGTTGTGTCTTCATTATCATTAGTCTCGAGGTATTTTTTAATTTCCTTCTTGATTTCCTCATTGACCCATTGATTTTTTAGTAGCGTGTTGTTTAGGCTCCATGTAGTCAGTGTTTTCTCATTTCTTTTCCTATGGTTGATTTCTAGTTTCATGCCATTGTGGTCCAGAAGATACTTGGAATAATTTTTATACTCTTAAATTTGTTGAGGTTAGCTTTGTGCCCCAGTATGTGATCAGTCCTTGAGAATGTCCCATGTACCCTTGAGAAGAATGTATATTCTGATTTTTTTGATTATAATGTCCTGAAAATGTTGATTAAGTCTAACTTTTCTATTGCATCATTTAGGATCTCTCTTGCTTTATTGATTTTCTGCCTAGAGGATCTGTCCATTGATGTGAATGGGGTGTTAAAGTCTCCTACTGTGATTGTATTCCCATTTATTTCTTCTTTTATATCTGTTAGTATTTGTTGTAGGTATACGGATGCTCCTATATTAGGGGCATATATATTGATGACTGTAATATCTTCTTCTTGAATGTCTCTTTTTACCATTAAATAGTGTCCTTCTTTGTCTTTCTTTATGGCCTTCATTTTAAAGTCTATTTTGTCTGATATGAGTATTGCAACTCCTGCTTTCCTGTCCTGTCCATTGGCATGAAATATTTTTTCCCATCCCTTCACTTTTTTTTTCTTCATGAATTTTATTACAATTATAGGTGTACAAAAATCATCACATGTAAATTTGATAGCATTTGCATCCCAAACCCTCAGTGCATCCCCCCACCCCCAGATTGTCTTGTTTGAAAAACCAAAGGTTTTCCAAAATCTGTGAGTCATTCTCTGTTCTGCAAAGAAGTTCATTGTGACTTTTTAGTTTCCACACGTAAGCGGTAGCATTGGGTGTTGCTGTCTAATTGTCTGACTGGTTTCACTTCACATGATAATTTCTAGGTCCATCCATGTTGCTATAAATGTTGTTATTTCGTTCCTTTTAATGGCTGAGTAATATTCCATTGTGTGTATGTACCATATCTTCCCTATCTGCTCCTCTGTCGATGGGCATTCAGGTTGTTTCCATGACCTGGATATTGCATGGAGTGCTGCAATGAACACTGGAGTACATGTGTCTTTTCGAGTCATGGTTTCCTCTGGATAGATGCCCAAGGAGAGGGATTGCTGGATCAAATGGTAATTCTATTTTGAGTTTGCTGAGGAATCTCCATACTGTTTTCCACAGTGGTTGCACCGTCCCTTCACTTTTAATCTATATGTGTCCCTTGCCCTAAGGTGAGTGTCTTGTAGACAGCATATTGTAGGCTCTTGCTTTTTTATCCAATTTGCCACTCTGTGTCTTTTGATTGAAGCATTCAGTCCATTGACATTTAAGGTAATTATTGATAAGTATGTATTTATTGCCATTTTAAACCTTGTTTTCCAGTTGATTCTTTGTTTCTCCTTTCTTCCTTTCTTTTTTTTGTTAAATGATTTCCATTTATTTTTTGCTGGATTACTTTTCTTTTTAGTTTTTGTGAATGTAATGATGGCTTTGATTTGTGGTTGCCCTATTTTTTAAGTATGTTAACCCCTTCCTGTGTCTGCATGCTTTAGCCTGATAGTCATATAGACTCGAACACATTATTAAAATAAAAAAAGAATCTGTATTTTCTTACTTTACTTCTCCACATTCTCTGATTTTGAAGTCTTTAACATCTTCATGTTTGTCCTTTTGCTCTTCCTTGTGTTTATCATCACTTTTACAGTAGTTTTTTTTCCCTCTTTTAGATCTGTATGCTGACTTATTTAAGTGATTGCTTTCCAATTGTGTTTTCCTCCATCTGATTTCTTCTTACTTCTTTTTTTGTATTTAGAGAAGCCCTTTCAGTATTTCTTTTAGAATGGGTTTAGTATTGCTGTACTCTTTTAGCTTTTATTTAGGACTCAGCTGTTGAAAAAATAAAATTCACTCATTTCTGCATTGTGACCTTCAATTTTTAAGAACTTAAGGTGAGACCTTCAATTTTTAAGAACTTAATACCTTCACTATTAGGAAGGTGGTGGTAGCTTGGTAAAGGAAGGAAAGGGCTGTGGTGATGGTGATGGGAGAAACATGAGAGAAAGAGAACGGACCTCTAGGGAACTTTCTTGAGATCATGATAATGACTTCTGGGAGTTATCTGGTGGACAGTTGTGTGGTTTCTAGACACACAAGATTCTGCATCCCCATAGCTGCTGTTCTGGGTATTAATACATGGAAGATACTAGAAATTTGCTTTATGACTATAGGAAGATTCCCCCCCACCCCCCACCCCCGCCTATTCAATGGCAGCAAGCACTTAGATGAATATTGAAATCTTATTTGCGTGTGTGTGTGTGTGTGTCATAAGTTTGATAGTTACTCATTTTTATGTATGCAAGTGATTAACATTTTTCCAGTTGTCCTTTTACTTCCCTTTGTAGTTACAAAATCATAGTAAAGCCAACATATACATATTTCTAGTGAGGCTGATGTTTTTTAAGCTGCATGAATTTGAAATTCTTGGTAAAGAGTTGCATAGACTGGCTTTATACTGATAATGTCATGAAAGATTGTGAAGGAACCATGCTTTGTATATAATTAGTAGCATGATGTGCAGAGCATAATTTGAATAATGAAAACATTTGCTCTTAACTGAAGAAAAATCAAACTCATCAGCTGATAGCACTCACTCACTGAAAGGAAGTGGGGAAATCAGATGAGAAATCTTCAGCAGCAGATGCTTAGTTTCCACAATTAGGGGTTTAAGAAATAAAAGAGAGTTGGTATTAATGACCTTTCCCAATTCAGTGGAAAGCACATCCATGAATATCTGTTAACAATAGATACAATCACAGCTAAATGTGAAGACCTTGACTTTGTTCCTTTTAATTGAAATCATTATTACCAACATTGAAGATATTAAAATGTCATCTCTAATCCCAGTATTCAATCACAACTTCTCATCTCTTTGCATGTTGCTTTCTAAGCCTTGTCTTATAACCATTTTATTTATAGTTGTGACATGCATGTTCTAATGCAACTTTTATATGCATAAATCATATCATAAACGTTTTCATTATTTCTACACAGCAGTTTAAATGTCCTTTTAAATGGTTGCATAATATACTGTTAGGGTGCTTGCTATAATTGAATAAAGCAATCTTGCTTTGTAAGAAGTTTGTTATTTTCAAATTTTGTTATTTTAAATTAAGTATTTTAACTTTGTATTTAAACCGCAGATATGCAACAGTCCTAGGTTTTGCAAAAATACAGAAAAATCCATAGTATCATTATTTCAGTGCGATAGATTAGGTGACTCTTATAATCCAACCAAAAAGTAACACTTTAAAGTTGTGGATATAGATAGGACAAAATACTGGACAAATGGTTAGACAGAATTAATCTCTACATAATAGGTCCGCGTTTATGTCCACTTCTGTGTTCCATGGAAATTTTATTTTATTTTATTTTGTCTATTTTTTTGCCCTATCTAGGGCCGTACCCGCGGCATGTGAAGGTTCCCAGGCCAGGGGTCTAACAGGAGCTGTAGCTGCCGGCCTTCGCCACAGCCACAGCAACGCGGGATCCGAGCCACATCTGCAACCTACACCACAACTCACGGCAACGCCGGATCCTTAACCAAGTGGGCAAGGCCAGGGATCGAACCTGCAACCTCATGGTTCCTAGTCGGATTCATTAAGCACTGAGCCACGACGGGAACTCCTCCATGGAAATTTTTTTATTGTTTAAAAAAAATGATACTGGAGGTGAATTTTAACGTTCAGTGTTGAATTTTTCACTGTTTATGAAACAGAATTATTCTTTTGATTCAATTTTCATTGTATTTCTGTAGAATAATATATTTGTATACAAACCTATATATGCAAACATATATACACAAATATACATATATATGTGTAGATATTTTAGTCAAATTTGCACAGAGGAAGCAATTTTAAGTAATACATATATGTCTTAGACCGTTGGCTTTATATGTGATTTCAACATTCTGAAATTCATATTTTACATACATATGATTTTGCTTGCTAGTCTGTGAATGTGACAACATTTTTATTCATTTATTTTGGTTATTAGACAAATAAAAGCACTGTCTTCCCCAAGGAAAAAAATAGCTGTTGCAAAAAATAAAGCTATATTGAGGCAAGATGAAACATTTTTGAATTATTCATTTTAACCTTAGTATCACTGGTTTTATCTGATCCCTTCCAGAAGCAGGACCTGAAGAAATTAAACTGGCTGAAGGCAGGGTGGGGTGGGGGCCAGGGTGCAGCATTAGAGTTTGACTGAAGGAGAGAAGTCAAGGAAGAGGTATCCTATTATCCAGAGTAAGCAAGATGCAGATCTGCTTGTTTAGTACATTGTGGCCTAAAAATAAAGGTAATTAACATTGCTAATTACACTATTAGTTGCAAATCTGTTGCACATTATCAAGAGTCTTATTTCATGGTTCTTACACAGTGAGAGATCTTAAGAAGTTCTTTGAAGAGCCGAACAATGCACTTTTGGTCGTGGAGGAAATCCTGTACAGTACATGGCACTGGATCAACAATACATATTCAGAGTTAGTATTGTTATGGTAGAGTCATTACACCATAAATTTGCTTTGGGTACACCAGATTTTTCCCAAATTTGTAATTAAATTTATCTTTTCATTTTGTCTCAGTGTTTATGTGGAAGGTCTATACTCAGAAGCGTCATTTAATCCTGCAAATAAGCGTGACATGTAAAACACAGGAAATAACCCAGTCTTCTCTGTAGAACAAAGAAATTTACCACTATGTCCAGGATCTTTTGTTAGTACATTAAGAACATTTTAAAACAAGTTGTCTCATGTCAGTCTGTCTGGTAGCTTTCATGCAAAAAGTATTTTTAGCAGAATAGAGAATGGCCTAGATCAAATGAAGTCTTAATTTGTAACATAATGCTTGGAAAACTGAGTCAGATCTAAGATCTCATTTTGCCAGAACTGAGTATAACAGGTAGGTTCAATGATGGTAATGTCATATATTGCCCAAAAGAAGAGCCAGTCATAAATTTTGCTCTTCCCTATTTGTTCTCCTTTTATCAATAATATTGTCATTTTTATGATTATAAAAGTACCATGTCATCTTTGTAGAAAGTTCAGAATATATTGAAGAAATATAGAGAAGAAAATAAAAATCAACTAAAATCCCTTAAATAGGCACAGCCATGCCCTTGGCATGATAAATACCGTACAACTTTCCCTTGGAAATAGTGCTTGGTTCAGGAGCAAGTATATGACTTAAGATGGGTAAATTAGGTCCAAGGTGACTCAGCCTTTATTTTTTTCCCCCTGAAACTATTAAAGGAATCTGCACCTGCCAGGATTACCATGTAAAATCCCCAAGGGGAGATGAGCTGAGTGATAGAAAGGGAGAAGACCTAACTCCTGTGACATGTGGCTTGGGCATACTTGCATAGCTCTGCTCATTTCTGCTGGGCTCAGCAGAAGAGTGTTAAGCTGCAGGTTATTCCTGTTCCATGGCTCATCCTTCTTGGATCAGTGGGCCAACCATGGTACTTTCTCTCCACAGTGGGGGAAATCTAACCACAAAAGATGTTTTCTTTTTTTATGGCCACAGTTACAGTATATGGAAATTCCTGGGCCAGGGATTGAATCCAAGCTGCAGCTATGACCTATGCTGCAGCTGTGGCAATGCCAAATCCTTTAACCCATTGTGCTGGTCTAGGGGTCAAACCCATACCTTTACAGTGGCTGGAGCTGTTGCAGTTGGATTCTTAACCCATCGAATCATGGTATGAACTCCACAAAGGGTATTTTGAAGTGTCAGATTACTGCCTGTCTGTTAATATCTCATTGACCAAAGCAAATTACATGGTTAAGGCCAAAGGCAATAGAGAAGTACACACACCTCTGGACCAGAAGCTATATAGTTACATGATAAAGTTTTGGACAGAAGGAAGAGTGAAAAATTGAAATCCCAAATGCAATCTATACTATACATCAGGAAAGAGAAGTGTAGGATGACATAAAAATATATAAATGGAGGGAGGCCTAATCAAGTTGGGGGTAGGGTTTTCATTACCAGGGCTCTCTTTAAGGAAGCCATATTTGCTTACCAGGTAAGTAAATAAATAAGCTTTCATGCAGAGGTAACAGCTTGCACAAATCTGCTCTTTTGGAACAGAGGGAAGGCCAGTGTGTCAGAAGCATTGAGGGCATGGGGTAGAGCAGTGGTAGCTGAGATTGGAGAAGTGGGTAGGGCCAGACCATTCAGGTAGTTCTGGTAGTTCTATTATCCTATGAAAAATGGAGTATCTTTGATATTAAGTAGAGAGGTGACCCATGTAATTTGTATTTGGAAAAGATCAGTTGTATGGGACAAAAGGGAAACAGGAAGTGCAGGTAGTAGACAGATCTATTATTCTAGGAGAGACCTGTGTTTGATCCTGCTTTCAAGAAGGGTGGTAGGAGTGAGGACAGAGGGAGATGAACACAGTCAAGAGATAGTTTGAGGGGAAGATCAACAGGACTTAGCTTCTTATGCCAGACTCCCTCTTGATGTCTCTGTTTCAGCTACACTTGCTTTCTTTCAATCCCTGTACTCAGTCAGGCACCCTTCTACCACTGGGTCTTCATTATGTCATTTGTTATACCTAGTACTCTCATTTCTCCACTCTTTGTCTAGTTTAACTCTGAGTCATTCTTCTGATTTAAGTTCCAACATCAATTCCTCAGGGAAGAATGATCTTTCAAAAATATTATGTGTTCTTATAGCATGATTTGCCTCTTTTGCCTAATACTTGACGTAATAGAGATTTCACATTGATTTTATGATTATTTGATTAGTGCTTATATCTCTCCACTCAGCCTTGAACTACATGAAAACAAATGTTGTATTTGGCTTTATCGTGACGTTCCCAGCTCTGAGCTCATTGTCTGTGTATGCAGTAGTTACTTAATATATGTGATTGTAATGAATGCTTCTGAATGGAATATCTAGATATATATTGGTTGCATAAATGTTTAAGTTGATAGTTATTATAGGTAACAATATTTTTGAAGTTAATATCAGGCTAGTGACAGTGAGGATGAAACCCCAAAAAGCTTAAAACTAAAATCAAGAAATAATTTTCAGAGAGAGGAATGAAATAAGTAAGAATTTAACTGGAAGCTGAATATGCTACTCTACAAAAGCCTTGATGCCTGCAGCAAGGGCACCTCTGTGACCTGATGAATATGATCAATACCCTCCAAAGATTGCAGATTAAAAGTAAGCCACTGAGTTGCAGTAAGAATCATATTAAAATTCATAGTGCTGCTAAGTGACAAGAAGTCTATTAGAGCAGAACCCAGGTAAAATTTACATTTGCTCTGGGGCATCACCCTGGTGACATGTTTCCTCCCCACAGTCAGTGAGCAGAAGCCCCAAAAGCCCTTGAAAAGGGTCACTGTGGAGCTTTGAAAGTGCAAGAGAGAGATTAGGCAGAACATTTTGAAGTAATCATGGAGTAAAAAACAAATTGCAATGCTTTGCCATCAACAAAAAGAAACCACAGCAAACTAGTCTGTCCCAGAGGCCATTTAAATTTCCATAAATTTTTGCTTCATCCTAATCACTATGCCCTAAAGACTTGTGAGTTTTTTCTTTATGGCTTCTAGTTCCCTATTCCAGAGAACTCCAAAAGAAAACATGAGATGGCAGGAAAGAAGAAATGAGCTTTCGAAAATAATGTTATTTGTAATTTAGGATTTTAATGACTTTTTATATGTGTATTAATATTACTGCAATTATAGGCAAATAGTCAAGTCTGATGTATCCCTGTGGTCTGCTATTCCTACTGACTTGACTGCATTATTCTTGGACTGGAAGAGGAAGTTTGCTTTCTCTTGAAGTGTGACCGTGCAATTCAGAGTCCTGAGAACTTCAGACTAAGCATTTGGACTCATTGCAAGTGAGGTGTTTTCTTGTAATGGAGATGAAGAAACTTGTAAAGTTGTTCCAAGTGACCTTTTGAAAAAAGACAGTGCTTATGGCAGTTTTAATCCTTGAAAATTTTTAGTAGTT
The DNA here is from genome assembly GCA_004024745.2 of Catagonus wagneri. NCBI lineage: Eukaryota > Metazoa > Chordata > Mammalia > Artiodactyla > Tayassuidae > Catagonus > Catagonus wagneri. Next base: position 15,303,198 of record PVHT021183629.1, on the reverse strand, counting down.
TCCAGACCCTTTTAACTCTTAACCTGTTTTTTCTTTTTTTTTTTTGATATTTCCAAGTATGTGTATATGTATTGCCTTAGATTTTATATTCCATTTAAATTCAAGTTCTTCTAAATTACTTTCATCATTGCTTGCAATAAAGTCTTTTTTTTAAGATTTGGAGACCAGAAAAAGTGATTTAAAAACTCTGAATGTAATTTTTGAGGCATATTGAATAAGTATGAAGAAAATGAACATTCTGTCAATGATGAAAACCTACTGAATGTGAAATATGCCATTTCTAAGTTACTGTACCTAGAATGACAAATTAGAGGTGATTTAAGGTATGAAAGTGAAGGCTTTTTGAGCTACAGTCTTTTTTAGAATGTTCGTCTTCACTAGTTGTGCTCAGTCCTTGAATTTCTAGAGTCTAATCCATGCTAAGGCTTTGGTGATAATCGAAATGCAGTTTCCCTGGGTAAGAGACTATAGCATTGTTTTCTTGAGCAAGGATTCTGATTGCTGATAGTAATTTCCACATGAAGCCTAAAACCAAAGGTACCAGTATTTATTTTTTACTATGTGCTCAGTGGGTTCTAGAAAGCAGAAGTAAAATGCTCTGCTTTGGGGGCGCTTCAAGCCAATGAGGAAATAATTGAAGATAATCGAGGCGGGTTCTATATTACAACCTTCAAGTGTAATGGGGTACAGAAAAGGGGAAGATTACAGTCTTTGGAGTTGTCAGAGGAGGAGATGGAGTTTGAGGCAACTGTGAAGGGTGTATATTCCACGAAGGGATGGGTGAGATGGAAAAGGGAAATGCTTATAGGGAATGAAGAGAAGAGCATCTCGGTTTCAACAGATGTAGCTGTGAGTAAATCGTGTGCAGGGATTAAAGGATAGGGGGTTAGAAGCATAGGCATTGAGAAAGGAGCTAGTTGTGTGTTGCTAAAAGTTGTACCCCACTCCTCCCTTCTTGAATGCCTACACTTCTTACTTTCTGTTGTAATAGGGACTTTGATTTTCAGGGAAAGAAGTTTGCTCTTACACAGAACAAAAGGAATTCATGAGGAAAATATAATGTGTTTGAGTAGGCATAACAAGGCCTTTTGTTTACTCAAAGGTTGAGGAAGAGAGGAACTAGAGCTGCTATCATCAAAAAGAAAGTTACTGCGGCAGTTGAATATAAAGAAGACCTAAGCCAGGGATTAGTAAACTTTTTCTGTAAAAGGTAAAGTAGTAAATATTTTCGGCTTTTTAGACCACATGGTCTCTGTGACAACTATTTGACACAATATGTAAATGAGCATGGCTGCATTCCAAAAAAATTTTATTTAGAAAAAAATTGGCAGAAGGCTGTATTGGGCCTGCAGGTCATCATTTACTGACTTCTGGTCTAAACCACAGTGGTGACATAGAAATGAAAAGAAGGAAACAATTTGAGGTGTTGAAAAAATATCATTATAGTCTACCATCTGCCTGAATAAGGGGCTAGAAGAGGAGGAGCCAGAGATTTCAAACATTATATCCATCCTTGAAATAGCAATGGGGGATTCATCAATATGGACGTGATGAATTCATGTTGAAGGAGAATAATGGAAGGTTAAGAGCTGACTATTAAGATAGATGGAGATGAAGTAGTGACAAGCCTCTGAGATGGTGTCAATATTTCTGCTTCTTGATCTGGCTGCTATTTTTACTGGAGTGTATAATTTGTGAAAATACATGAAGTTGCATAATTATGCTCTTTGTTCCTTATTTTTCTTATACTTCAATAAACATTAAAGGATTGAAGGAGGAAGTAAAACCAAGACAAAGAAATCATGATCAGGGAAAGAAGAGAAGAACCAAAAGACAGGGTAGAAGAGAAAGAACTGATGGGCAGGGCAGAGAAAGAAGCCAGGTAAAGGTGAGCGTAGAGAAATGGGTTTAAATTTAACTAGGAGTTAAGAGATGACCTCCAAATGGTAGCTTCAGCGGAACAGTATGATTGAAAATTAAATTCCAGGTTTTTAATCAGAAAGGAGGGAATAAGGAAAGGGAACAGTTTATTTAAAAACTCAAGGACAGTGACTGTAAAGGACAGGACAAAGGTAACATTGTAGTGAAGGGAATAATAGAATAAAGTTAGAGTTTTATTTCTGATTGTTCTTAATAGGAAGGGTTATGTATGTTTGATTAAAAGGATGATTAAACCAGTTTAAAAAATTGAAGATGTGAATAAAAGATAGACAATATATGGGACAAAACAAGCTAGACCAGAATATATACCTCTAAATAACAAAAGGGTAACCTAATCAGAGTGAGTGGCTTGATAAATTCAGATAGGAAGTTACTCAGAAGAACGCCAAATCTTTCCATGGTGTGAAACCATCTGCCCAGTTTTGTTTGCGTGCATGCGTGTTTGTGTGTGTGTGTGTGTGTGTGTGTAGGAGAGTTAATTTGGGGTTTGAAGAAAAGAGGAAAATCTCTACAACTTTAGGTACAAGTTAGTAAAAACTGACTAGGTATGGTTGTTAAAGAACAAAATATGCCCAAAAGAATTTCCTTGACTAATTGGCAGGTATTCAACAACCATGACTATGAATATGTTGGATGAGCACATCCAGTTACAAATTCCTATAAATGATACCATTATTGTAATTTAGAGGAAATTCTACTTATTTGAAAGTCCATTTGATACTACAATTTTTTCCTTTAGTATAGTTTATTTTATGGGATCTGTATAATAAAGTTGAAAAAGGAATCTGGCATAGCTAATTTATAAACAAAAATCTCTAATATTAAGCTCAAAACTCTAAACTGGTTTAAATTTACGGAAATATTTAATAAAATGAACAAATATGGTATGCACGCACAACCTTTAAAAATCAGTGATATTTCTTTATGTAATCTTAAAGAGGGTAGTATTGCACACATACACACAATACCACTAAAATTATATTCCTAATTTTAAGGACTCTGGATGTTTATTTAAATGTTTTTTATAACTTGTAATTTACTTTGAAAATATGCCAGACTCCATCAAATCCAGTGAAATTAACGTCATGAAGTTATAAATAAAAATCAAGTCACTTTGTGAAATTGCATTATATGGGTGTAATTGGATACACCTAGCTGCCTCATACTGATAGTTAATAAACATTTTTTCACATTGAAATATAATTATCAGTCCCCACTGAACTATGTGTGCAAAATTGGTGAAACAGTTGAGCCTTAATGAACAGAGATATTTGCATTTCATTACTAAGTTGTATAATTCTACTCGTAAACTTTATGAAATAGCTTTAATTCTCAATTCATTGCAGATAAAAGTGAAAATATTATTTCAAAAATCTATCCTGAAGTCTTATTCTTCAGCATTATTCTTTTACTTATTTTCTTTCATTTTAATAAAGTGGATTGAACTAAAGATTACAAATTTAAAGTTTCATGACTTTATCATTACTCTCTAAGGCCCATGAAATGCTTATCCATCAGTTGGATCAAGGCAGAATTTTAAAACATGTACATAATTAAGTAACTTCTAAGGGTAGTGGACCTTAACTTATGTGGATTGGTATTAACTCTTCTAATAAAGACTGACATTACTTACAACTGCAATACTGCTGGATATTGAAAGATAAATGACAGTTCTGTACCAATACTGCTGGATATTGAAAGATAAATGACTATTATTATAGCAATTTTAATTTTTTTCTGTTGTTACTGTAGTTTTTTACTCTAAGGAGAGCTCAAACCCCCTCTTTGTTTTCATGATATTCTCAAAGGAAGAGAAATATCAAGAAACTCTGATTAGACCTTATTTCCTAGGACTAGAAATCCTTTTCCTGAATGTCAGTACATTTGTGATTAAGTCCCCTTTCTTCCTCTAATCCCAAAGACAAGTGGGCAATCCCTGTTTCCGGATAATCCCTACCCAAAATAGACTTGGATAGTCAGCCTAATCAAGCAGAGTTCTGCAAACTGGGGCAAGTTTTTATTTCTCACTGCTTTGTCTTTAGAGTGGAAAACATGTTTGCAGTGGGTCTTCTCTTGGTTTGGGCTGTAACCACCAACCAGGGGTGGTCATGAAAGGAGCAGACGTGCAACTTCATCATGCTTTAAATTTACATATGACTGGAAAAAAGTGAGTCTGACTCTAGGTCTGAACTGAATCAGAGCATCTTTCATTGGAATATGTGGCCCAACTTTCTCTCTATATATGCTCCATTGTTTCTTGTCTCTGCTATACTTCCTTCATAGCTTTATTACATTTTGACATATAGATTATATAAACATATAAATATTATATAAATACATGTAATAAAAATATATAACTATTACATAAATACATATATATTTATTTATTTATCCTCTATGCATCTCCCATAACTGAACATAATTTATGAGAGATCGAGGACTTTGTTTGGTCTGGATCACCTGGGACATACTGGGCACTCAATGAGTAATCACCAAACAAGGGCAAGTAATCATTGAACAAGGACAGGATATACCCTGAAGTGGCCCCTGATGAGTCACAATTTCCCCTGGTGAGTGTACACTGAACTTGTGATTTGCTTCTGGCCAATAGAATATGGCAGAGCTGAAGGGATTTTTCAGATTTGGTTAAGATCCTAAAGCATTTAACTTTGAGTTAATCAAAAGGAAGATTATCCTGGATGGATCTGACTTAATTAGGTAAAATTCTTAAGACTCTCAATGCCTTATTACTGTCACTATTTAACAGTACCCGATATCATTACTTCCAACCATATATTTATGGATGTAAAACAAAAAATAAGATTATCAGAGTCTCTATACATACATTTATGCTTTTAATTTTGAGATGTGATTTATCGTTATTGTAAACTTCTTCAAGAGATGATAGACCAATTAGTAAAGTAAAACTTTTGGATAAGACTTAAGGACACTTTGAAGCTACATGAGAACAAATGCAAAAGTATAGTGCAAATTGCGTTGATTAGGATAAATTGAACAGTTTAAGGTACGAATAGGACAATTTTACCTTTTCTTCAGAGTCCTTTTGCCTCCGCAGAATTATTCCTACAACATTTTATCTTCTGTAAATGACTATACTTTTCTTTCATTTTATATAAATTGCAAGTTCATTCAAATTCTTGACTACAACTGTCATGTACACAGAGATGACTCTTAAATTTCTTTTTCTTTTTTCTTTTTTTTTTTTATCACAGTCTCTTTCCTAAGCTCTAGTCTTATGTGTGTAGCTCTACAGCACTCATATGCTTGGGTATCTTAAGCTATGCTTCCTGGTGCTATCAGAGAGACTCCTATACATAATTCTGCTCACGTTCAAATTCTTTAGTACTTACAAGGCTATCCATCCATTATCTGTTGTTTCCTAATATTCTAATCTCATCTCTCATTTCTATCCTATACTCCAGCTGCATTTAGTTTCTTGCAGATCCTGAATGCACCAGGCAGTTTCATTCTCTACCTTGTGCCAGTCTTTGTGCATGGAAATTGCTTCCATGACTTTCACTGCTTAGGTCAAGTTTGGCTTCCTCCTTGATGATTTATAGAAGTGATAACATCCTTTTTGATGTTCCAGCTTAACATATCTTCTACAAATATATATGCTAATAGCTGTCACAATAGGTTTCACTACTGTATTCTCCACTTGATGCTTAAGTACCTTTAAGGTAGAAACTGGACATTTCTGTAACCTAGGCACATACCATCTTACACATGACACTTAGCGATAAGTACTCATTAAATATAGATGAATGACTGAATAATGAAGATGTGTCCTTTTCATTGGTATTTTACTTATTTTGAAGAATTTATCAGTGTTTATTTTTTAAAATCATAAACTTTTTTTTCCAACTAAAAAGCAATATATTCCCACTTTAAGGATCTTAGACTGGTATAGCCATTCTAGAAAAACATCTAGTGGTCCTTAGATGAGTAGATATTTACCCTGGGTTCCAACAGCCTCTTTCCTGGTTATATGTGACAGGGACCTTCTCACACAGGCCCATGAGAGGACATATAATAGAATCTTTCTTATAGTCTTGTGGTAATGAGATGGAGGCCATGTAGCTGTCCATCACTAGGGGAATGGGTAAGGAGCACAATGTAGATGCACATTAAAGATGATTATGCAGCTTTAGAAGCAATGGATATATGTCTAGAAATATGAATACATTTTTAAAAATATAGGGGCAAGTTAAAAAGTTATACTCAGAATGATATCTACTAGATGATATTATTTATTTAAACTAAAATACATGCACATAACAATAGAAGACTCACAATAATCCATACATATAAAGGATATACATCAAACATATTAGGGAGAAAATTGGGAAGGAGGTGAGTGAATGTAATGGATTAAATAAATCAATAAATTGAAGGAATGGACCAATAATTGTAATACACTCTGAAATTAGGTTATGATTAGCTCAGTATTTTGAACCTGAGGTACTTACACAAACACGAAAAGAAACTTAGAAAATAGGAAAAACGCATAAAGGAAAATTTACATTGTTTTTCTTTCTTTTATTTTATGGTTTTTATTTTTTATTATAGTTGATTTACAGTGTTATGTCAATTTCTACTGTATAGCAAAGTGACCCAGTCAAATATGTGTGGATGTCCATTCCAAAGGCAATAGTTTGCATCTATTAACCCCAGACTCCCAGTCCACTCCACTTCCTCCCTGTCCACCTTGACAACCACAAGTATGTTCTCCAAGTCTATGAGTTTCTTTTCTGTGGGAAAGATTTATTTGTGCTGTATATTAGGTTTCAGATATAAGTGATATGATATGGTACTTGTCTTTCTCTTTCTGCCTTACTTCACTTGGTATGAGACTCTCTAGTTCCATCCATGTTGCTGCAAATCGCATTATTTTGTTCTTTTTTTATGACCAAGTAGTATTCCATTGTGTATACATACCACATCTTCTTAGTCCATTCATCTGTCTATGGACATTTAGGTTGTTTCCATATCTTGGCTGTTGTGAATAGTGCTGCAGTGAACATGCATGCGAATGTGTCTTTTTCAAGGAAATTTTTGTCCGGATATATGCCCAAGCATGGGATTCCTGGGTCATATGGTAGTTCTATATTTAGTTTTCTGAGGTACCTCCATACTGTTTTCCATAGTGGTTGTACCAATTTACATTCCCACCAACAGTGCTGGAGGGTTCCCTTTTCTCAGCACCCTCTCTAGCATTTGTTATTTGTGGACTTGTTAATGATGGCCATTCTGGCAGGTATGAGGTGGTACTTCATAGCAGTTTTGATTTGCATTCCTCTAATCATCAGTGATGTTGAGCATGTTCTCATATGCCTGTCAGCCATTTGTATGTCTTCTTTGGAGAAATGTCTATTCAGGTCTTTTGCCCTTTTTTTCAGTTGGGTTGCTGGTTTTTTTCTGTTGAGTTGTATACACTGTTTGTATATTTTTGAGATTAAGCCTTTGTCAGTTGCATCATTGGAAACCTATTTTTTCCTATTCCACAGGTTGTCTTTTTTATCACGGTTTCCTTTTCTGTGCAAATGCTTGTCAGTTTGATTAGGTTCCATTGGTTTATTTTTTGCTTTTATTTCTGTTGCCTTGGGAGAGTGACCTAAGAAAACGTTTGTATGGTTGATGTCAGAATGTTTTACTTATGTTCTCTTCTAGGAATTTTATGGTGTCTTGTCTTAGGTTTAAGTCTTTAAGTCATTTTGAAAATCGGAATATACATTCTTTTCAAGTGTACATGGAACATTCTCAAGGATTAACCTAATGCTGTGGCACAAAACTAACTTCAGCAAGTTTAAGAGTTTAGAAATTATTTCAAGTATCTTCTCTAACCACAATGGCATGAAAGTAGAAATCAAATAAAAATTAAAAAAAAATTAATTCCATGGCGACTAAACCACATGCTACTAAAAAACCAATGGGTCAATGAGGAAATCCAAAAGGAAATTAAAAAATACCCCGAGACAAGTGATAATGAAGACACACCACTCAAAATCTATAGAATGCTGCATAGCAGTGCTTTAGAGGAAAAGTCATGGTAATACAGGCCTTTCTCAATAAGGAAGGAAAATCTCAAATCGACAACTTAACCCACAGCCTAAGTGAATTAGAAAAAGAAGAACAAAGAAAACCTAAAGTCAGCAGAAGGAAGGGAAACATAAAGATCAGAGAGAAAATCAATAAAATAGACATTCAAAACACAATGTAAAAAAATCAATAAAACCAAGAGCTGGTTCTTTGAAAAGGTAAACAAAATTGACAAACCTCTGGCCAGACTCACCACAAAGAGGAGAGAAAAAACCCAAATAAACATTGTTTTTCAAAAATATAAGTGGGACCTGAATAATTTGGAATATATGACATAATAAAAATTGCTCTAAGTGGAAATAAAGTCAAGACTATCAATAACCATAGAAAAAATTGTCAGAGGAGTAGCTCTAAAAAAGACCCATAAAGTCTTTTGTGTAAATAATTCACATACTTGTTAAGTTATTCTATGGAATAGAAAAATATAGCAATCTTCTAAATTCATCTTTAGTCATTTTATTCAACTGGTGATACCCAAATCTAACAATGATGGAACAAAAAGAAAAATAGTGCTGTGGTAAAGGCTATGGCTCCATTTTTGATGTTTGGCTGCTGGCAGCTTTCAGCCCTGCCCCTTTCTCTTCCCCTCCGGCCTCACATCTGGGCAAGCTGATCAGAAACTCTGAGCATTCCTTGCCCTGGCCTGTGTGCCAGAACCCTGACTCAGGCCCTACCCCCTAGCCACAATAAAAACAAAAGCACCTGTGCCTGTCTTCACTCGGGTCATCTTGGACTGGCTATGGTGCCTGCCTTGCTCTCTCCAGGAGCCCCTTTATGTGAGTAATAAATCTTATACCCTCTTAGTGCTTATGTGGCATCATCAGTCTCTTGATATCCGAACCATTTTAAGTTTGGGTTGATCCCACGCTTCCCAGGGCGACTACAAAACAGTTGTCATTGTGAGACTCAAGGATCTTGCTAATTACCTTGACTGCCTGCTGGTGAGCACATGTTTTGAGTTGTGTGGCTGTGTGCCACAAAGCTTACCTTTGTTGCATTTTGAGTTGTGCAGTGCTGTGGTGCATTTACTGAGTCCTACCTCACCTTTCCTATAGATTTAACTAATCAAGTTGGAAGTTTCAATAATAAGCATTTTGAGATGGGAGTACAAGGTTTGAGGCCCTCCTTAAAATGGCCCTGGATTGTCAGTTTTGATCTGTACCTATCCATGTGTCTCATTTCTAGCCTAAGCCGTGGTTATCTCTAGGCTCAGAGGAGAAACTCTTATTCTGTGGCATTGGTTGCATTTCACAGTCAAGCACTGACCACCTGTGCAGTGTATGGGCCCATTTTTTGGCTGCTGTGTGAGGAAGGATAGTCACCGTGTTGCACGCCCAAGTCCACATCCCTAAATTCACAGAGCTCACTCACTAGGACTGTTAAATGCAACAAAATGCCTCTGCTGCTGTTGCCCATGCCTCTGTTGCACGAAAGATCTTGATCTTTAAGATTATAAGGTAAAAATTTCCATAGCACCTTACAATGTGAACCAAAGGGCATCATCACTCTGTTGGATAACTGTAAAACAAACTGACAAAGAAGATGGGTTCAATTGAGTACTTAACGTTATCAACAGCAAATGCTTAATTCAAACCCAACTTAATCTCAAGGTCCCTAAACTCCTCCCTCCTAAAAAAAAAGGGGGGGAAGAAAGAAAAGAGGAAAAAACAAATTCGCAATGGAAGAAGCCCCTAGTCCCAATGTTACTGATTTTAGTACTTTAATAGAGATGATATTAGCAGAGTACTTCCCTCTCCCTTATAGTGTATCCAGTAGCCAAAAACCAAACCAAGCAAAGATAAAACAAAACGATCTTTTCTTATAGTGGAGGAAACAGGAACTGTAGTAGAGGTCTGTGATTCGACCTAATTGGAAATTCAAAATTTACTGAAAGAATTTATGCAAAAAAGATAAAAAGGGTACCCACTGACTATTGTGTCTCTACAATATAGATTCTAAATTAACTTTAACATCTGCTGAGCTGCATCAGTTGGCAAAACTTCATGGTCTAAATTGATACTATGATTCAAATTACTGTTATACTTGGAGAGTCTTCTAAATTTAAACAAGGTAACCCTGATAATTTTAGGGGAGCTACTGAACGTAAAATAGAGTATACCTCAGTCTTACCACCAGAAATACTGCCTTGCCTAAATTCCCCATAGTCATGGTGCCCAGTGCCCTAAAATATCCCATAGTAGGCATAGGTGTTCTGACCCCAAAGTCATAAAATTTGGCATTTACATTTGCCTTGATAAAATGAAACTTCTTGGATTTCCCCCATGGTGACCACCCCCCTACCAGGCTAAATAATTAATACAGTCTGACGCAGATTTAAACAAGACATGCAGAAATTGAGATCCATCATACAAGACCTACTGAGGGAAGAGGTCATTGTATCACCTGATTTGGCTAATGCTAATCCTGATAAAAATGAATGACACATAAGAGTGGATCACCTCAAGCATCTCATTTTAATGGAATAAGAATATATTATGCACTGAGGAAAAAAAAGATCTCTATCTCATATTCTGTATCAAAATAAATTCCAAATGAAGAGTTTATTATAAAAATGAAATGATAAAATTTCCAGAAGGCCATATAAGTAAATATTTAGACAGTCTTGCTTTGAGGAAATACTTTTTTAGAATGACACTAAATCAGAAACCATAAAGGAGGGAAATGCAGGTGCACACTTAAATATAATTTCTTATAAAATAATGAAATATAAACAAAGGAAAAATGAGAACATTTCTAGGGTTTATAGTATATATGACAAAAAGTAATATGCATGACTTCTAAAGCTTCTTTATGAAGTATTTCTACATAAATAGAAGAATAGACAAACAAAACTCAAAGAAAAATGGAAATAACATTAAGAATACGACAGTATCTGTTTTTACTAATAAAAATTAAATAACAATGTGATAGTATTTGTATTATATCAAGCTGGCAAATACAGAGAATTAACACATAGCATTGGCTTTGGTGCAGGCAGATGGGAACCTTGATATGCTGGCTGGTGACAGTATAAATTTATGTACCCTTCTTAAAGTCTTATGTACTAGTCTACATTCTCCAGAGGAACAGAACTAATAGGATTAATATTTATTTATATAAAGAGGTTTATTATAAAGAACTGGATTATGAGATTATGTAGGTTGATAAGGCCCAAGATTTGCAGTGGGCAAACTGTGGGGATCCAGGAAGAGTTGATGTTTCAGTTCGGGTCTGAAGGCAGGAAAACACCAGTTCTAGCTTAATGTTTCCATTTTAGCTCAAAGGCAATTAGGCAAGAAAAGTTCTCTTCTGCTAGGGACAGGGTCAAATTTTTTTGTTCTATGTAGACCTTCAACTGATTGGATGAGGCCCACCCACATAACAGAGGGCAATTTGCTTATTCACTCTGTCAATTTAAATGTTAAACTCATTCAAAACCACCCTTGCAGAAGTACTCAGAATTATGTTTGACCAGATATCTGAGCACCCTGTGGAACAATCAAGTTGACACATAAAATGAACTATTTTCCTCTTTCTGCTTCCCCATATATATGCATATATCTTGCTTATCTGTGTTTGCAGATTATTAAACAAACATGAGCTAGGTGTATGATAAAATAATTTTTAAAATAAACTGTTACATTGTGGTGCATTATTTTTCTACTCTGTTCCTATATTCAACACATTGTGTAAGTATTGTGTTTACATATTGCTTTGTTTTTCTTAATATTTTAATTATATATTGCCAAGTTATTTAAACTATTTGAAAGCATAATATTAACTGTCTTCATGAAGCTTCATTATTTGTATAAGCCACACTTAATCATATTCTATTGTTAAACAATGGGAGTATTCATAATAGTGAAAAATTGGATACTGCGTTGTAAATATATTTTGATTCATAGTTCTAAATCTCTCCATAGGACAGAACTCTAAAAGTGGAATTCTTAATCAAATTAAGATTTTAAGAGTTTTGATATTATTATGAAATTTCTTCCAATTCAGTTGAATGAACTTTTCACTTGCCTTTCCAAAATGCTGTGTTCTTTACATCAGAAGTAAATGTGACTTAAACAAAAAACCTTTTCTCAATTTGAGTGGTAAAATATAGTATTGCATTTAATTTTTGTAACCTGTATGCCTTTGTTCTAATTATTTAGTGAGTGAGACTGAATATTTTTAACATTTATCAGCCAATTATTAACCATTTATTCCCTTGATTTTTCTGCACTTATAAGGCAGCTGAGGGGAATCTTATTCAGTATAATTTTTTAATCGTAAAAGCTTACTGCTTCACATATTTGTAGCTAATTTTTCCCCCAATCTCTGGTTTGTGAGCATTCCTTCAATGATATCAATATTTATTTAGCATTTACTGTGTGCCATTCATTAAGTGCCTTAAATATGCAATTTAATTAGGTTTCGTAATAGTTTTATGCCTAAATACTATCTCCATTTTATAGATAAGGAATGTAAGGCATAGAAAGTAAGTGTGTCATTTGATGCCACAGACTCTGGCATCATCCTGCCTAAACCTACTCTTGGCCCCATTGTCCCAGGATCTCAGAATTGCTGGACAACATGATCGAGACACATACAGGACCACCTGGAAACATGATAATATTAATAATGGCATTTTCCTCCATAGACTGAAGTACATCACCTTATTGAATTTACTGTGCTTCAAATACCTGAATCTCATTCCAGTTCAGAATATTCCCATGCTCAAATAAATAGAGGTAGCCATTGTTTGGCTGTATTTTCCTAGTTTTTACAAACTACACATTTGAAGAAGGCTATCTTATAATCACATACCTCAGGGTTAGTTCTGTACTGAATGAATTCCCAGGCCCTCCTGCTCTCACTTGTTCATGTTTTGAAATTTAAAATGGTATCTGTAGTTCACTTTGTGACTTTAATGCGTAATTTGCATTGATGATTTATCCCCATTAGAGAAGATAGATTTGCCTGAGTATTCAACACAGGATAGCAAATTAACAAATGTTAGTATTTGATCATATTTGCCACATGTGTATATATTTTCAGTAAGTAGTTGAAATCCACTTTATTCTTGCTTTCCAAGATTTCTTCTTCTTTCTCTACAAGCAGCCAGTATAAAGAATTTTAGGTGTCTTTCTGTCTTATTTTTCATATTTATACTATGAAAATAAATACATATTTTATGCAAATAGCATATATGTGCATATATGTATATATATATATCTTCGAAACACATAGTACTTACGTATGGTTTCAAAAATTAAACCAATGCCAAAGTAACTACAAGGTTTTTATATTAAATGCCCAATATGTGAAGAGATGTATCCATGTTTCTAATATGCCTTATTTATTCATTTCAACAATTATATATCACTTATTAAATACATCTACTCTAACTTATTTATTACCATAATGAACATTTAGGGCTTTTCCACTTTTTTCATTATTAGAAAAATCACTGTATATGTAGTAGTTCTCAAACTTGTCTCAAGTTTCCTTTACGCTCAGATTTATGCTGATTTTGTCTGACAACATTTATGTATTAAATCTGCAAATTAAAAATATATTTAGTTATTTAATTCATTTAAAAGTAGCAATAATAAACTAGTTATATGCTGATATAAATAATAAACTTTTTATTAAAAGCATATTGCATCTGGAATTTATAAGAATTTTTTTGTGGTCTGGTACAAGGCCTGGCAAACCACATTTTGTGGGCCAAATTCTGTTCATTGCTGTTTTGATACATCCTATAAGCTAAGAATATCATTTACATTTCTAAGTGTTTAAAAAAATAGAGTAATATTTCATGACATGTGATAATGACATGAAATTCAAATTTCAGTGTCCATAAAGATAGTTTTGTTGGAACACAGATAAGCTTATTCATTAGGTAATGTCTGTGGCAGCTTTAGTACTACAAGAGCAGAGTTGAATAGTTTGTTAAAGGAGGGCTAAATATTGAGATTATCCAAATCTTATATATCCTTGCTTTGTTTTTTGGTTTATTCTTTTGATCTGCTTCATCTCTCAGTTTTGGAGAGAGGTATGTTAAAGTACCCCCTTCTAATTGTGGATTTAGTTTTTCCAATTCTGTTAGCTTTACTTTCTGTATATGGAAGCCAAGGTTATTTTGCACAAACAAGTGCATGCATGTTGTAGTTCTATCATTTTGATGTTTCTTTTATCATTGTGAAATTTCATGGTGTCACTTTGTAATGAATTTTTAAAATTCAATTTTATCTAGTATTAATATTTTTACAACTCTGGTTAGTACTCTCCATTGAATTATATTAATTCTTTTATTTGTAATATTTTATGTCTTTTGTTTGAGGTAGTTGTAGCTCTTTTAAGCAGTAAAAGTTTAATTGTAAAACCCATGCTAATATCCTCTCTGCCTTTTCATAGATACATTTCAAGCATTTACCATATTGCAATTACTAAAATATTTGGAGTTATTCTAATTTATTTCGTGTTTTCTATCCATCATATTACTTATTTTCCTTATTCTTACCCTTTTCATTTCCTGTTATGCGTGACCAAAGATTCCCTATTGTATTCTTCTTCCTCGGAGTTAAAAAAGTCAAACCAAGTTTATTTTGTGCAAACTGTTCTTTCTTACTTTGTTGACAGCTTCTCTTAAAATTTAAATACGTATATTTAAAGTAACAAAGATGTAAAGATAATTAGTATATTTATCTGTTTCTTGGATAATATGATGGCTGTGAATTGCTTTAACACTGATTTTCTGTATTCTGGGTTATTGTCAAGTATTTAGTTCTATTTTTAATTTCCTCATGAGAAGTTATTTGTATAATAATTATTATTTTTAGTGACTAAATATAATTTAGATTCAAAATATATTTATCACTTTCTTCTCATACCATTCCTCCCTGGATCTTATGTTTCTCTTCTTGGTTCAATTTTCTTTTTGTGGTACTTAACCTTAACAGTTTTTTCTGATAATGTTGTGAGTAATAAACTCAGGATTTGGCCAAGAAAGTCTTATTTTCACTATAACTTTTGAATTGTAGTTAATGCAGAATCCGAAGTTGATTCTCATTCCTTTTTTTCATAATTGTCTTTGTGAAAGTGTATGTAATTTTTCTCCTCCATTTTAGTGATTTCTGGTGTCTTTATAATTTGTTTTTTAAATTTCTTTAAAAATATTATTTGTTATCTTGCTCAGAAATTGTACCTTTTCAATCTACCATTCAAGTCTGAAAAATTAAGCATTACCCTTTTTTCCATTCTTTAATCATTTTAGAATTTCTACTAGCCAAATATATTCAATCTTCTAATTCTGGTATATATTTCTCATAATTTCTTATTCATATTTTCTATTTATTTAGCTCATCCTTAATGATTTATTATATCTATATTCCATTTGACCATTTTTCTCTTCATATAGCAAATTTAGTGTCAAAACTATCTGTGCTTTTATGTTTGGTTTTAGTATAGGTAATTATTTCTTAAACAGTTTCACTGAGATATAATTCATATATTAAAATTCTTTAAAAAGTAGATAATTTAGTGATTTTTTTTAGTATGTCATAGAATTGTATAATCATCATCACTATCTAGTTTTAGAACACTTCATTATACTAAAAACATACCTGGTACACATTTACAGCCACTCTATAATCCTCCCTTCCCTAGGTAGGTAACCCCCAGGCATTTCTTGTCTCAATGGATTTGCCTGTGCTGGGCATTTCATACAAGTGAAATTATGCAATATATAGTCTTCTGTGACTGGCTTCTTTCAGTTAGGTTAATATTTTCAAAGTTCTCCCACATTGTAGCCTGTATCAGTACCTCTCTTTTTGTTGTCAAATAACATTCCATTGTCTGACTATTCCACATTTTGCTTATCAGTTTATCAGGTCATAGACATTTGAGTTGTTTGCATTTTTTGAACTCTCTTAAACACTGCTGCTATAAACATTAGGGTGTACAAGTTTTATGTGGAGGCATGTTTTCATTTCACTTGGATACATACCAAGGAGTGGAATTGCTTGGTTATGGGATAAATCTATGTTCAGTATTTTGAGGAACTGCTAAACTTTTTCCCATAACGGCTGCATGATTTTAAATTCATATTAACAATGTGCGAGGTTTCCAGTTTCTCAACACTCAGTACTTATACTAGGAAGGTTTTTAAAAATTTTTAATTGAATTTTGGAAAAGAGTCTTAGAACTTGTCAGGTTTGATCTCATTATTTCACAGGAAGCCAAGGTCAAGAGTGCCTAAATCACTTGTTCAAGGATATATAACTAGATAATGAGAGACCCAAGAGTTGAACCCAAATGTGCTGACTTCTTTTGAGATCAGTGCTTTCCCCTACTCATGTCATGTTTCTATTTAGAAAATGAGAATTAATAGTACAAGCTTGGAGGATACCCATTGGTTTACAACTTCCTTAGGGAATTCTCACACACCTGTACTTGAAGTGGACTACTAAAGGGTACAAAGACTATCATAAAAGTGATCAATACTGTATTTCATAAATGATGATAATCATAAATAAGTACTTAAGACATTTGATTGTAATTAATTCATATTTAATTGACTGTTTATAATTGAGTATGTTCTTAATTTTTTTTTTTCAAAGACCGAGAAGTTAAAAAGTTGTGTAGGCAGATGTTGAATTCCATGTATTTTAATGTTCTCACTTCTGGGGGCTACAGTGTGGAAAGTTTATGTTGAGCTTCTGTACCTTTCTTCCAGTTAAATAGCACCTTCTTAGAACAAAATCTAGAATGAAAAGGGCCTCTTTCTGTTGAGATTTGTGTAGTCTGAAATTAATAAAATCTAAAAAATGCCATTAATAAAATTCTGTAGGTGGGAGGGATGAAAAGTGTAGGGGAGGAAGAATTCAGGAAACTAGTCATCTAAAATAGCAAAGTGTTTTTAGAGCTTTATTATTCAAAAGTATTTTAATTTTTATGTTTTTTATTTCACTGGCACATAGAGTGAGAAACTAGTTAGTAATTTACTGGCAAAAAAGTTTTAATTTTGTCACAGAAATTGAAAGAAGGGATAACTTCTTAAACTGCCAGAAACATTTCCTTCTGTTTAATTACATCACATGGTGATAGTTTTAAACTTCAAAAAAGAAAGGAAAGTATGTTTGTGTGGTCCTGAAAATAATTGAATCATTTTAGTTATTGTTGCTTTTTTTAATGCAGAAGTCATAAGCCATCTCTATTTTAAAAAATTAAAACTTAAGAAATGTAACCTATGCCTCTTTGCATAAAACAAGAACCATAATAACTTGCCTTTATTTCACAGACTTTTTTCCAAGGTACTTATTACGCTAGTCTTCATGAAATCCTTAGGCAAAGGGAATCAGTGATCTACCAAGAAGCAGAAATAGCAGGCAAAATTTGATGTCTTTTAAAAGGCTAAATAGTCAATGAAATAGATTTTCTGCATTTTATCCTGTTTATTTAGGCAGGGACTGATCTAGAATTAAGGTCAATGATTTCTGACTTTTCATTCATTCATTCATTTCAGTTATTAAACACCAACCAAACGTTGAACTATGAGTTAACAGGCATTGGGGTAAACACTGGTGATATAAAGATAAGTGACACAGTGTTTCTGCCTTCAGATATTTCAGTCTAATGCAGAATAAAGAGAAGTAGATGGACAATTATAGCATAACATATTAAAAGTAAATTACAGAACATGGGGGACACATGGAAGAAATCATGCCCAGACTGGAGGTTTAAAGATTCTGGCAGTCCCTGTTGCAGAGTCTAACTTAACTGCAGTGTCTGTCAGTTCCAAGCCACTTTGACGACCTTCCAGAGGCATTACCTAAAAGTAATCATAAGGTCCAGAGTGCCATAATGTTCTCATTTCATGATCTTTCTTGCACTCATGGATAGGATGCAAAGTGGAATGGAAATGTCTAAGAGTGGTCACTCCTGGGTATAAACCATGGTTCACTCCCTCAGTGGCACTGTGACCTTGGAAAAATGATTTCATTTCCCTGGAATGCCATTTCCTTATTTGTGAAATGACAATAACAGTGAGGCAATTTGTAGGTTTAAATGAGAGAACATTAAAAGTGCTGATACAATTCCTGGCAATTAACGTGATTTTAAATCCATGAACATTCACTGACATTCATTAGCTTTTAAAATCATTATGATAACCAAACTCATTAATAGTAAAATTCAAAACCTTTAAACAAATGCCTAATAATTTAGTTCTATGGAGCAATATTTTAAATCCACACAGCACTCAGCATGGTAAGGGAGTTTCTCAAGTTATAAATAGGCTTTATTGCAAAAAAAGTAAGGAAAAATCCATTATTTGAATCTCATGAACACATTTTCACACACAAACCATATTACTAGTGAACAGAACCATCATAAAACATTTATTGCACACTATTCTTCGGGTTGATTCAGGTTAAAGCACAAAATCCTATTTAACCTACAAGTAAATGAAAGGCAAGAAATCCCTCGCATTTACTCCTTCACACATTGCAACTTAAATCCCCCCCTTTTTGGGTTTTTTTTTTTTTGCTTTTTAGGGCCGTACCCACGGTGTATAGAAGTTCCCGGGCTAGGGGTTAAATCGAAGCTGTAGTCACAGGCCTATGCCATAGCCACAGTAATGTGGGATCCGAGCCGCATCTCCTGCCTACACAACAGCTCGTGGCAACACTGGATCCTTAACCCACTGAGCGAGACCAGGGATCGAACCTGCATCCTCATGTATACTAGTCGGATTCATTTCCGCTGAGCCACAGTGGGAACTCCCTACAGCTTAGATCACTTGATGTAGCAGTTAATGGCCAGTTTCACCACTTGTATCCCCTTTTGCAGGAGTAGTAACATTGTAGGTTCCTGCATGGTTGTAGCAAACCACAAAATTTGTGCAAATGTGTCTACACCATGCGTTTTTACCTTACATAATATTTTATTGGTTTTCACATTTTTTTTGTAATGGTTTGGTAATTGATGTGGTGGATTATCATTTATGAAAGTCTCTGAGAGGTCTCATCAAATCCTTAATGTTTTTATTCATTTCAACAAACAAGAATGACTTGTAAGATCTAGCTCTGTGGTAGGTGTTAGGTATAACTAATAAATAAAGGCATTTTCCAACTCTGCAGTTTCTGTCACATAGCAAAGTACACTGCCACAGCATGCATTTGGCTTGGCTCATGCTGACAGTATGTAAATTCGAATGTGGTATAGTAATAATTTATTGTATATAAGGATACATGTGTATAGTATTATTGACAATATGTAGATTAATATGTAAGTGGTTATAATGGCTTAAATTTGATTTATTATCTATTTTTTATTATTTTAATGAAAAGATTTTTTATTAGTCTTCCTGCAAGCTTTTGGATAACTTCAATTTTAAAAAATCCTGAAATTACAATCTATAACTTTAACTATTGGCATTTGCATCCCTACATATTCTCTTACGAACTGTGTAGCCAGAAATATATAACAGAAATACAGGAGCAAATTAGATGCTGAAGTTAAACTATTATTAATTGCTCCTGTTTTCGTATTTTTTGTGTTCAGCTGAATACCCCTAGCATTCTCACTGAATCAATCAACCCTAATAAGTAACATTTAAAAAAACTCAAGCTTGTAAAAATGCATTTCTACTAAATAGTTTTCCATGTTTTTTAAATGTTGGGATTACTCTGAGATTTTAGATTATTTTTTCTTCTGAAAACCTGAACCAAGGACATAGAACAGAAACCAGCTATCTGCATCATCATCATCATCATCAATAACAAGAAATACAACAATAAGGAAAGTATATAGGAGCTCCACACCCATGCAGTACTTTAGGAAAGCAATGAGGTGAAAAAGAATGGGAAATATTTCCACTAATTAAATGGAAAAATTTCAAAGGAAAACAATGTATAAATGTATAACTTGCTAATATCTGACTTGAGGTGCTTTATACGTTATCCAAATTGTATCTTTCCCAAATCTCTTCTAAGTGCTAAGAAATTAAATAAAATTATTGAATTATTAATTAGTATTTACTGTAGGTATTCTAGGTCAATTTTGTGACATGATTTATTTTTTCATTAAATATAGAGAGATAGATACATTGCCATCCTTTATATAACTGCGTGTGTGTGTGTGTGTGTGTGTGTGTAGATAGATATTGTATAGTATCTATACATTTTATGTCATGCAATGTTCACCCACATTTCCTGTGGCATCGAGCTTGTGACTTCTGTGGGTGATGCACAGAAGAGCGTATTATTCCTGAATTTGTTGCAATGAGGCTACAACTAAGGGCAAGGGCTGACCCTGAAGATGTGGCTCTGAAATCTTGAGGCAAGTCTCAAAAATTTCTCCCAAGAGAAATCTCAAGACTACCCTCTATGGCAATAATAATAAACTTTGCCTTCCTCCTGTCAAGTTGCCTTATCTAAACAAATTTATTATGTTTACCCTTCCAGTCATACAAATGATGATGATGGCTGAGTATATTTTGCTAGAAAGGGACCTCCCCTCTGCCACTCTTTCTGTAGCTATGGGAAATACCCCAGCAACAAGTTGTAATCCATGGGTGGTGTGGATAAATTCAGCACTGGCGAGTGGTTCATGGGGCATGCATTGCAGTTTTGTAGTTAGGCACCTTGAACTACAAACTCAAAATGTACCACTGATGAAACTTTACAGGGGTTTATCCAAAGGGTAAGTCTAGACCATTTAGATGAGTTTCTACAGAGGGTAAGTGGATATATGAGAAGGTTAAAATTTTTCCTGACCTATTATAGGAGCTTCTAGGCAAAATAAAGCATCTGGGATATGTTAGTTGAAAAGCTAATCCTAATTCATTTCTCGGCAGGGGCACTGTAGGAGGCCAGAGGGTGAGGAGAGAGAGAGAAGAGAAGGAGGTGTGGTATCATAAAGTCTGTCAGAGCCATACTTGTGTGATTTGCACTGGATGTGTTCTTCCAAAATTAAGGGCCATTCTTCTTATGCAAAAATAAAAAATCAAAGGGGCATCCAGGATCCTCGCCTTAAAATAACCAAACTATGAAGGGTTTTTCACAGATGCTACAAGGTCCAAAGAGACAATATAAATGCATGAAGACAAACAGAGTGCTGCCTGTGGTGAACAGAAGAGCAGAGCATAGATTTCATCTAAAAGTGGCAGCTGCTAGCCAGTTACCGGTGACTGTTGTTAGGTAGTCCTATGGGCCTTGGGTTGACGTATCTGCTGATTTTCCAAAAGTGAGAACTTTTTTTCCTGTGAAATCAAGAGATTCTAAAGAGAGAGTGTAACTACAGTTTATACTGTGTAAGCAGTACAAAACATACCTATGGGTTGCCAACTTATCCCCTCTGAGTTATCATGAGAAATGTCCAGTAATACTGTATGTATCAGTAAGAATGCTTTTGAGCTACAAATCCGACAAACATTGAGGACCTTAGTAATTCCCTGAGCAGTCCGAGGATTGATTCAGTGGCTCAGTGATGTCTTCTAGAAGTCAGGCTTTTTTGTTCTCTGTTCTTCCATTCTCAGCATTTGGCTTTTTATCCTTAGACTTGTTGCCTCATGGCTGAAACGTCCCTTAGCATTTCAGCTTCACACGTCCCCATCAGAACAGGTGAGAAAGCTCTTCAACCATACCTCTCTCTCTTTATGAAAGAGGAAGTTTTCCCACCAGCCTCCACCAAATACCCCAAGAGACTAACTCTTGTCTCCTAGATCAGTGCAGGATCAAATGTGAGGGTGGCTGGGATAATGAGCAGCTGGCCTTTTTTACCTTAAAGTAGGGGGCGGACAAGGTGAAAGAGCGTTGATGATGGATGCTAGGAGGCTAACCAGGATGGTGTCAATTGTGTCACCCAGCCATTATAAACTTGCATTTCTTTCAGTTGTGTTCCCATAGCTCAGTTAGGACTCATACACCGAATGGTGTCAATATATTTGCCCTTCAGACAGAGAAGGAGATTATCACTGATAAGGAAAAGTCACAATCTCAAGGTTCAAGTCCTTGATGGAGAAGGTCATGGCAGCTTGTACTGATGTCATTTTATTATTATTTAGTCTTTCAATTAATTGGGACGTGAGTCATAGGAAAAAGTGTTTCAAAAGCCTTAAGGCAATTCATTAATTTTCTCTTTAAAAAAAAAAAAAGAGTGTTCTGAGAATGGTACTTCACCTCTGTAGGTTTTGTTCACCGAAAACCCTGATCCTGGTCTAACTATTAGAAAAACATCAGACAAACCCAAAGTAGGAACACTCAGAAAAAGAAAAGAAAAACCCAACCAGTGCTGGTCAAAACTGTCAATGTCAGCAGGGACAAGGAAATTCTGAGAAACTGTTGCAGCCAAGATAAGTCTAAGGAGGCATGATGACCAAATGCAGTGTGGTATTCCTGAAGGGTTCCTGGAAAAGAAAAAGGATCTTGGGGGAAAACAAGTAAAATCTGAATAAATTATCAAGTTTAGTTAATCATTGTTGGTTTCTTAGATTTGAAAAAATATACTATGATAAGATAAGATACTCACAGTAGAACAAACTTGGTAAGGGACAGGGGGATTTCTCTGTACTATCTTTGAGGATTTTCTATAAATTCTGTAGGAAAAGAACCATGTGGTTCCCCTACCCCCCCACCTCTCATCTCCCAGTAGAGCTTAGTTGTCAGCCTCTCTGTAATGCAAAAGTTTGGTATCGGCTTGGTTCTGCAGGAAATCTTCTGATCAATGAGTGTTTGTGTTTTGGGTCATATTTATTGGCAACTTAGTATTTTAGGGCAGTGACTTCTATTATCTGTCTAGATTATTTTAAGAAGTCTTATTGATGTTTTTCTTTCCTACATCTCACTCTGTTGTGAACTCCCATAAATCCCTTTAGCTGCTCTGTTACTTTCAAGCCCAGATAACAGATGCTGAGTTTTAAGGAGTTCACATCTTCTTCCTTGGGCCTTAGTCCTTTTGCTCCCTTGATATGATAGATTTCAGTAATGGTTTAGAAGGCAAATCCTTTTCCATGGTCAGTTTATTTGGAAGTTTATTGGAACCACACGACTTTGGATTCTTGCCTGGGATTCTTAGCTTCCTCTCTCTAGGGTCCAAAAAAACAACAGATACTGAAGGAATTGGACGTTGCGAATTTGTAAACTAGAACTCTAATAAGCAAGGCAGCATTAACGTAGGATGACATGATATTTGAGGGAAAACAGAATAAAATACAGATCAGGGAAGAGGATGTATGTACAGAATGAAATATAGAATGTAAGTATTCTGAAAGACTCCAAGTTTTTGAAATTTCCATTTCTCCTCTGCCTGTTGACATCATCCTTTTCTCTCTCCTAGAAGGCATAAGTGAATGTTACTGAAATGTGTGGGTAGTCAGAGATCTCAAAATGTAATTCATAGTAATTATTCTTACAGGCTTCTGAGCCTTAATTTTTTTTTTTCAAAGTATGGTTTCCAGACCTCTCCAAACAGAATAGACATCACTTAAAGAAATCAAATAGAAGTAAAGCTTTTTGATTTTTTAAATCCCTGTAATCAGATCCAATAAACCAATTTCTTTTCCTGCCATGTACAGAAAAGAGTGAATATGTGTATAGAAGGTACGTTTTCTGAGTTACCATACTGATAAAAATTCTAATTCTATTACTCTCTTCTTTCTGGATGAATTGGGGAGATGCTACCAAATTCTCAGAGGGAAAAAAAATGTGTTCTCACTGTTCTCATTCCCTTCTTTTGTAGACACCAGTCCTGCAGAAGTAACAGGCTCCTCTTCAAGGGAAAATAGTCCTTCTCACATGTTTGTGCATATTGGGAAACCAGAGTATTTCTTACTGTATTGATTCCTTTTTATGTGAGCCTAGGGTTGTAATTCTTTGAGGCCACAGAGAAGAAGAGAACTTTCAACAGAGTGAATATCTCTTAGGAAAGTGTGTAGCTGGTTGATTATAGGAAACGCTGTACACAGTTCTTGATAGCTGTCATAAATCTGTCTGCTGACCTTAGATACATGTACAGGACGCTTAAATATGTTTGGATTCTCAGTGTACTTCACATGCCACATAGCTGTAACTTGGAAATCTCTAATCTATTTGACCATAAGTGCCCTTTTTAAAAAATACGTACTGTTGTTTCATATTAGGGAAACTAATGGTCGTATAGCCTGCTAGAAGGAGCACTTAATGATAGAATTTTTGAGAAGGCAGTTTAGCAATATATATTGAATTCCTTAAAAGTGTATACTTTTTGACTTAGCAACTTCACATGTAGGGATTTATCCTAAAAAAATTAAGAATATGTTTGATATTTAGCTATGGCAAGAATATTTGTAAAACCATAATTTTTTAACGTGGAACAACTTAAATCTTTATAGTAGGGGAATGTTTAAGTCAAGTGTAGAACTGACCAAAATGCCAGTCAAAATTTTGAAATGATTTATAAGCTGTATATTTGTTCACATAAAAATATAGTCATACTAACTAAAAATGTTGACAAAATGGCAATGTAGTATAATACCTATATATGTCATTAGATTATATATATAGTTTCTTTAGTCTGAATGGAACAATGAAGTGATATGAAATTTCAGTAGATATTCTTTCAGTTCAGTAGTGCTCTTAAGTGAGTATATTCTTAATCACTCACAACAGTTTTTGAAACACAGTGGCTGGTATTTGCTGGTGTTATTATTTATTAAATCTGTTGCCTGGTCTGAGATCCCATTCATGGGTTGCTTGGAATAATTCAGTAATCCCTCTAGGGGTCTGAAAGTCTCAGATTGTAAACAGCTAATTTATTTTAGAATGTTCTGCAGGTTCTTAAGCCAAGTATCTTGGTTTAATTAATTCCCACATAATTTTTTAGCTATAAGTTCATTTTTAGCTCTTTTTTCTCTGATGCATTTGGACAGGGACCGTTGTTTTGTTTAGCCTGAAATAGCTGATTCTTCTTACTGAGACATTTTTTCCCCTCAGTCAAGGATCTTAAAATGTGAAGAATCCTTCAAAGCCCAGTTCAAACTCACCTTCTCCATAAAGTCTTCCCTGATCAAACATTTCCTATCTCTTACTTAGATGTGAAGTCTCTTAAAAGCAAGGGCTGAGCTATAAACTTCTTTTTGTTTCCCACCCCCACATCTATCATATTATGTTGTATACGTCAATTATGCAATAATCATTCTTTGAATTAATTATTTGATAGTGGCAGTGATATAGGAAATGTGAGTGCTCAATATAAAGCAACCCCTTGAAGAAGAATCTAATGAATTTCATTAATATTATCCATATGTAGTTACTATTATAAAACTAAATTTGATTTTTAGAGGTGCTTTAGTTAAAAAAAAAAAACTTGTAAGTGTCCCCTATGGATTGAAATCTTATTTTGTGTTTTTGGCATTAATTAAATGGCTATTAAGTATAATTTAGTCTGGAAAATCCCTGTCCCTATAATGTTTTTCTAAAAAATCTGAGGGGGAATCTGTCAACGTTTAATGACACTGCATGCTGTCGTTACTTGGAGAAGGTCCAATGACTGACTTTACAACATTCGTTCCAGAATTCTTTTTATTTCTAACAGCTGATAGGATAAAATTTCCCATGTCTGAGACCTACTTTAGAATTCACCCACTAAAAAAGAAAATTGAAAAAAAGAAGGGTAATGGTGGAATCTTTCTGCTTAATCATAAAAGTCAGAAAATGTGTCCCTATACCACTTTGATTTCCTTTTTTTAAAGTAACAGGTGCCTAATCACATTTAATTAAGAAAATCCTTTTTGTCTCTCTCAAATCCTTTCATCACCTGCTTTCCTGTCTCACACTTACTCTGTCATTTTAAATTTTGTGTCCTTGCCATGGATGTGCATTTTCCTTATCCACCAATGTCATTTACCCATTTCCTTCAGGAGAGTGCAACCCAGTCCAGGTCTCTCACTCTTAATGCCATCTGAACAACCTATTATGAGATTCTCAATTTGGCAGACAGGCTGCTGTACTTATTCAGAGCTGATAAGGCACAAAACACATGGTTGAGTTTCCTGAGGAATTTGACTATTTAACACCTCACAAGGCTGAATCTATTAAAACATAGTTTGTTGCACTTGTTTTTGCATTTTGTTTATTTCTGTTTTGGAAAGTGGTTTAAATAAATGAAAAACATAATTTGTCGCTTTCAAGCATTCAGTGTATTCTGTAGGTGCCAAGAAATATAATCAGGTGCTTATGGGCTCTTGTCAAATTTTTGGAACCTTTCTTATTCAGAACTAAGTATTGTAAATGATAATCCATTCCTATGTTTCCCCTTTTTGTTCCCTCTAGATTATCTAGGAAATTTTGATAAACATCACAGAATCTTCCTCCATAACTCATAACTCTCACTTCTACAGATTTGTTTGGAAACAAACAAACAAAAAATCCCTTAGAATTACCATGATAAGGAAAACACAATTTAATATTATCCCCAGAATAATTTCCTCTGCAGGGTTTGCCAAACCTTGCAAAACAATGACAAAGTTTATATTCCATTTTAAATGTGTGAATTTTAATACTGTATCCTTTAGTATCACATGGATGTGATCTTATCACAAAATGTACTTTTTCTTAGTGTTCTAATGACCATTTTGCTACTTCTATATGCTAATTTTCAGTTGCTGGTACAGTTATCATTTTGTTGGATAAGCTAGAACCTCACCAATATAAATGCTTATATTTGTACATGACCAATTATTTAAAATTCTTTTGCTTAAGACAGATTTAATTGTGAATTTGTAATTGTGTAATTATGGTTAGCATTTCTTTTTTTTTGTGATGTTCAAGTATCTTATTCTTTGAACGTTGAGCATCTTTTAAAATTTATTTTAGGAAGTTCCTATCCTGGCTTAGTGGTAATGAGCCCGACTAGTATCCATGAGGACGTGGGTTAGATCCCTGGCTACATTCAGTGAGTTAAGGAACTGGCATTGCTGTGAGCAGTGGTATAGGTTATAGATGCAGACTGCATACAGTGTTGCTGTGGCTGTGGTGTAGGCTGGCAGCTACAGCTCCGATTTGACCCCTAGCCTGGGAACTTCCATATGCTGTGAGTGTGGCCCTAAAAGACAAAAAAATAATAATAATTTAGATCACATGGGTATAATTCATGATATTTATGCCATCAGTTAGTATGTGAACTCCAGTAAAAACTTAGATACCGGGAATCTGATATTCACTAGGAATTTCCTTCCTTTTCATATGGGGTTGAGAATGCTACAAATGGCCTTAGCCAAGATAGCAGTGTTTGATAGCAGTCTTTTGGGGGACAATAATAAGGGAAAACTGAGAACTGCATTCTCCCTTGGTGCAGAAGGGGGAAATGAGAGAACATAGTTGGCTAGGTGGTTAATGTGCTAAGAACAAGGTATAGCACGACTCTAATAAAAAATAAGCCAATGTACTCAGAAGAGCATCATAAAATATGATAAAAATACTAACATTTTAGCTACCATAATAATACTCCAAAGTGTGGGTAAACGCTAATGTATCCCTTAGAGGTGGGTTATTTCCTTTCCATATTTTCCAGTACTGCAATGGACTGTTCTGCTCAAGTCTGGTTTAGAGACATTCAAAAAGCATCAGGGGTAGATAAGGAATTTTACTGTCTGCAATCTGCAGAAAATTAAACCAGAATTCAGTGCACACCTATTTCTGTTTGAACTCCTACTTTCACCCCGTTTATACCTTGGTTAGTTATGCCCATGTTAAGTTTTGTTTGCTTAAGATGAAGACCATACATTTTTCAGTTAAGTGCTACACTGCAGATCTAAGCACCTAGAATGATAACCATGAAAAATGAGTTTTCTAAAAGATAGCACTTTTTAGTACTGCAGAAAGACATACGCTGAATTTAATTCACTGCTTTATGTAATTTGTATTTATATATTTACATTCTACTTGACTTTATGACTTATAGTATTAGAAACAGAGAAGAAAACATTTTTGCTTTTCGATTTTAGTTTTGATTTTCTAATACGTTGCCCAGTGAAACTTATTCCCATTTCTTAATATCCGTGCAAAAGCAAAGGCTTCATATGACTTACTTGAAAGAAAGGTTATTTGTTCCTGAAGGTTATTTAAAGGGCTCAGAAAATTAATACCATTTAAAATGATTTTATACCATTTAATTACGGTTGATCTTAAGAATGAAAATTAAATTGGTAAATTTAAAGTATCTTCAACTACATTCTCATATAAAAGAGCAATTAAAAAGCACGCTCCTCCTGACTGGCCTGCGCTGGTGTGAGGACTGTTAGAAACCCAGGAGGATGGAGAGAGCAGCTCTGCCCCCAGCTCTCTAGCCCTTGTAACAGCACGGTCTTGGGAGCAAGCACGCTCTTGCAGTTTTACCACTAGCCTCTTAGTGGCCCCTGTGAAAGTTGTAAATGAAGTGCAGCTCCCCACAGTCTGGAATACGGGCTATAAATGAACATTTCTCCTTAAAAATCTGGACTCCTAGTGTATGATATGGGATTTTTTTTTTTTTAAAGGAAGTAATTGACAGGTCATTCAACCTGAAGTTAATTCTAACCACCTTTTGGTATCCTATGGATTTGTCAGATACACTCTATCCTTTCCTCTGCACTTCAGAATGCATTTTTAAGAGGGGTGGCAGTGGGGGGTGGGAAAGGAGGCATTTGGCAGTGTATTCTTTGTTATGTAAACGGTAAAAAAAAGAAAAAAATTCATTGACCTCAAATCAATCTGGAAGGATAATTCTTTTTTTTTTTTTTTTGTCTTTTGTATTTTTACAGCTGCACCCGCAGCATATGGAGGCTCCCAGGCTAGGAGTCTAATCGGAGCTGTTGCTGTTGCTGCCAGCCTACACCACAGCCACAGCAATGCTGGATCCTTAACCCACTGAGTGAGGCCAGGGATCGAACCCGCAACCTCATGGTTCCTAGTCGGATTTGTTTCTGCTGTGCCACGACGGGAACTCCATGGAAGGATAATTCTGTTAAGACAAACTTCTTTTTTCCTTTTTTATTTTTTAAAAAATTTTAATGGTTTTTATTTTTTCCATTATAGATGGTTTATAGTGTTATGTCAGTTTTCTACCGTACAGCAAAGTGATCCAGTCACACATACACATATACATTCTTTTTCTCAGATTTGTCCTCCATCATGCTCCATCATAAGTGACCAGATAAAGTTTCCAGTGCTATATAGCAGTATCTCATTGCTTATCCATTCCAAAGGCAATAGTTTGCATCTATTAATCCCAGACTCCCAGTCCATCCCACTCCCTCCTTCTCCTCCTTGGCAACCACAAGTCTGTTCTCCAAGTCAATGAGTTTCTTTCCCGGAAAGGTTTATTTGTGCTGTATATTAGATTCCAGATATAAGTGATATCATACTGTATTTGTCGTTCTCTTTCTGACTTATTTTACTTACTATGAGCATCTCTAGTTCCATCCATGTTGCTGCAAATGGTGTTATTTTGTTCTTTTTATGGCTGAGTAGTATTCCATTGCGTATATATACCACATCTTCATAATCCATTCATCTGTCGATCAACAATTAGGTTGTTTCCATGTCTTGGCTATTGTGAAGAGTGCTGCAATGAACATATGGGTGCATATGTCTATTTCAGGGAAAGTTTTGACTGGATATATGCCCAAGAGTGGGATTGCTGGGTCATATGGTAGTTCTATATTTAGTTTTCTGAAGTTCCTCCATACTATTTTCCAGTTTACATTCCCACCAACAGTACAGGAGGGTTCCCTTTTCTTGACACCCTCTCCAGCATCTGTTATTGGTGGACTTATTAATGATGGCCATTCTGATTGGTGTGAGGTGATATCTTGTGGTAGTTTTGATTTGCATTTCGCTAATAATCAGTAATGTTGAGCATTTTTTCATGTGTTTGTTGTCCATCTGTATATCTTCTGTGGAGAAATGTCTGTTCAGGTCTTTTGCCCATTTTTCAATTGGGTTGTTGGCTTTTTGCTGTTGAGTTGTATAAGTTGTTTGTATGTTCTAGAGATTAGGCCCTTGTCAGGTGCATCATTTGAAACGATTTTCTCCCATTCTGTAAGTTGTCTTTTTTTTTTTTTTTAAGACAAACTTTTAATGAAGGCAATTGCTTATGCCATATAGGAAGATACTCTTTAAGCTGTAGCACATGTATCCCATATGAGGCTATGAAGTTACATGGAATAAAATAAATACCATGAGGAAGAAAGGAGTGGGGCTTGTCATTCCCCTGATGCTGAGGCACCAATGAGAAATTTTCCTCTATCCTTGGAAAACCGTACTGAGTCAGCCGTGGGTTTTATTTTTTTATTTTTATTTTTAATTTTAGTTTTATTAGAGTATAGTTGATTTATAGTGTTGTGTCAATTCCTACTGTACAGCATAATGACCCAGTCATTCATATACATATATAACACACATGCTTTTTTCTCATATTATCTTTCATCATGTTCTGTCCCAAGAGATTGGTTATATAGTTCCCTGTGCTGTACAGCAGGACCTCATTGTTTACATGTAATAGTTTGTATCTACCAACCCCAAACTCCCTGTCCATTTCACTTCCCCCACCCCCGCCCCGACCCTGGCAACTACAAGTCTGTTATCTATGTTTGTGAGTCTGTTTATGTTTTGTAAATAGATTCATTTGTGCCATATTTTAGATTCCAACTATAAGTGATATCATACATATATACAATGAAATACTATTCATCCATAAAAAAGAACAAAATAATGCCATTTGCAGCAATATGGTTGCAACTAGAGATTCTCATACCAAGTGAAGTAAGTCATAAAAGAGAAAGACAAATGCCATATAGTATCGCTTTTATGTGGAAACTAAAATTTGGAAAAATGAACCTATTTAAAAAATCAAAACAGGCTTGTGGGCATAGAGAATAGACAACTGTGGTTTTTAGATTTTGGTTATTATAAAAGGAAGACCTTCTTGGTGATATATCTGTGGTTTCCTAGAACATACCTAAGGCAAAGGGGATGTTAAAAAACATTCTGGATGTCACCTACTCCCTCCAAAAGACAAACTAGTTACAATCCATTGATTTATTAGAAACCAAGTGTAATAGGAATTAATTCTTTCTTTGTAATACTCACTGTATCCATGCTAAGAGTACTTAGTAGGGTAAGAACAATGACTGCCTTCACGAATGACTGGCTCGTGAGAGAACTTATTTATAAACGCCTTCTTAGGCACATGCAGTAAAAGATTTTTAATAATTAATATATTGGAATATAGTTTAATAAAAATAATAAAAAAGTTAGAATCAAACATGCATCCAAAATTAGTTACTAAAATACCTGTTTCAATTTTTTATTCATAGATCATATTGTATTAGTCCCTGCATTGAGACAAACATCATAGCCTTTGGAGTAAATATCTTCCCAAGAAAACCAAGCTTAATAGGAGTCATTTTTCCAAACTGCAAACATCTTAATTACTTAGTTACTGGTTCTTCAAGGCTTAAAACTGAATATGTTCTGACCTGACTTGACAGACAAGTTCAGTATCTCACCATGGCGTCATTTCTGATGAGCATAGCAGGAAACTAGTACTGTCAAAATTCCAATTAATAGTCAAGAAACTCAGCTTAATGGTGCCAGGTAAAAACACGTTATTGTGGATTAAATGAGTACACTCATGTAAAATGCTTAAAACTGACTGACACTAAGTAAATGTTAGCTGTTACAATTGATATTCTGAATGATTACCAAACAATGAGTCAAATCAATAAGGTACATTTTGCATAGGTATGTAGGAAAGATATTCCCCAAACTGATATTGCTGCCTCTGAGTGAGTAGAGTAACTTCATAATCCTGGGCAAGTGACTTGGAAGTAGTTTTTTTTTTCCTAAGAGCTATAAACATATGTCTGAACTGCTCTGAATATTAAGGCAAAGCAAGTGCATTTGTTCGTCCCCAGCAATCTATGAGTAGGAGTGAAGATTATTTGGTTTTGGAAGTTGTAGGATAATGAAGTCCCTAGCCCAGCAGTTTTATTTCAGAGAGCATGTTTTATTTGCACGTGTGAAAATAGTCCTCCTTCTATTGAATCCCAGAGGGGCTTGATCTCAGCAGCTCCAAGGAAATGCACAGAAGAGAGATTGTTCTAAGAAATGAGCACTCTGAAAATGTCACAGCATTTTGCTGCAGCGTGGTCATTTGCTAACTATTTCTCATGTTATATCTAGCCTTTTTAATATCAAGGGTCTTTTTAAAATGCCAAAGATACCCCTCCAAAAATACACATGAATCGGGCATTTGCATTTGCTCATAAAACTCTTTTGCCTTTTCAAAGAGCACTGGGTTGGAGACAAGGACATCTTTCTGTCTTTTCGCTGAGAATCACTCACTCAGAGCACCATATAGTTTCCCTAATTTATTTATGTGAGTGCATCATGGGGCACTGCTCCCTTCATACTTTGAAAAGACCGAAAATCTATTAAGCCTTTAAATATCAGCCATTCTGCTCCCTGATATTTTATATACTATGTGGAAGAATATTGTGATTATCTACTGATGCTTTCCCATGATAAGCCCTATCCGGTCATAAAAATGTGTCCATCTTCTCTTTGGATGATCATGGCCTTTCCATGCCTCTACTAGCTGACTTTTACTAGAGGAAGACTTTATTTCCCATCTCGGTTTTAATCATCACCACCACAGCTCCTTTTATTACCTGCCTGGCTCTCTGATCTCTACTCATTACTTTCTCCCTTCATTCTCCAAATTGACTTCTTGTTTTTTCTCTTCCTTGTGCCTTAGTTCCTGATTCTCCATTGAGCCATCACAAAAGGC
Source organism: Catagonus wagneri (assembly GCA_004024745.2). Taxonomy (NCBI): domain Eukaryota; kingdom Metazoa; phylum Chordata; class Mammalia; order Artiodactyla; family Tayassuidae; genus Catagonus; species Catagonus wagneri. The sequence continues at coordinate 15,270,336 of PVHT021183629.1, read as the reverse complement.
TGCCGTTTTGTGAACATGAAGAAGAGGAGAGTATGTTCTGTTTGTGACATAGGCACTTAGCATAGTACATCAGATGTGCGTCTTCATGGCTGTGTTCTTTCTTCCTGAGCATTCGAGGCCCTCTTGGGATATTGCTTCTGAGCAGTGCTGGAAGCTTGTGTGATATCTGGATCTCTGTTACTGGGAGTGATGATGGTGCTGAGGCTAGGACTTGAGGAATTTGATGAGGTAACAAGCTAGAATAATTCTGAAATCAGGAGCTAAGACCCAGGGATTGACAGCACACTGAAATTAAAAGTGGAGCCAGGAGAAGAGAAGATCATAAGGCCAGAGAAGGATAGGAGTTAGGTCACCCAAGATCTGTGGGCTTCCTAGAACCCCCAGCAAGCAGTAGAGTATTGAGTCAAAGCAAGTATCCCACAGTTAAGGGACCTGCTGTGGACACTTTCAGAAAGGAGTGCTGGTTCACCCTTCATTCAAGACCCGAAATGAATCTTGCTTTGGTGTGGGCCTCAGGGACACAAGATCGTCTTTGTATAGGGATTGGCAGCCAACAGCCAAGCTGCACGCGGGGCTGCACCCTTCCCTGGGACATCTTCTGATATACAAGATCCCGGGCCATGAGTCGCCCGCACCAAAATTCTGCACTGTCAACAGGGTGAAGTTCAACATTCGTCTTAAGCTCTGGTCCTCAAAAGTACTCATGCCTCCTTCAAAAGGGTTGGAAGGGATTGACGAATTTTCATTTAATTTTTCCCTCGTGTTATTCCACACGTTAACTATTAAAAGCACACTGTGCTGATTGAACGGGATGTGAGTAAAGGTGACGCTCACAAAAGTTGATTGTAAGGACTCTGCAAAAATTGTCTATTCACAAAAGTAAATGCTAATTCTTAAGTAAATTAAGTGATCACTTATTTCAGGGGTGTAACTAAGAGATGAGACAGATCAGGAATCTGAAAAAGAATAATTCTAATTTGTGTGAATTGTGTTGTGTCTTTGAGTAATAACAATGCAGACACCAGGAACTGTAGAATTCTCTTTACTGAGGAGGAAGAAACCGAGACCATTTTTACTTTAACATTCATTCTTCATCATTTCTGCAGGGTAGTTTTATTTCAGATGATTCACTCCTTTCAGAGCCCATGTCTCCTTGGAAAAATGTTCACCTTGGGAAGGTAGAAATCCCACATTGACTCTTACATGACTCTTTTCCTGACCATGGGATTTTCAAATGAGCTCAGAGGAAAGATGAGTGTCTTATGCATTTTGCTGCCTTATGCTCTGCATTGCAAAGATAATCCAAATACCTCAAATGTGTTTTCAGTAGAGCACCCCTTGCTACCTGCAGTGTCCTTGAATACCACTGAATGTATCATCAGTTTTCCGATACCTATAGCTCAGAAAAGAAATCTAACAACCATGAGACTATAAAACATAAGTACTCCCCATAGTAATAGTAAGATAAATACACAGTCATATTGGTAACACTTCCCTGGAGGAACTCTCTGCTGGAGCTTATCGTGTGTTTAAAGAAAAATATAATCAGACAAATTAAATTCCATATTTTTCTTCCTATCAATGCAATTCTTTAGTCATACCCTTCTATGAGAAGCTGAGTTGCACCACTGCTCGCCCCTGGCCCACCCCGCCCATCCTTGTTCTTCAGGAGAGCACAGGTAGCCGATCCACAAAGAGGGCTCAAGACAGAGGGAGCACTGCTGCAGCCCTGGAGAGGGGAAATCATCTGTCCTCGTGTCAGATCACCATTGATCTTCTCTTTTTCTAAGTTAAACGTGGTGTGTCTTTTGGATCTAGAAGCAGCTCTGAACCCTGGTGAACGGAAAAGCAGATAGGGCCTCCTCATTGGTCCTCGGGGGAAAGGAAGTCTCCATTTCTAAAAGGTCCTTTAGAGGAGAGGACAAGTATGAACATGAGCTGATGGATGTGTTTGCAGAGCACAGATTATCAGTTACAGGCTCATCCAGCCCAGTTCACAGGTGTGTTGCGTAGCTGGCCCTTTTCCCTCACTTGAGTCAGACTGGAGAGAATGGAAGCAAGGCTGAACTTTCTCGCTATGTCCCATTATTTAGTGTGGTTCTCCTAGGACCTTGGCATTTTGTTCTAAGTGTGTCTCTCTTGTACACAGTGTGTAGTTATGTTAGTTTATGGTTCAATAGAAGTCTTTTTCTTTTCATTGGAAAAGGCAGACCTTGTTGACATGACAGAAATGCTTGTTCTTAGTTCTGTCACCATATTTTTTGTATGCTTTCTGTTTTTAAGTATAAAATCTTATGTTGCAATTTTCCTAGCGATTAATCCTGTGCAGTATACTGAATTCTCAACATTTTAGGCTCATATTTTGATTCCTAATTATGAGCAAGAATAAATTCAAGATATGAGCACATTTATCATCCTCTATATCTATATCAGATTCCCTCTATATCTGAATTTGAGTTGATTATATATTTTATTAGTGTTTATCCTTATATTTTAAATATATTTATACTTTTATTTCTTGCTTTATCCATTTAATGCCTTTTGATTGCTTGGCTAAGAAAAATCAGCTTACTTATACTGTCCTTAACTCTCCCTTCTTTCACTAACAATTGTGATTGTTATCATTTCTGTATTATTAGGGATTGAGACATTTATATTTTAGTCTGCAATAACAATGTACTACTTGTTTTCCAAGTCCTGAGATTAAGTGAATTTAATGATCACAGCCATGTCTTTTACTATAAAAAGCTAAAGCTTGTTCTCTTTCACTTTTTCAAGAAGCTCAGGGAATATATATATTTATTGCATATAGACTTGTATAGGCATGGATCTGCTGCCTTTAAGGAATTGTTAGCAGATTTTTATAAATTCCAGGGTCCAGTTATCAGGCAGTTAACCCAGAAATTCTACTTCTAGGTATTTACCCAAGTGAAATGAAAAAAAAAAATAGGCCCACCAGAAGACTTGGGGTATGAGTGTTCATAGAAACATCCTCAATAGCCCAAGGCTAATGACAACCCACATGCATGACAGTGGTGGAATAGATGGACAAGTCATGTTGTATTCACACAATGAACATTGCTTGACAAAATAAAAGAAATAAACCACTAATAGATGCATCAAAATGGATGAATTTCATAGACAAAATATGGAGCAAAATCAGGTGACCATAATAATAATCGAATGTAGGTTGTTTTGTTTTTCTTTTTACGGGTGAACCTGCAGCATATGGAGGCTCCTGGGTTAGGGGTCAAATCAGGGCTGCAGCTGCCAGCCTACACCACAGCCACAGCAAAGCCAGATTTGAGCTACATCTGTGACCTACGCCGCAGCTTGCGGTGACACCAGATCCTTAACCCATTGAGCAAGGCCAGGGATCAAACCCACATCCTCATGGACACTATGTCGAGTTCTTAACCTGCTGAGCCCTAACGGGAACTCCACATATAGATTTTGACATCTTCCCACAGGAACAGTATTGTCCTCGAAATCCAGAGACCTAGATTCCAAGCTTTAGTATGCAGAGCAGCTTGTCAAACTCCAAACTTCTGAGGGTTTTACTTTCACTGTTGATAAAAAGAGAAACTTAGGTGATACTGTTTTCACTTTTTTGAGGTTCTAAATCCGGAGGATTTAGTTATTTGTAGTTTGCATGAAAAAACATTGATCAAGTCTTCCTTTCCTTATAATGTGTGTTATAATCTCTAATGACGTTTCAGTTTGAACATGGTGATTTCTAAGCCATTGCATAGAATTGCTATATATCCTAAAAATGAAGACTACAGGGATACTAGTGAAGATGATCAAGTTATATCAGGTTCAGCATTCCTTTAATTACTCATTTCATATTAATTATTTCCTCTTCCAGTCTAATAATAACCAAGCTTTTAGTTATTAATTCAGCAAGTACATACTGAGTTTCTATCTTGGATCTGTATACAGGCCTATAAATCTGCTTTATTACTGGTTAGGGAATTGACTTTATTATGTCTGTTTTCTTCTTACTGAGGCAAGACATATGTAAAAGACATCTATTCTTTATAAATGAACTTAAAGTACCCTCCAATTATTATAATAGTTCAACATGCTGAATTTTTCTTTCTACCAGTGACGTATCTGTTCATAAAGGAAATTGGGATGCATGGAAGTTGTAACTCTTGGAGAAAAGAAAGCAGAAAAGAACATAAGAGCAAACATCTCTAAGGATTTTAAGGACTTACAGGCCACACATGAAGTCCTATCTAGATCCATAATTAATATATAGATATGGCTACTTAGAAGAATTCTGTTTACTTTCTAAAGTAAATATGCTTGATTTCAACAGTATTCCATTCGATTAGCTGACATTTCCTGCTAACCATTGTTTTTCTTCTCATACTAAAAACCTCTTTACTTATCTTTCTTAACGATATCTCAGAATAAGGTAAATATCTATAAATGCTTGTTTGGGAATACTTAAGTAAGGATCTACAGCCTCATGTCTGAAGTAGCGTCAAGCCTTCTTTGGACTGGGGAGAATGACAGTAATACTGGTGGTGTGTTTGTCCCCAGCCCTTCATCCTTTCCTATAATCTCACCCTTTGACTTTGAAGTTCCCCTCAGTAGGAATATATTTCCTATCCCATCCAAGTTGGGTGGGAATGCCAGGGTGCCAGTTCTGAGCTACATCTTAAGAAGCGGCACAGTGTTTGTGTTCACCCATTTGGCACTTCTGGCTATTGCCATGAGAACAAGCCTCAGATAGTCTCCTGGTCCCAGAGCAATATGAGAATGTGATGCAGAAGTGTCCCAGAGGCCTGAAGACCAGCAACTGTGGTTATATTTATTTATTGTCTGCCACTGTATTTCAAGACTAGTTTATAAATAGCATTCTTGTGACAATAGCTGACTGGTTCAGGCAAGAAACACAAAAAATGGTATAATTTCCTCAAGTTCATATTAAGAGAAATCCCTTTTAGGTAGGATACACAGGTCAAGCAGATGAAGAGTTTTTTAGCACGTGATTTTCACCATACTGTGGTATTTAGGTTTCATTTTTTTTAACGAATAAGTGGTTGCATGACAACTTGTGAAATCTCTTACGTTTTCAATTTATTCAGAAGCAGCAGACAAGGATCTGTGAGACGTACACATCCCTATTGTATTTTCCTAGGAAGATATAAAACTATGTAATCCACATTTGTAGACTATAAAACCATGTCCCAGAAATCCTCACGAGGGATCTGACAATTCCAGCTCGGGACAGACACAGTCTTCAAAGGAGACACATGCAAGTGTAATGAATAAAACCTAGAAAGACTACCCTATACTTTGGGCACTGTAGAGAAAAATATATGTGTCTGAGAGAGAAAGAGAGGGAACAGGCTGATTTTTAACAGAAGGCTATAGAACACAAAGTTTAGGACAACTTAATAAATAGTCTTGGGGAGACACAAAGTTGCAGAGGCAAGGAGGAACAAATTGAAAAGAAACCATTGACAATCAACAATACACAGACAGAAAAGAAAGAAAAGATGATGGATGTTGCAAGTAGCTGACTTCCAGTCCAGAGAAAACCCATGTGCTTTAATTCTTTTAAGGGCAAAGGCAAGTAGCAAATCAACCTTATCTGTACAGAAGGGAAACATCAAAAGGGTCAAAATGTGCTCTTATATCCACTTGAAAGGATAGGAGAAGGAAAAGATAAGGTGAAGTATGATAGAGGCAGAGACAGAGTGCCACGAGAGAGGTACATTGATTGGGGGGGGGGCGAGTAGAGGGAAAGATACCCAATATAAGTCATGTTCCCTGTTTTAGGGAGAAGGACACTCATTCTACGGTGTTTATACAGGCAAGGAAGAGCACAGAGTCCTGCAGGCAAGGACGAGAGAGCAAAAGTCAGATGGCAGAGTTGAAGAGTGGTCAAAGAGAGCGGGCAAGCTGCAAATAGCTGTTCAAAGTCTGATAAGAGTTAGGGACAAATAGAAGAAAATTTGAACACAGAACTTTGTCATTAGTAGAAGCAATCAAATAGTAGGTACAGAAAATTTGATCTCTTATTTCCTCAGAAAGCAGTAAGTTCCTGAATCTTTATGGAACGTGTATGAGAACCTTTCCAGGGGATAACTGCATTTACCTCATTTTTTAAAACTCATTTTTTTACATTATTTTCTTTTCCAAATGTAATAATTGTTACACTCAAAAGAATTTTTGTCATGTGCACACACACACATGAATTATAAAGTGCAGTAATAAAAATGTATACCCACAGACACACCACCCAGACCCAAGTACCAGAACATTATAAAAATTCTGCATCTACTGGTGTGTCATATACCCTTTTTCCTTCCCTGGCTCTCTCACATAGATAGCCTTTATCTTGAATTTTCACATTGCTTTTCTGCCCCACGTGTACCCAGTGAAATTTCTAGCACTTCCCTACTAGGCTGAGTTGAATATATTCCAAAACTTGTTTGTTTTTTTTTTTTTAAACAGCAGGAAGAATAAAAGATCCAAGTCAATTCAGTATTTTGACATTTCTTGACCAGTCACTTTCCTGGGGTCTGTTGAACTCTCCTTACCACCCTGGTCCCCCAGATGTCAGCATGTAGTGTGTTGACATAGCTGCTTTTCTTACCTTAACACAAAAGGAGTCCACCTCCCAGGTGATGTAATTGGCAGTACTGAACTCTTCAGTTGAGATTTCTTCCCTCAGTGGTACCCAGGGGAAGTGGCTTTGGGGAGTCAAGAATATTTAATAACCAAAACAAAATGAAAACTGTTTGTTAAAAACGGTATGCATTTGAAAAGGGATGTTGTGTTACTTCTTGTAGCATATTTGCAACCACATATATAAATATGAACGTATCTATAAGCCCTTCCTGCCTGATGTATCCACATTTACTTACTAAGATTTGTGGGTGTCTGCATTTCAAGCCGCCATTATTTCTACTTTCGGTAACTTAAGCTGTTTTAAATATTACGTGACGAGATTTAATGGTCATTTAACACTTAATAACGTAGAGCTGAGAAAGAATTTCCTTGGCAACTAAAAAGATGAAAAGAAAGGAAAAGGAGAGAGATAGAAACATGCAGGGAGACAGAGGGAAATCATCTGTGTTAGATTTCACTGTAAAGCATTCTTCTACTTTGCATTCAATTAATTCTTATAGTACTACATATTTTGTGTAACGTCAAGGTTTCTAACTTGTATGACTCATTCTTCCTTAGCAAAATTAAAATTTTTACTTTTGTATATACAATGTCTTCATCTAGGGTAGACCCAAATACATTTTTTTTCAGGACTTCACATCTGATAAAATGATCACATTTGCTGTGTTTTTATATTTTATATTTTTTATATTATATTTTTTTCAGGACTTCACATCTGATAAAATGATCACATTTGCTGTGTTTAAAACAGAAGTCAAATTGTATGTAATACAGTTAATATGATGTATTATTCTTAAAATAAGAGAATGATATTAAACCCCTTAAAGACACACTGTGTCTTGTCCACTGCAGTAGACCAATCTCAATTTCATCTCAGAAGAGAATATAACAAGTAGCTATAAATTAATATTTTCCTTGGAAAGTATCAAATTATATAGTGTCTATGAAAGTGCTCAGAAATTCTAATACGTATACATATCAGGAATAAAATACACTTTGGGGAAATTTCAGAAACATATTTTCTAGTAAACTCCTAAATTTTAACTCAATATATTTTTGATATCTGTATCATTAGAAATACCTTAGTGATAGGGAACCTTGGACCCTTTCTCTGATAGAAGCTCAGTTTTTGAAATCTTGTGTTGGTGAAATATAAAGTCCACTGATTTTTAAAGATGAAAACTATTTCTCCAAATATGTCCATCTCAACCCAGTGTCATGTCAGAGTCTCCTATTGGCCTCTCTGATGCTCTTGCTAGCAAAATATATTCACTTGCCCACCCGCCCTTGAAATTTCCTGTAACCACCACAAATCCTTTATTACATTAGATTCAGAATTGTTGTCATTATTTTTTAACTGTGTTAAATTACTTGCCCTCTAAATTATGCTCCAGATCATCCAATGGTCAGCTTAAATATCTTAAAATTTACAAAAAGCAATTATAGAATACATTACATTGTATAATCAATAAATACCAGAAAAATCAGCTCTTGATCTTATACCTGAGCTAATGTAATTCAGGAGAAAGGTATTATTTGCTTTTGGGCTTTCAAAGCATTATGGAAATCTATAAATACAAGAAGTCCCTTTTTAATAGCTGTTCCATCTTGAAAGCACAAAATCTGTGATTGAGTTTTGCTAGATAATCAGTGAAAACTGACATAGATTACTGAGACCTTTTTTGTTTCATTTGTCAAAATGGTTTATCAGATAAGCTTTTCATTCTATATTCAACACATAATTGAAATATAGTTTAAAATGAAATCTATTCCCGTTTATGAGAACATTCACTTATTAAAGGTTAAATAAAAGTTGAAGAGTATTTAATTTATCTTGAATACAAACGACTTAGCTTTGACTATTTAAATATTTAAATATTTAATGATTGATTTCCACCAATAACCAAGACTTTCCATGTTCCTAAATATATAAGCATATATATTTTTAAAAAATATGTGGGACTTAACGTTTTTTTTTTTTAGTATTTTTGGAATAATTTTAAGAAGTAATTTAGAGTGAGTTTCCATCGTGGCTCAGTGGTTAACAAATCCGATTAAGAACCATGAGGTTGCTGGTTCGATCCCTGGCCTTTCTCAGTAGGTTAAGGATCCGGCGTTGCCGTGAGCTGTGGTGTAGGTTGCAGGTGCGGCTCGGATCCCGTGTTGCTATGGCCGTGGCGAAGGCCGGCAGCTACAGGTCCTGTTAGACCCCTAGCCTGGGAACCTCCATATGCCACGGGTGCCACCCTAGATAAGGGCAAAAAGACAAAAAAAAAAAAAAAAGAAGAAGAAGAAACAATTTAGATAATCTCTTACTAGTTCTGTAATCTTTGTGTTCAAATACATATATAATAATTAGAAAATCTATTACTCTCTTTTATACTTACACTATCATATGTTAATCTACTATTTTCTTATTTTCAAAACTTAAGGAAGATTAATCAAACGATTTTTTAAAATTCCTTAGAAGTTTATGTTGAATGCCACTACTGTTATGGTGCTGTGATCAATAGCAGAAAGTTTCATAAAGAAGTTTAGAAAATTAAAAAAAAAATCCTTAGAAATAATAAACTTTTCTTTGGGAGTTAACATTTCATGCTACTAGGAATCCAAATCTATCTTCCTAACTTACAAATTTTCTTTCTGATAACTTTGCATAGAATGGATTTTGGAAAAAATAATCATTTTTAATCCAGAAAGAAATGAATGACATTCACATAGCTAAGCAAATAAAAATTGCAGAACTTGTTTTATTATGCATCGCTTGGAATACTGTGCCCTGAAATAATTTTCACATTTAGTCAAACTATTGCATAAGAGAGCAGTAATTAAAACATGTGAATGCATCTTCTTTAATTATGCCTAATTTGTATGTTGCCTATAAACACTGTTGAGATGATCTCAGCTGATATAGAGTAACACATATTTAAAGTAACATCCATAATTTCAGAAATTTTAGGCTATAATAGTACTTGTTACATAGACAGTGTTTACAAACTAGTCTTATCTAGAGAGGAAAGATGTCGAGATATCATTAAATGATGTGAGGGTTAATAAATTTTCCTGGGTCATTAGCTAAGAATCTTTGATACATTGATGTTGAAAATTTTTTCTTTTTTCACTGAAAAATAAAAAACCACTTTGAATTAACATGACATTTTCCTTTGCAAGAACTCGAAAGGCTTGCCATTGTTTCTGTTTCCACAGTATTCTTCTGGGGAGTAAATTTTAAATGTGTAGAATTCATTATTTTATGAATAAATGACTTAGAATTAGAGTTAGTGTTCAAAGGACACTTAGACATCATGGTGCCGGATACTGCCCCTCCACCTCTCTGATGGGTAGGCATTTGTTCTCTACTTAAATGTGAAGAATGGCAGGGCACTTCTTCATAAGGCTTTTCACTTGTGATTTGCGCTGGTCGAAATTGCTCAAAAAAACTTTCTCCATTGAGACATTGTCAACCCCTTTATGACTTTTCACTCATTAATCTTAACTTTGACTTTCAGGGCCATACAAATAAGATTCACCCTTCCAAGCCTTTCCAGAGGCTTTATGCTCTAGTGGAAGGGAAGCAGACCGCAAACCAGCACATCCGGGGTCAGACTCGATTGCACCACATTCAGCTGTGGGACATGAAGCAAATCACAACTCTGTGCCTCAGTTTCTTCATCTATAGACTAAGAATGATGAGGCATGCCTGCTCTCCCTCCAAAAGTTAAAGAGCTATTGTGAAAATCGAATATAATATCCTATGGGAAATACTTTTCTGAAATACAAAACACCAGGCAAATTGGTTATTGTTTGCATTGATAGTTCTTCAACTCTCCCATTTCCCCTCTAAGTCTTCCCATTTTCAGGGCAAATATTCCAAGCACCCTTAACTATTCACTGCATGGCACAGATCGATGTTTTTTCACCATTCTAGAGTCTCTTTGGTTTGTCAATGTTTCTGTTTAGATGATATCTAGAAAGATGACTGTGCTGGGTGCTTAAATTTATTTTGCCATTTAATCCTCAAAACATCTATTATTATCTCAGGCGAAGGAACAAAGGCTTAGAGAGATGAGAGGATATACCAAAGGTCACTCAGCAAGGATGTGATAGGGCTGAAGTTCTAGCTGAAGCCTGACTTCAGAGCCTGTACTCTCAATCCATCGTGATCGTCTGTGCTTGCCACACATGATGTGGTGTTGCCATTTATTCTTTCATTCAGGGTATGATCATTGAGTATATTGCTCTAGGTACTGTGATCCAGAGGTTGACAGGGCAGAGATTCTGTCCTCAAAGAACTGTCCACGGTATAATAGAGAAGTTAGATAAGGAAATAAATGATTGTCAAAATGCAACATGATGAATGTCCTAACAGGGGTGAGAACAACCTCGCCATTATCCCCTTGTCTGAGCACTCTGTTTTCACCGATGCAGCTGAAGATTCTTTTCTTGTAAAAAATTTCTTGTCAACTAGCGCCTGGCTGACAAAGCCTTGGCAGTGTTCACACAGAAGACAGAATGTCCCTTACCAGACACATCATCGAAGGGACTAGTGAATCACAGAGCGGGTTAAACAAGGTGAGCTGTAATGTGCTTTGAAACTTTAGATTCCATGAACTTGAGCTAGAGTCAAATAAATTCTGAAGTCATATTTACCTAAACTAATATCCCGCACATCCTACACATCTGAAGCTGATTGTTTAGAAGCTAAGTGCAAAACTTGACATTTTTCCCTTATGAAATTCCTCCCTGTGAGATGTAGTTGAATGTGCTTTTGGAAACTGCTTTTATCATCCAGCGTAACTGCTCTCAAGGCCAACCTTGTGTCTTCTGTAAATGTTATCTGTATGCCCTCTTTGTCCTCATTCATCCAACAGAATTTATTAAACCTTTGCTCTGGGCCAGGTGCCATGCTGATGCAGGTAGGAGAGGCACTCTCAGGTGAGTTAATGGAAGAGTACAGTGTCATGGTCAATGCCATAACTGAAAGGGGAATGCAGAGAAGGTGGCACCCATTCACGGCTGGGGGTGGAGATGGGACAAAGGGGGAAGACTGCCTAGCTTGGTGCTGAGACACATGTAGGGCTATAGTGTGGGAAATGAGGGGCAAACAGAATGATGCTGGACAGGTCTTTCAAGAGCCACTGAGTGGAGAGCCCTCAGAAAACTGCAATTGACAACCGGCTCCAGACTCACATCAGTGAGCCTCTTGGTGAGTGAGGCCTGGCCTTTTGGCCAAAGGTCTGTGTTCTTTACTCATCCTTGGTGCTATTGTGTATAGGTCAAGAAGAAGGGGGAGAAGAGGAAGGAAAGGATCATGAAGAGGTGAAGAAGAAAAAGGAAAAAGAAAAGGGACTTTTGACTGCTAAGTGCAGAAATACAAAACTGCAAGGGAAGCACTTCGGGCAATAGAGAGAGCGTACCTTAAGTGACAAAAATGGGAGAATTACCTGGAAGGATGCCAAATTCTTAGTCTGGAAGCAGCAGCTCGAGTCTGCTTCTAAGAATCCTTATATATTGGGTATGTTTGTTTAAAATTAGGTAAGAAACTAGAAATAGATTTGCTATGGCAACTAATCTACCCCAATACAAAAATAAATTCTAAAGACATCCTCTTTTATAGGTAATATTGCTCAAATGATAAAATTATGGAAAACCAGTCAGTCTTGTGTACAAACTCAGTTAATTTTTTGATGAGGAACAACAGGAAAATCATTAAAAAACATGATGAAGAAAGCTAGGGACAATTTTTAACATCAATCATTTATCCTAAATCCATTAATTGTTGTGTTTTTCTAATAATAAATTGTCACCAAGTCATCTTGGTTTATTTAAGTTTCCAGGCATTGTGGCAATTAAGTAGAACCAACATTAATTAGGTAGTTTTTAAAACCACTTAAGTAGATTCATAATAAACCTGACTTCTACTACCACATGGCTTATGGGACTGTCCAAAAGTTTTGTTCAAATGAACATGGAATTTTAAAGAAGACTTTAAGAATTCCTTACCTTCTTTATATATATGATTTTTTTCAGAGGTGCTTTCCTCCTCCAGGAATTCCTGGCAACCTCACCTCCCACTTAATAACTGTTGTATACTTGGCATTGATATCATAAAGTCTTCAATAGATGGTTTGTAAAATCTTGTATATGGGCATGGATGTTTTATCTCCCTCTCTAGATTTCAAGTTATGGCTGGTTGGGGAACCCCGAAGCAGTGCTAGGCTTCTTTTCTCTGACTGAACATCAGCCAGAAGAAGAATATGTGCGAAATACATGTGCATTGAAATGCTTTCTGTAACCACCTCTCAAAAATTAGAGCCAGCTGTGAACAACCATATCCATTCCATGGAGCCTTTCCCTGAAACACCAGGGAATATTTTATGTACTTTTTGTCTTCTCACTGGCAATTCACAGACTCATTGTTACCTTGTCTTCTTTCTCTCTAATGTTCTGTGGTACAGTGCCATCATTTCTGAACCACAATTTTAGATTGATTTTAGCCAGTCCTTTGTTGTATAAAGCGTGTATGCCGTGCCTTTGATTTGCACTGATTCTTTTATTTCCAATGGCCTCTTAAAAAGTTTAAAAAATATTTCTCCTTCAATCCTGCCTTTATGCATTTCTTTTTGAGCCATCTATCCCTCACATCACCATCTTCTAAAGTACCTTCTACTGATAAGTTTTCCTTTGTTGTTTTGACTTTTTTTTTGTGTGCGTAGGAGGACTTCACACTGATCTGTATACTTATAACAGAGATATACAAGAAAATATTGAGATGCATGTGGTAGCATGCATTTTGCAGTTTTGCAGGGTTTAACTTCCCATTTTCCTTATTTCATCTTCTTCCGCGTCAGAGGATACTGAGGGTATCTGCTTATTGCATCTTCTGTTTATAAATTATCAGCACAATTGCATTTTCCTTCATTTCTCCTTCTGGGTTAGCCTTTTATTTTCTTGTCTTTTGTCTAAATTCCTTGGCATACATTTACTCCTTTGGGGCTATCCATCTGTGTTGAATCTCAATTGCCATATCCTTTTCTGTGTCTCAATGCATAATGTGCAGACATCCAGCACCCATTATGCTTTCCTGTGCAGAGAGTAATAAGTCTTGTTTTTACTCGCTTTACCATCCTAGAGTCCTACCTAATGGCACAGTGGCTAGCGCATAATACAAGTATAATGAATGCTTACTAAATAAGTGGATAAGTGTCCTCATCCTCACCTGGGCTGTGCTTGTATACAAATTCAAATTTACCTTAATTCAATTCAGGCAAATACCACTTTCCTACCCATCACTGTATATTAGATCCCAGTGAATGCCATCTGGCTTGACTTGTTACTGCGGCATCTTCCATGGTGAAGGTGACAGTCACGTTACCCTTCATTCACATGGGTTTAGCTTCCACAAACTATAAAATATGAATTTTCACGTATACTCAGCTAGTTTTTCATGAGACAAATTTTAGATGTTTCCTCTGTGACTGACAGTAAAATGAATAGCCAGATGTTTTAATTAGAATTAATAAAAACAAGCATGTACTGTGAATAGCATACAGAGGCAGGAGAGTATAATAAGACATGAACTTCTGGGTTCAAATCCTTACTCCTTTTTTTATTAGCTGTGCTACTATCGTGGACTGAATTCTGTCCCCTCAAAATTTATTGTGTTGAAGCCCTAACCACCACCACCCTCCAATGTGACTCTGTATGGACACAGGGTCCTTATGGAGGTACTTAAATGAGGTCATGAGGGTGGACCCTAATCCGATAGGTATGGGGCTCTTAGAAGAAGGGACGAGATACCAGAGGGCTTCTGAGATCTCGATGCACAGAGGAAAGTCATGTGAGGACACACTCAGAAGGCAGCTGTCCACAAGCCAAGAAGAAAGGCCTCACCAGGAGCTGACCCAACTGGGCCCTTAATCTTGGCCTTGAAGACTCCAGAACTATTGAGAAAATAAAATTTCCATTGTTTTGTTGTTTAAGCCATGATATCCTGTTGGGGCAGCCTGAGCAGACCAATGCACTGATCTTCTGCACATTATTTACAATTTTTTCATCCTTAGTTGTTTTTTTCTTGTAATTGTAAAATGGCCATGATAATATTATATACCGTATAACGTAGAACTACAGTGAGGGGATAATTAGATGCTGTGCCTGGCACATAGTGCTCAGAAACCATTAGCTACTGTTACTACTTCACTGAAAAGCATCCACTACTTCTTGTGACTGGGTCATCGAGTCATGTTTGGGACAATTAGGTCAAGAAAATTTAACCAGTAAGAATTCTGCAGAGTCCTGGTCACTCCAAGTACATGCACATGCAGCTTGGTTATCCTTGATAATTATGGAAACTCCAAATATGCTGTAGTAATAATTGATGAGGCACTTTATAGGCACCATTTACCCATAGCTAGGAAGTAATTGTTATTAATTAGTAGGATTGCAACCATACAAAAAAGAGCAGGAAAGAAAGCAAAAAAGGAAAAGAATGTGAATCTGAAGGCTGTTTGCACACTGGTAAAAACAGATGACTTTAGAAAATTCATCTTGCACCATTAACAATTTTCACCAGGATCTCCTTTATACAGAGAGCTACGACTGCTTCCATATCACTGTCCCTGCTTTCATCTCTCCACTGGACTTAGGAAATTGGAGATGGACTTTCTCTGATGGAGAGCCACATATATTAAAAGGCTTCATTCACATTAATTCTTTTCTCTCTCTCCTGGTCACCTTGACATATGATGTCCTCAAAGCTCCTCTGGAATATCTATGCGTTTTTGCAGAAAGAACCATTGCCCATTAAGAGTTTTATTCTTGATCTAATTAGAAGAAATCTTCCCACCACCTCCTCCATCTCTCAGCTGATTCATGCCTCTTTGTGGTTCATTACAGTGCCTTGTTTGGGGGCCCTTATCACTCTGCCAGTGCAGTAGGATTTCTGCATTTTGGTCGGTGCTGGCATTGACTGCATCCTCTTCTTCCTAATATACTCCTTTTCACCACACCGAGGCTGGAAAGTCTTATTTTATGGCAGTAGCCACTTGTGCCTCTCTACCAACGTGATTAAAGACCACCAAATGTCTGCCCAGGCTGCACTCAGAAACTTTGCTGAAATTGGTTCTGAGGTCGTTCAGAGCACTCACACGTTTCTTCAGATCAACAAATTAATTGTGCTCACTTATGAACTATGATGTCTGCGGTTAAATCTCATGACTTTCCCTTTTCAGAAATGAATCAATGGCACCTCTCCCTGAGCATTTCTTTTTCTTAAAATAGCTCTGTAAAAACACTTCCATTCTGCCACAGTTGCTCATTAAAGTCCATTTTGCTGCCACATTTACATCCACTTTCATTTTGTCTTCTTGTACAAGACTGTGACACATCTGTCCCTTTTGCCTTTGTTTTTCCTGATGTTTTTATGATTGTGGTCATATCTATATTGATGCCACCCATTTACTGAGTCACCTTACTCTTTCTGCTTTAATTGTACATTTTCCCTTAGTGTCTCCATTGATTATATATACAAGTAGGGGTACCTCTTTCACTCTAAAACTTTATACCTATTTAAGCTGTCCCACAGCCCTCTGGCACCTTAAAGGGGGAAAAGGCTTACCTACTCTTAATTACCTCTCATACTTTAAATGCTTTAAATCATTTGTCAGAGGACATTGCATACTCTTAGTGTTTGCATTAAGTATTGTGTTATTATAGACAATTCTAAATATTTGGGTTTATGGGTCGAATTTTTATTACTTCCCAACCCATTCCACATTTCTATAAATGCACTTAAATTACTCAGTTTAATAAATGCAAGCCTAATGCCATATTATTGAACAAAATTTCCTTTTTATGTTTTTTTCTTGGGAAGCATACATGTTCACAAATTTGATCTCCCCTCGCTTTGTATCCTCATTCCTATACTTTCTGAATAAGGTCACATATCTTGGAATTCCCACTGTAGCTCAGCAGAAATGAACCTGATTAGTATCCATGAGGATGCAGGTTCGATCCCTGGCTCCATTCACTGCATTAAGGATCTGGTGTTGCTGTGAACTGTGGTATAGGTCACAGACACAGCTTGGATCTGGCATGGCTGTTGCTGTGGTTGGCAACTGTAGCTCCGATTTTACTCCTAGCCTGGGAATTCTCCATATGTCACAGGTGTAGCCCTAAAAAGTAAAAAAAAAAAAAAACAAAACATTTATCTTAAACCATGTTCATCATGGAGAGTAAAAAAAAATAAACCATTTTGTGACTTTTTTTTTTTTTTTGATCTTTTAGGGCTCCACCCGTGGCATGTGGAAGTTCCCAGGCTAGGGGTCTTTCTAGGCCTACGCCACAGCCACAACAATGTGGGATCCGAGCTTCATCTGTGACCTACACCACCGCTCATGGCAATGCCAGATCCCTGACTCACAGAATGAGGCCAGGGATCGAACCCACATCCTCATGGATACTAGCCAGATTCGTTTCTGCTGTGCTACAATGGGAACTCTTATGGTTTATTCTTTGAGAATACTTTTTTTATTTTTAAAGAAATTCTCATTCTCCTCATTCTTGTGTTTTAATGAAAGAATTTTCAACCCAATCACAGAGAGAATGACATTTTGAAGAAAACTTGCTATAATGAACTTCTCACTAAATTGGAGAATAATTGCAGTGACGTCACTGTTTCACAGTGAGAAAAGGAGTTAGCCATCTGATTGAGGAAAGCTGGATATTCACGGAACCCTGGTAGCCAGGGGCCATGGCTGCACTGAAATCAAGGGCCTCGGCATGACCTTCTCACCCCTTTGGAGCTGTTGGCTTTTCAGTCACCTACTCCTCCTGCTGCTTTTACCTTTGTCCACGAGATGAACACTAAAAGCAGGCTTTCCCCAGTGTAGTAGGAACCCTGCTATTCTCTAGCTTCTCTGACAGGACTGAGTATTTAAGTATGAGAAATAGGGAACCCAGATCCTGGGCTCAATGAATGCCTTGGGAAGTCTCAAATGTGTTCTCCAGCCACACTAATAAGGTTGTGCTGATAAAAGCTTATGAATTAGCCAGTTATCTCAGTCTTTGTGAGTATGGACTAATAGCCAGAATTCAGGACTAAGAGGAAGAGGAGTTCATGGTGGTATTTGGACACCAAACCCCAAATGAGCCTTTGGGGGTGGTGGTGTATGACTTGCATATATTTTTAAATTTTAAAATGATGTTAGACTTACATACAGGAAAGTTGCAGAGAAGTGATACCTCACCGTAGTCTTGACTTGCATTTCTCTAATAGTGGTGTTGAACATCTTTTAAGTGTTTTTGGCCATCTCTGTCTTTGGAAAAATGTCTGTTTAGATCTTCTGCCCACTTTTTGATTGAGTTTTTTTGTTTTTTGACCATCATCAAAAAAAAATCTGAGAATAATAGATGCTGGGGAGGGTGTGGAGAAAAGGAATCCTCCTACACCATTGGTGGAAATGTAAATTGGTGCAACCACTATGGAGGACAGTACGAAGATTCCTTAAAAAAACTAAATGTAGACCTACAACATATGATCCAGCAATTCAACTCCTGGGCATATACTGAAAAGAAAACATAATTTGAAAAGTTACATGCATCCCTCTGTTCATTGCAGCACCATTTACAATAACCAAGACATGGAAGCAACCTAAATGTTCATCAGCAGAGAAGTGTGGTACATATGTGCAGTGCAATATGACTCAGACATAAAAAAGAATGAAATAATGCCATGTGCAGCAACATGGATGGACCTAGACGTTATCACACTGAGTGAAATACGTTGGGCAGAGAAATATCATATGCTATCACTTATATGTGGAATCTAATAAAATAATACAAAAGAGCTTATTTATACAACAGAAATAAACACAGATTTCAAAACCAATCGTATGATTACTGTAGGTTCTACATCCAGGGGAGGGAGGAATTGGGAGAATGGGAATAACATGCACACTACTGTATAAAATAGGTCATTAATGAGGACCTACTGTATGGCACAGGAAAATCTACTCAATGGTTTGTAATAACCTATATGGGAAACATAATGAATATATTAATATGTATAACTGATCCACTTTGTATACACCTGAAACTAACACATTATAAGTCAACTATACTCCAATAAAATAAAAAAAGAAAGTTTCAGAGATAGTGCAAAGAGGTCCATATATCCTTCAGCCAGAATCCTTTAATATCAACATCTTACCATAACTGTGATATGTTTTCAAAAGTAAGAAACTAACATTGGTGCAACACTCTTAACTAAACCACAGACTTAATCTTGCTAAGGTCTTTATTCTGTTCCAGTATCCAATCCAGAATCCCAGGCTGCATTAGTTGTCATGTCTTCTTAGTTGACTCTGATCTGTGATGGTTTCTCTTCTTGTCTTTCATGACCTTGACACTTTGAAGACTATGGTTTCACGTGTTCTATAGCATTTTAGGTTTGTTTGATGTTTGATCATGTCTTATTCCTGGTGATGTTAGCCTTGATCACTTGGTAACTGAGATGGTAACCACCAAGTTTACTTACTGTAAAGTCTTTTTTCCCCCTTTATAATTAACAAGTATTTGGAAGAAATCTCAGGGATATGCAAATACCCTGTTTCTCCATGAACTTTCTTACCAGCTTTAGCATTCATTGGTTATTATGCTGGTAGCAATTACTCCTGTGGTGTTAATGATGTTATCTATTTTCCTCATTTCATCTGCATTTATTGATTGGAATTCTGTAGAGAACAGTTGTGTCTTCTCCCCCATTAATTTATTTATTCACTCATTTACTTTTATCAGTATCTGATCATGAATATTTATTTCATTCTTTAATTAATAATCCAATTCTCTCATCATTTGGCCATTAGGAGATATTTCAGTTAACTTCTGTGTTCTTTAGATGTGCTATCATCTTTTTTTGAAATTATCATAATTTAGAATGATTTTATATTTATAGAGAAGTTCCAGAGATAGTACCATGAATTCCCATACAAAACACACCAGAAACTAACACAATACTGTAAATGAACTATACTTCAGTAAATTTTTTTTAAGAAAAGAAAAAGACAAAATACCTTTCAGTCTATTTCCCCCTTGCTAGCATCTTCTATTACCATGGTACCTTTATCAAAACTAAAAAAAACAATACCGGTACGTTGCTAGTAACTAACTCAAGGCTTTATTTAGATTTCACCAGTTTTTTCCATTGTCTTTGTCCTATTTTGGGATCCAGTCTGGTGCATCATATGTCACTTAGTTGTCATGTCTCTGAGTTTTCTCTGGTATGTGACAGTTTCATGACTGTGATTGTCTTGAGGAGTACTGGTCAGGCACCCCGTGGAATGGACCCCATTCTGAGTCTGTCTGATCTTTTTATCATGATTAAAATGAAGTTTCAAGGTGTTGGAAAGAATACTGCAAAAGTGGAGTGTCGTTCTCTTTACGTCACATCAGAGGGGACAGGATATACATATGAAATCACAGCAGTGACCTTAACCTTCATCACCTGGCTAAGGTAGTGTTTGACAGGTTCCTCCTACTCTGGTTTATGGAAGCAAGTCACTATGTGTCGCTCACCCTCAGGGTAGGTGGGGTAGGAACTAAATTCGTTCCCTTGGAGGGGAAGTATCTATATTTAACTACAGGTATTATTTAGAATTCTTCTATAAGGAGTTCTTGTCTCTTTTCCCCTGTCAGCCAGTGTTTTTGCACTAGGAATGCATCCAGTTTCTCTTCTCTGAGAGTCCCTTGGCCAAGTCTCCAGCTTTTTGTGTTCTCCTTTGTGTATTTTCTTCCTGTTGATTGTGCTTATTCCACGTGTTTTTTGTATTCAGCGCTTCATGACTTCTTTGGAATTCTGTTCCCTTCTCTGCTGAGTCACTTCCTCCACTAGTCTCAGGCCCCAGTGGAATATTTGGGCTGTTACATTTAGCAGACTGTCTGCACCTCAGGAGGGGCTGCTCTCTGCTTTCTCTTCATCACCTCAGTTTCTGTGGATACCTTCCTTGGATCTCTATTCCTAATCTGAGGCTTTTAGTCCCAGACAGAATAGTTTCTTTCTACCAAGCTCACCTAGCATCGTCCTGCCACAATTTTTCTTTTTTCTTTCTTTTTCTTTTTTGCTTCAGCTGTTGTTTATCTTCAGCTCCTCTATTTTCCTTCCCTTCTCCACCCACTCTACCATCTGGAAATCATGGTACTTATTTTCTCCTCCCTACTCTTTTCTTGGTGCCCCAAGGAGTCTCTGTGAAATCGTGTGGGCAGATGTTCCCTGCTTGGTTGCTGGACACCCCCTTTCCCCACAGTAACCTGGCCCTTGTGCAGCCCTGCCTGTCTCCCTCTTAATTTACCTGTGTTTCAGGTTTCAGATGCATCTTCCTTTTCTACACACAGCCAATACACAATTTACTTTGTATGACGAATTTGTTCCTATTCTTAATACTGCAAACCAGGTAAACAGTAATTACAATGATCCCTCTAGAAAAGTTACTATCATATATTGAACATCCAGACCATGCCAAGAACTGTTCTGTCTACTTCATGTTCAAAGACATATTTAATTCTCATAAAATATTCTTATCATTTCCATTTTATTGATGAGAAAGTAACACTCAGTGGGTTAACTAACTCGCCAGGTTCATGTAGTTAATATTAAAATTTCAAAACCGTTTTTCCTTACTGTGTACTTCTGGGTCCTTCAGTCATTATTCAGATTAATCTTGAACTATCTCCATAGCACATCTTTGGTTCTCAGGATAGCATCTGAATTCTTGATCATATTTGAATAAGAGTATCTTGGTTTGTGGATAAAATCACTCCTCCCTTGCTATAAAATGTGAAGCTCCCATTAAAACAATGACCTTGAACAATAATGAATGAAGGGCTTATTGCACAATTCATAGACATGGTCACATGTATCCTCTTAACTCTTTGTAGTAGACACTAGTATTATCCCCATTACACATATAAGAAAATGAATTTTAAAAAGGATTTTGGTAATCTGCTCAATCTAATTACACAAACAAGTTAGTGACCAAACTGGAATTTGACCTTGAGTTGTCTAACTTGGAGCCCACACTCTTAACTAAATCACAGTTATATCACAGTGTTTAGGGGGTCTAACCCTAACTATTCTCATATTGCTTCCCCTTAGGTATCTGTGCATACATTATTTGTTTCTTTACCTTTTATCGTTAGTTTTAACTAAGAATTATCATATGGAGAATAAAATTTTGAGTAGGTCTCCAAGGTTAAATGAAGCATTTCATTTAGAAAGCATCATTTAACATATTCTCAGACTATGATATCATGTTCATCTCCAGACCATTGAGGGTGGTTAGTCATAATGGAAGATTAAGAGTTTAAAAATGTATTAGTCACAAAAGAAAAGAGATCATAGCATCCTGCTTTAATTCACAGATTCTGGGTAATAAAAAGAGGATAATCACATTAGGCACACAGATTGATTTCTAAGTGACATAATCTTACAAACTTCCAAGTATTAGTAATTTATAGGATGCACTCTCAAGCGTTTTGAAATTTCATTATCACAGATTTTAAATGCTCAAAATCTTCCATCTACTTGGGCTATCACTGTGTTCCACATCAGGTGCTAATAAGTGAGCCAGGGCTCAGGACTTGAAAATCTTTGAGATTACAGATATTCATTAAGGGAGTTGATTGTAATGAGATTTAACCTGCTGAATATAGTTAGTGGAAAGTTTTCTAAGTGGAGCAAAATCTTGACAATTATTTACCAATATCAGTTTTATGGAAAGGCACACTTATAAGAAAATCCCACTTAGATTCCAAAAAGCACAGCAAATTTGAGAATTTGAAGATAAAAAGCTGCAGAAGGTGAACTGAACATGTTTTCCAACAGTTTGCTCTTGAATTGCTACCTTTATGGTATGTGATAGAAAACAAGGGTGATAGCAAAATGACTGAAATATAAACTATAAGTGAGATGTTACTCCCGCCAAACCTTCTGAATGATCACTCCTGAATCAAAAAATAAGATAAAAATAAGGGCCTCAGGTTTCTCACTCTTAGCTGTCAGCTCTCCCACTATAATGAAGTGTGCAGGTAACTTTGTCTCCGTCTCTGCAAACACTTCAAGTCTCCCGGGTCTAGAATATTGCCACTCAAATATTACTCGATGATATAAAAATGCTCACTTCTGAAGACAGACAATGCAGCATTTACCTCTCAGACCGTCCTTTCCAACACTCCTATTATTCTTGATGACTTCCTTACGATCAATGGCAGCCAAGTACCTGCTAGTCACCAAGAGATGCAAAAGGTTTCTGATTGTCATCTTTTGAATAGTGATTACACACAGATGGTATAAAATCCCAGGAGTACACAACATACACTACAGAGGGTCTCTTCTTCCCATCCTGGCCTCTGGCGCCTCTGCTTCCCTCAAGAGGCAAGCACTGTTTCCAGTTTCTTGAGTGTGCTCCCCGAGTACCCTGTGCTCCCCTACAGGCGGTAGCATTTCAGAGTGCTGTGCGGCACCTTTACAAACGTTAACAGCTTCATCGAGAAATAATTTATACACCATACAATTCATTCGTTTTTAAGTAAGCATTGGGGGGCTGCTAGTAAGTGTATAGAGTCACGCAACCATTGCTGCAGCATGATTTTTAGAACATTTACATCACTCCAAAAAGATCCTGGGTGACCGTTTGTAGTCATTCCCCAGTCCCATCCCAGCCCCGAGAAACCATTAATCTACTTTCTATCTCTATAGATTGGCCTCTTTTGGACATTTAAAAAAAATTTTTTTTAGTTTTATCTTGTTGGAGAGGTCTTGAAGTCCCCACATGCATCTCTCACTAGACTCTAAGCTTTGTGAGGGCAGGCACTATATTCCTTTTTTTTTTTGGTCTTTTTAGGACCACACCCATGCCGCATGAAGGTTCCCAGGCTAGGGGTCAAATTGGAGCTACAGCTGCCGGCCTACACCACAGCCACAGCAACGCTAGTTCCGAGCTGTGTCTGCAACCTATAACCACAGATCACGGCAACACCAGCTCCTTAACCCACTGAGCAAGGCCAGGGATCTTCATGGTTCCTAGTGGGATTCGTTTCCTCTGCGCCACAACGGGAACTCCTGGACATTTTATATAAATACAATCATGTAATATATGATCTTATATTACTGGCAGCTTTCACTTAGCCTAATGCTTTTAAGATTCATTCATGTAGCAAATAAAAGTACTTCATTTCTTTTTATTATTGAGCAGTATTCCAGTGTATGAGTATCAGTTGATGTCCATTTGATTGTTTTCCACTTTTTGGCCATAATGTTACTACAAATGTTAACACACAAGTGCTCGTGTGGACATGGGTTTTAATTCCTCTTGAGTAGATATGAAGGACTGGAATCCTTGGGTTTCATGGCAATTATATGTTTAACATTTCTGCCAGTCTGTTTCCAAAATGACTGTACCATTTGTCATTCTGAATAACAAGGAAAAGGTTAACTCATTTGGCCTCAGTGGCTCAAAACCTTCACCTTCCCAGGAAAGCTGTCTTAGGACCAGTCCTTGGTTGGCTCCTGGAAGGTGAAATCTGGTTCTTGGAGTATTCTACCTGTTAGTTTGTTTTTGTAAGCCTGACACCTTGGGCCACCAATGTTATCAGATACTTTATGCTAATGGTGTGATTTATAGAGGTCATTTGTTTTTGCTCTGGGGGACTAGAGTCTGAGTGGCTGAGGTCAGTGGCACAGATGTGACATGCCTACACAGCTCCCCATAAAAGCCCTGGATACTAAGGCTTAGGTGAGCTTCCCTGCATGTGTTGTCATGTATCATTGCTGAAAGAATTATGTGTGTCCACGTGACTGCACTGGGAGACCACATGGAAGCTTGTGCTTGGCTTCTCTTGGGCCTTACCCAGTTTGCCTTTTTCTTTTGCTGTATTCTTTTAGTGCAATAAATAGTAATCATGACTAACAGCTTTTTCTTAAGCTTGTGAGTCCTTCTAACGAACCATCAAGGCCCAGAGTGGGATTGGGAACCCCTGACACACCAACCCATTTTTCTAATTTTCTTTCATATTATTGTTATCTGATGTTTATAGTAGATTAAGCTATTTTTTCCCTGCCCGCATTATAAATTATAAATATATTTCCTATTTTATTTTGTCTTTTGACTTTGTTTACAGTGGTTTAGTCAACGCAAAAACTTACTTGCATAGGATCTAAATTTTGTTTTTATCATTTTTGTGGCATTTGTATTTTATGTCATAATTAGATCTTTTCCAATCTGATTTTTTTTAATGTTTTATATATTTCCTTTGGACCTTTTAAAAAATTTAAATCTTTGATACATTAAGAATCTGTTTTTGTGTAATGTATGAGGAAGGGACCTAAATTAATTGTTTTCAAAATGATTAGCCATTATTCCAACATCGCATATTGACTAATTAATCTTTAACCCATTAATTTGAAATATATTCTTTTTCATATATAATTTTTCAAATGCATTTTGACCTATTCTTAGAATTTCTTTTGTTTCCATTGATCTGTTTGATTATCATGTAGTAGTGTCAAACTCTTTTAATATTTTACTTTATTTAAAAATAATTTTTTTTTGGCCATGCTTGTGACATGCAGAAGTTCCCAGACCAGGGATCAAATCTGCACCACAGGAGTGACCCAGGCCACAGCAGTGACAATGCTAGATCCCCAATCCATTGAGCCACCAGGGAACTCCTTAATATTTGACTTTATAATAAGTTTCAGTATTTTGTAGGTTAGTTTTCGCTTTCCCTTTCCTTATCTCATTACCTGTTTCAGAAATCTCCTGGTTATTCCTGAAAAATTTTAAGTTTTAATTAACTTCTGCTTGCATAGCTCCAGAATATATCCTGTTGGCATGATGAGTTAAATTGTATTAAACTGATAGATTAAACTACCAAGATGTTTAATTTTCCTACTTGAATCAAAAGTGTGTTTTCTGATTGTGCAAATCTTTTTGTTTCTCAGAAGTGTTATAAATTTTATTTCACACAACACTCAAGAATCTTTAGATAAGTTTATTTTCAGTTTTTTGGTTGTCTTATCCTTCCACAGTTCAGAAAAGGCTGCATTGTGTCCTTGATTTATAGAAGCAACCGTTTTATTTAGGTTTTCTTTGTCTCGACCTTATGCTTGATTACACATTTAACCTATGGCAACATTGTTCTAATAAGCTTTTCTATAATTTTTTTCTGTTCACTCATTTTCCTTCTTCACAGGCCATTTATAGAGAGCCTAATCCACCCTTGAATGAGATGGTTTCTTCCTGGAGAGGTTATTTTCAGGAGTATTATTAAGGAGTACGTGGGGAAGGGACCTGTGACACAGTAGTTGGTGTGTGATTTGGTTCTTCTTAGTCTTTTCTTTTCCCAAGGCATCTAACATATGACCTGCAGGACTGCTAACAATGCCAAATATTTCCTTTTCATTTGACCTCAGTGACAATGTCTTATAAATACGGTTTGTCTGCATGATTCCTTCACACCTCCCACCTCATCTCACTTTTAAGTCTTTCTTGATAAACTAGGTCCAGTGACTCCTCCTGCCAGGGTAACACACATCCTTATTGTAATAAGGATTGGGTTAATGTGGGAAATTGTTCTTTGCCATATTTTTCTGAGACTTACCCTGTCATCATCTTCTCTCAGCATCTTTCCACAGTCCTATTCGGCCCCCTCGTAGAGTATGATTTAGAATTAATGACCTCTCCAACTTTCAGTGAATGCAAAGTTTTCACTTTTCTTTTTGCTTTTGTTTGATTTCCAAAGTGAGAGATAAAAATTGCTGGTTTTGTTTCACAATTTGTTTATTTATTGGCCACATCTATGACTGGTGGACGTTCCCAGGCCAGGGACTGAACCTGCAGTGCAGTTGCAACTTGCTCCACAGCTGTGACAATGCCAGATCCTTAACCCACTGCGCCACATGGGAACTTCCTTTTTCACAAATTGAAAGTCTACCCTCCCTATTAATGTTTTGTTCTAATATCTTATAATATTCAAATATGTTAAAAATTAGTTCTTATGGGGATGGAAAGATTAGTAATTGATATAGAACCAGGGCTGCTTTCTAAGCTCCTTCTGATGACCCAGAGGCATTCAGGTGACTTGACTCGCTGTTTTTCTGGCAGGGGGGGGCCTCATTTTCTTAAAATGTTTCCAAAATCAAAGACATAAAACTTTCTTTTATTCTCCTCCTTCTTCAGGTTATTCATCGAAACTCTTTGTAGCCAATGATAAAAACTGGAATAAGCTAGCTTTTTTTTTTTCCACTTTCAGTAATTTCCTCTATGGACCCTAATGCTGGCCTCTGTAACCTTTGACCATCAGTAGACAATTCATGTCCATCTTGCACAACCTGTAGCATGTTCACCTTGTCACCTGAGATATATTGAAACCCATGGACTCTGGTTTCTTAGGGTGATTCCTCTCCAAGTGAAAAATGTCACCTTCATCCTATTTATTGGCTAAGTCAAGCCTGGGGACTAATTCACATTTTAGTAGAGGAGATGATATAATCTTTCCCCAGGAAGAAGCAGAGAAGTAGATCAGTATCAATATCAGCAGGTAACACAGCCTGGCACCCTAACAAACACTTGTTGATTGCTTCCTATGTACCAACTATTTTCAGGAATGTTCCACAAAGGGAGGAATTAAACTCCAAAGAGCAGGATTACATGAGCTCTGAGGTTCCACACAATGCTAAAATTCTTAGAACTATTTTTAATCATTACATCGGAATGCTTTCATAGTTTAATTGCACTGGTAGAACAAGTTTGATAAGGGGGCAGTAATATTTGACAAGGTAGTGGGGGGGGGTGCCACAGTCTGAGGACTATGTAATGCAGATGCTGGTGTCCCTTATCCCTCAGCTTCTCTGTGTGCTGTGCTGTTTTATCCTAAGCTGACCCTAACTGAGAGGTCAAACCATCTAGTCTCCTCCAAGTTAATCTGCCAACCTATGGCAGTCCATTTAAGCTGCTATAACAAAACACCACAGACTGGGGAGCTTATTAACAGCAGAAATGTATTTCTCACAGTTCTGGAGGCTAAGAAGTCAAAGATCAAGTTTCCAGCATGGTCATGTTCTGGTGAGCACCCTCTTCCTGTTTCACACTCAGCACCTTTTTGCTGTGTCAGCATATGGTTGGGGGGGAGCGCTAGGGAGTTCTGCGGGGGTCTCTTTTATAAGGCCTGAATCCCATTCACGAGGGCTCCGCCTTTATGTCCGAAGTAAGCACTTTCCAAATGCCCCACCTCCTAAAATCATCACATTAGGCATTAGAATTTACACATATGATTTGGGGGAACACAAAAATTTTGTCCATGGCATCTCCCCCAAATCTTAAGTTTTACTGTAAATTTTCTTCAGGGAAGCAGAATAAGGTGTTTATACCTCTCACCCAACCAACTGGACAACCCCTAATGTGTATTGTTTTCTCCCAAGATTCTCTTTGGCTTCCCTGTATTAAAGAGCTTCATTTTCGGGCCTTTTCATTTCTCAGAACCCAAACTTAGCTCTCTAACTTTGCTTCTTCAATTCAGTTTTTCCTTCTCCCTCATAGGAACAACAAAACTTCCTCTCATTGACTTATACATAAGATATTGGCAATTCCCATTTGCTGCTGTTCCCCAGCCTTGGTGCTTCCTCCTCTAATGACTCCTCAAAGTAATTTTTCCTAACACAAACAGTGGCCTCCCTAAGATGTGCTCTGGTGCATAATCTCTTTTTTCCCCTTCTTGTTGCAATAGTATGAGGGAGCCCCTAGGAACATGAGAGGGGAAAGGCTAAATGAAGAAGGTGAGATAAGGTCAAATGAACATGAGATGTCCATGCCTGTTCTAACATTCCTGGAACCACGTACATCATCCTTTCAGCCTTACCAGACCTCCATGCATTCAGATACAAGGAAGCTGGTAATTGACTGACAATATTTATGTGGTAGAATCTGGACTAGAAAGTGCAAGAGGCTTTAGAGCAGAATCGACTTGGGATCAAGTCTTAGATCCCAAGACTTGATCCCAAGAATCCTGGTAGAGTAAATCTTTGGTAAATTGCAAGCTGCTTAACCTCTTTCAGTTTCTCCTTCAGTTCTTTCTCCCTCTCTCTCTGTGTGTGTCTTTTTTTCTCTCTCTCACACATACAATAAAAGTACACACTTCATCATGTAAGAATGAAAAGGTGAAGTATACAAACCACCTACATCAATTTTTGGCACTAAGTAGGTGCTAAGCAAGTGGAAATTGTTACTTTCACATCTCTAAAGGAAGAAATAACCACCTTTATCACTGGCAATTTGTAATCTGTTTCCATCACTAGTGGCTACATAGATCCAAGATGATCATTCGATAAATTCTCAATCCTTATAGGTATAATAACTATAAGCACTCAATTCTCTCAACTTGGTATAATAATTGAATCTTATTTTTAAAGATTTCAGCAGCTCCAACCTGAGGACAACAGAACCATTCTTGTCATCAATCACCAGCCCCCCCAAAAAAGATGCATGATTAATTCATGGGTTATAGCTCAATGGAATTTGTTATCAAAATAACACCTAACAATGGAATTGGAATTGTTTTCATATAATACCATATCCTTTGACATTTATAGCTGGCCTTTGAGGTAAGCAGATAGAGTTCATGTGATTATCTCCATTATGAGTGAGGAAACCATGGCTCAGACACACGGACAAAGACCTTTGGAAGCTGAGTCCTGGGCTTTTTTCTCCACATGGTAAAAATTTCATTAAATGAAACAAGGAAAATAAACAGTTTCATAAGTTGTAAAGCATTGTGGAAATCTAAGTAGGTATTGCAATTGTTCTTTTCCTGGAGTAGACAGTGTGGTAAATCCTAGAACTTAAAACTTGCCATTTCTGGTTCAAAGCAAAGCATTTAACTCCATTACCAAAAACTTCAGAAGGTTGAGCTCTCCCCAAAATACCTTCATCTCACTTGTCATTCTAAACTAAGGATCTACTTTTCTTCTAAGTCTGTGTAATGAGATGGGAGTTAGAAGTGACCTGGTCTTTAAGATCTTTTTTGGAGGCCTTGGGGACGTGAGTCATGTAGGACCAAGTCCCCAGTAGAAAGGAATAAGAGTTTTTTTTCTGTCTTTTGTCTTTGTAGGCTGCACCCACGGTATATGGAGGTTCCCAGGCTGGGGTTGAATCAGAGCTCTAGCTGCCAGCCTACGCCACAGCCACAGCAATGTGGGATCCAAGCCATGTCTGCAAACTATACCACACCTCACGGCAACGCTGGATTCTTAGCCCACTGAGCAAGGCCAGGGATCGAACCTGCATCTTCATGGATACTAGCCTTGGGCTCATGAACCATTGAGCCACGACGGAAACTCCTAAGAGCTTTATAAACAGAAGCCATACTTAACCCATTAAGTCTTGGGCTGTGAATACAGAATTAGATACTGGAATCCTGTGAATTACAGGGTCTCTTCTTCCTGATGCCTTTTGTTCAGAGTGGAATTTCGGGACCATGCTTTCTGATGATGCTCTTGGCCTGCTATCCTCCTTTCAAGTGTGTGGCAGATACATATCCTTACATGATTCATTTCTGGTGAATTGTAAGGCTGATGCAATAGATCCATTTCCAAGGTTACAGGCACCAGTAACTATTGAATAGTAAAGCATTTCTGAAAGCAGCCTGCAAGTCTATTTCACATTCTTGTCTTAGTGAACCTTTTTAAGTCTAAAATTTTTATAGAATTCCTGGGAAATAGACAGTTCCTATTTTACCTTTAGCTAAAGACGTACTCATTTCATTTACGGAAATAATCTAGATTATTTCTAGGTGAATTTAATCAGCTTTATATCTCAGAAGATAGAATACTTTGCAATCTTGAGGGAATACATTTACATATAGATGTTTAATAAAAAATCTCCAGCATCTTTCCATCAATAGATATTCTGAATAATTCTCAATATCTTTCCTGTTGACAAAACTGAAGAATCCAATTCAACTTTCAGAAAAACCTTATGAAACTAACTTAGATATATAAAAGTTCAACCTTGACGTGTGTTTGTCAACTTAGTCTTAGCTTCAAAAATTCGAGAGTTTCAAAAGCAGTTTTTTCTCTTCCACTGTATAGCAGAGGGGAAATGGTACAAGCTTTCCTGAATTACTGACAGAACTGACTAATTGGTGATCTTCTGACTATAGTTTCCTCACTATGCACGCTACTGCAGTACCCAAGAGTGAGCCAGGGGCTGTGGTACCTCTGTCGTTCTTCCCAGGTCTGAGACATAGAGTGCGAGTGGAAGAGAAAAGGTCACTAGAGAAAAGGCACGTTAGAGTGTCAGAACACTGCTCCCTCTGTGCAGCCCTCGCTCCGCTGACAGATGTTTAGACTCCACCTTTAAGACTGAGTGGGAAAGAGATCTGCCAATTACTGCATCAAGGGGATTTTAAGTAACAATGTTAGGTAGTGGATGTGGGCTGAATTGTATCCCCTCCCCCATCCCAACCCCAAATTCCTATGCTGCAGTCCTTACCCCCCAGTATCTCAGAATGTAACTGTATTTGGAGAGTCTTCAAAGTGAAAATTACGTTGAAAATGCAGTCATTAGGGTGGGACCTAATCCAGTTTGACCAGTGTCCTTATAAAATGAGGCAATCAGGACACAAACACACATAGATGGATGACCACATGAAGACACGGAAAAACGTGGCCATCTACAAGCAAATCAGAGTGCCCTCGCAGGAAACCAATCCTGATGATGGATCTTGGCGTTTTAGTCTCCAGACTGTGAGAAAATTAATATCTGTTGTTTCAGCTACCCAGTCTGTGTTACTATGTTATGACAGCCATAGAGAAGTAGTCCAAACTACACGCGCACACACGCACGCGCACGTGCACACACACACACTTAGATTACTTTAGAGTCCATAAGCAGAGTTCTCAAAAATAGCATGCTAATGCCACCTCTTCTGTTACTCCTTCTTGCCCTTCTCCTACCAAAAGTTGAAAGGTACTCTATAATCCATTGGCCAAAAGGCTAGACAAGGAACAAAGATTAAAAGGTCAGCTTTTACCACGTGATCTCTAGGAGGCGATGGATCCTTTGACGTCCATTGTCACCCGTACATCCATCCCTGATGAAAAGACAATAGGACTTTGGAGTTATTTACCCCTGTGACTATTGTGAGGATTATGTGTGTGTACGTGTAATATAACTGTTAAGGACAGACACATAGTAAGCTGCATGAATTTGCCTTATTGTTATTTTTATCTTCATAAGCTTCTTAAAATAAGACAGACTATGTGAACCATAGCCTTCTCAACACTATAGGTGTCTAGCAAATAAAAGCTGGTATACTGGCATGTTGTAGTTAAAAGTACAAGCTTTGGAATCAGACAAACGTAGGTTAGAATTCTGGCTTTTTTCCTCCCCTCCCACTCTCTTTGCTTCCCTTCCTTCAAAGTCTGCTTCTCTCACTGTCGTTTCATCTCAGTTAAGGACAACTCCACGCTTCCTTTTCCTCGGGCTAAATATCTTGGTGTCACCTTGGTTATTCTTTTCCTTATACGCCTCACAATCTGTTATCAAATCCTCTTGATTTTACCTTCAAAATATATCCAGAAACTAAACACTTTCACGCCCCCTCTCCTGCTGATGCCACCATGGTCCAAACCACTCTCATTTCTCACCTGATTTATTGTCAATAGCATCCTAAATAGTTTTTGTATTTCTTCACTTTCTCCTTTTCACTTTGTTCTGAATGCAGCAGCTGGGATCCTTTTTAAAACACGTCACTCCTCTGCTCAAAACCCTTCAACGGCTCCACAAGATAAAAACCAAACTTGCAGTGAGCTACTAAGTTCTGTATAATTCACATGCCCTCATACGCCCACATAACCTTAATTTTGGACTTAACTTCTGACTTCTTTCCCATTGCCCACTCCACTTGTGCAATACTGACCTCATCAGCTGCTTTTTGAACCAAGCAGTCAACCTCTGCCTCAGAGCCACCGCACTTGCTGTTTCTTCTGCCTGGAATGTTCTCTTTTTCACCAAACTCGGGTTGCAGTTTCCCTGAGAACCCTATTTAAATTTGCAATCCTCACCCAACTCTCTTTGTATCCTCATCTTTCTAGATTACTTTTTCACAGATTTATCTTCTGAAATGCTCTACATTTTATTTTCATCTTGTTACTTATCTGTTATGCCCCACTATAAGTTCCTTGAGAGAAGGGATTGTTATTTCTTGTGTTAACTGATGAATTGCCAGTCTTTTGACAAACCAGAAAAGACTAAGGGGTGGACAAGGGGAGAACTGTAAGAAGTTTAAGGAACTTAAAAATCTCAGCATGTGGGTTTTATTATTTTCATACGTTCTACATATCAGAACTTCCAGTGGGCTTATATGATTTATATTTGAATGTGGATATATAGTTTTCTGGGTCAATAAGATATTCAGTTCTCTTTTTCTGAGGAACTTTCTTTTGTTGTCATTATCATCTATAACAAATATAAATATATCAGAAAAATCTCCATTTTCTCCTCATATATAAACAGTAATAATAGAACCCATTTACTATACATTTAATATATTCAAGGAATACATTATCTTATTTGATAACTGCAGAAATGCTTAAAGCATTTCCCATTTTAGAAATAAATGGCATATCTGAGATCAATATGCAGATTTAAAATCCATATCTAGGACTAACTCCAGACTTGATTTTTATCATTACTCTGATGTACCAACCAGTTATTAGTAAAATTATTCCCTTAGGAAATGTATAACATGGTCATCATTATTTGAAGTAGAATTCCTAGTAATAATTTTATAGTTAGGAGTTTATTTAATGGGAAGCTTTGAATTTATTTTTGGAAACTGTTAACTGTTTCTTGTCTAACTTGAACATAGGCCAACAGACAAGGGTCAGTTGTTGATTTGGTTTAAGACTGCTTCCCCTAAATGCTCCTACTTCCCCCTCCCAAAAATGTTCAAAACTGATTGTAAAATAATTTAGTAAGATAGAGGATTTCATAGGCTTTGTGTAATAAGGAACTTGCCTGGCCTTTGTCCCTGGTTCCTGGGAGGTAGCTTCTAAACCCTTGGAATTTCCTGAGTAATGGAAGTATCTTTGTTACTTATAATTGGTTTAAATAAGTTTATGTTAACGAGATGGGAGTCAGTCATGCCAGAAAGACCAATTATGTGATGGGAAGGTTGTGACTTTGATCCACGTGATACTAGTCCAATCTCAAGACAGGAGAAGGCTGTTAGGAGAAGGCTGTTAAAAGATTGAGTTCAGGGAGTTCCTGTTGTGGTGCAGTGGTAACGAACCTGACTAATAGCCATGAGGATTCAGGTTCAATCCCTGGCCTCGATCAATGGGTTAAGGATCCAGCATTCCTCTGAGCTGTGGTGTAGGTCATGGATGTGGCTCAGATTCCGTGTGGCTGTGGCTGTGACTGTGGCTGTGGCATAGGACAGCAGCTATAGCTCTGATTCAACCCCTAGCCTGGGAACTTTCTTATGCCTTGAGTGCAGCCCTAAAAAGAAAAAGAAAAAAAAAAGATTGAATTCAACCTTGGGGCTAATGATACAATCAGTCTACAGTCATGCCTACATAGTGGAACTGCAATGAAAACTCTGGACACAGAAACGCAAGTGAGCTTTCTTGGTTGGCATTAGATTCTACTGTCACACATCCGTGTGCCAGGAGGATATGTCCTAATCTTATCGGGAGAGGACAGTGTAATTAGCTTCATGTTTGGGACCCTCCCAGACCTCCCCCAGTGCAGCTTCCTCTTTGGTTCATTCTGATTTATATTCTTTTGCTATAATAAAAGTGTATTCATTACCTATGCACTTTTCCATGAATCATTTTAGTGAATTACTGAGACTAAGGGGTAGTGGAAACCCCCAAATCTTTAGCCAGTTGGTGAGAAGTGATGTTATTCTAGGAACTCCTGATCTTGTGGCTGATACTGGAAGGAAGGGCAGTCTCGTAGGACTGTGCTCTTGTGAAGTTTGGCCCAACCCTGAGTAATTGGTATCAGGAGTCTTTGCAGCTTGCTTGCCCTCCCTCTACCCAAATATTTAAACCTTGAAAGAGGTTTAAATAATTAGAAGTAATTCCTGAATATTGATACCTTTTAACATAAGAAAGCATTTCTCCTTCATTAAAAGGAGATAGTACTTTATAAGGAAGCATTTCTCCTTTGTTAAAAGGAGATAGTACTTTAACAATGTCAGCTCTATTCACATGATTCATTTTGCGAGGATTGTCATGGTCCCCTTGAGAAGATACAAGTGAGAGAGATCCAGTTATGTCTGAGATATCTAAGGATTTTACTTTGAGTATTTAATGAATATAAAGTTAAAAGTTTCATAAGAAGAAATTGAAACTCATGATCATTTCCATAGGAAGATGTAAAAATAGGCTGCCATGGTTCCATTGAGAAAGTCCAAAATATATAACACCTCTGTGTGTCTCTAAGATATCTTTGAATTTAGTTTACAAATACCTTTAAAATGTAAGACAATAACATGAAGCAACCACTCATAGCCATTTCCAAACAACGGTAAAAATAAAACTGAACACACAATTCTCCTAATCTAGAAAATGCTCTTCGTATTTGCTCAGATGTAGCTTTGAGAGCTTAAAAAATTATATGCCTTATTATTACCTTCTTTAAGACAATTACAACTACAACCATAAAAAATAATTCCATTTGTTGTTCACTCAAGCACATCATCAAGTCATTCCTTAAAAGAAAAGTAATATTTGAAACTTCTTTCTTGCTTCCATCTGTGTGGTAATGTCATGATTTTAAAATGGTACCATGATGAAAGATAATTTGAGAAACATAATGTATCTATATGTATGACTGAGTCACTGTGCTGTACATCAGAAATTGTCACAACACTGTAAATGAACCATAATAAAATTTTAAAAATAATATCTGAAAAAAAACAAACAATTTAAAAATGGCACCATTTTATCTACATGACTTCACTGAACAAATCAAAGAGTACACAGACCTTTTATTATTTGTGGAAGTAGCTCTAGATCATAGGTTCCAGGTGATGGAGCCATGACACAGACAACACAGATGAATCCCTGAGGTGTCTCAGTTCTGGATGGAATTGTGTTCGAAGGGGCTAAGTTCATCAGCTGAAGGTAATTTTTAAAACTGCCAGAGGTACTTTATTTCTTACTGGAAATCAAGAATGATGCAATTTATAGTCTATACTAGCAGTTTTAAACCGCTCTCCACCATTTCTCAATTTTCTTACACAAAGGAGGATCCTCAGAGCTTTCTGACCTGTGAAACGGGACGTGGTCTACAACACCCGGCCTCTAGCCACCTTTCCCTCTCTGTCCTCCAGCCCCATAACCCTCTTCTTGATCTCTTAGTGATGAAGACCACCCTGACCTTGTGCCCTGCCGTCCTCTTGAAAACCGTTTCACTGAAAGAAAGGAAACAGGTGGAAGGATTGGGAAATGGCATTTGAGGTTGCAGGGTGCTCTTTTTCAGATTATTGTAGTCGGAGTAGACCTGACTCAATCACAGTGATGGTTTTTTTTCCTTCACATCTTGTCTTTGGTAGAGGATATCCCATCTATTGTAAATGTATCCATTCTCTGTGAAGTCTACATGAAAAGGTCTAATGTTGCAAATACATCATACACAAGAGTAACACTCAGTTGAGCCAACAGATTGCTGATCTAATGATAAATGCACTTGAAAGAACTATGTATTTGAGATTTTGGTGATACACTCAACTCATACGTTGTCACCATCTCTGACAAGCATCCAGCTCAAGGAATGTCCCTTTGTTAGGCATGCTACTGACATGATTTTTTCGTAAGTGTTGAAATTACCACCTTGACGACCACTTGAGTAGTTTGCCTGATGCTAATTTTTGTTTATTTTATGGAATGAAGCTATTAAATGAGAATATTTTGATAGGAAAATGTCCCTCAGTATGAAAGTAAATGCCTTAGGGTTGCCTTCTTTTAAAAAAAATAAATAAATATCACAGTGTTTTATTATAGCAGGGGAGATGGATAGCCTATTTCAAAATACCTTTCCATTGTCATTACTCCTTTAATTAGACTAGATGGAATTGGATTTAACAATTGGAATGCTGGCTGGTTGGCTCAATTATTGCTGTTTTCTTCTTTTTTATCTCATCCAAGTAAACCACCTCCTCACCCACTGTCAGCGTATTCTGTATCTCCCTCCCAGGAGCTAGAGAATTTTGTTCTTTTGTATTTCCGCCTGTTCTCCATTGCATTATTGTTTTAATGAAACTTAACTAGATTTCCACTCTATGAAGATCTTAGTTAGAAGGTTTCTGTTTTATCCTCACTAACATTAGCCTTTTTGGAAATTATATGTTTCATTTCCAAAAAGATAGGCTTGGTTTGATTGCTGTACACTTTTTATTGTTTTTGTTGATGTGTTTTTACATTCAGTGCACTTAAAAGGAACTTTATTATCCTGGTGTTCTCAGTTACCTGGTGAATTAGCATGCAGTTCATTTAATAAGGATAGTTGGTATCTTCTGGAAATGCAGTCATTAGAATGTATTCTCTGCTACTTAATTGCATGGAAATTGTATTCCTGATTATTTTACAGTCTAAAGATTACATTTTAATGTAACTTGCAATGTTGTTTTTCTGTTTTGTCCCCTTTTTAGGGGGCGAAATTACTAGATATAAGCTGTTCTACCATGAGGGAAAAGCTGTTCTAAAACTCTGAGACAGCTGGTAAATGAACTTGTGAAATTTCAGGGGATCAAAAATATCATTGTCGTACAATAGGGCTGAGCACCAAAAAAGTCTTCAGGTTAGGTTATGGTACTGGGTTGCCCAAAATACAGAAAAGACTCACTTGTCTGATATTCACAAAACTAGCTTAGAACTTTTGATACAACTATCTGTTGTATATAGATAATTGGTGTTTGAAATAATAACCTTAAGGCAATTCAAATTTTCAGGAAATAGCAAAAAAAGTTTCATTATATTTCATGATATTTTTTCCTAACCCACTGAGCAAGGCCAGGGATCGAACCCGCAACTTCATGGTTCTTAGTTGGATTCGTTAACCACTGAGCCACGAAGGGAACTCCTATTTCATGATATTTTAAGGACTCTATGTTATTATGCTCAATTATTTAAATCACACATTGTGGGAATTCCCATCGTGGCTCAGCAGAAGCAAATCTGACTAGCATCCATGAGGACACAGGTTCGAGACCTGGCCTCCCTCAGTGGATTAAGAATCCAGCATTACTGTAAGCTGTGGTGTAGGTTGCAGATGCGGTTGGGATCCTGCTTTGCTGTGGCTGTGGTGTAGGCCAGCAACTACAGCTTCGATTCGACCCCTACCCTTGGAGCCTCCATATGCTGTCGGTATGGCCCTAAAAAGATTTAAAAAAATAAATTAATCACACATTGTGTTTATATATGTGTGTATATATATATACACACACACATATATACATACACAAATATATATAAAATACATATATTTATATGTGTACATATATATTTCACACATGGTGTATCTATATACACACATATATGTATACACACGTGTACATAGTGATATATTTTATATATATATATATACATACACATACACACACATACACACACACACACACACACACACATATATATATAGTCTTTTTAGGGCCACACCTGCAGCATACGGATGTTCCCAAGCTAGAGGTCAAATTGGAGTTGCAGCTGTCGGCCTACGCCACAGCCACTACAATGCAGGATCTGAGCTGCATCTGTGACCTACACTGCAGCTCACGGCAATGCCATATCCTTAAGCCGCTGAGTGAGGCCAGGGATCAGACCCATGTCCTCTTGGATACTGGTCAGGTATGTTACTGCTGAGCCACGATGGGAACTCCAATATATATTAATTCTTGAATAATGAGAAGATTGCATCGCTCAGTCACTTGGGACAAATTAGTTTGCTATGATGAATGTCTGTAAAGGAGTCTGAAATCAATCTATGCTCTACTGAATTTTGCACTATGGCAGATGATATCTATAGCGATTTCTAGTTTTCCATATACTCACACTTTAACTATAATAATTATTAGTATTACTGTGCATTTAAAGTTCTGATGAATATGAACTGAACTCATTAAAATAACAGAAAAATTGACTTTTCATTAATTGGTTCTTAGGATAGAAATTTGCCGTTCATATACATTGTTTACTTTTATTGACGTGTGATCTATCTCTGGTCCTTTCTAATAGCTAACCAGTAGCATAAGCATTGACTTAATTAATTTATACTATGCAGTCATAAGCAGCTGAAATCAGCAACCTGTATAGGAATGACTAGCATCTTCAGACTTCCCTGATTGTGGTTTTTAGCATGTTTGCAGGGTTCTTCTTTTAACTACCTATCATCCTGGAATGACAAGGTAGGATTCCAAGCTTTATATATTTAAGTGTGTGTGTATGTGTTTTGTAGGAGGATCCTCAATATTTTAAAGATGTTCTTTCTATTGTGTAACTAATCTTAAAACACAAGCACATTTTCAGAAATCTAATGAATAAATGATAAAGAGTCCACCACTGAAGTAAAAAAAGTGTCTTTCTTAGGGGAAGCTGGCATGTTAGCCAGATCCAGGCAGCAAAAAATTATTCATTTAATAGCTTTACCCTCGGTGGCAAATAAGCATTTTGTGCTGATGCGATTAGATACATAACAAAAAGGAAAGATTATCCTGTTACATTTTTTTCTCAGTTTTAGAGGTTTAGCAGTATTTGACAAAACTGAACTTGGTTGATATTTTAAAAACAAACAAACAAAAAACACCTACCTTTATCAGAAAAGAGTAATATCATCCAGTTTTCTTTATGATGAAAACTATTAAGATTGAAAGTAATAAGATTGTTGTGAGATGGGCTCAATAAGTGTGTGCTGAGCACATAAGCCTGCCTGCAGCCACTAGACTAGGTCAGCTGTTAAGAGCATTGTCTGAAAGGCACCAAACTCATATGCCCTAGACTTCACTATGTTCTCTAAGAGAAAGAATCTTTACTGTGGCTAATTTGATTAGTATGTCATCTTACTCCCTTATAATTCTAAGATCTATACTAATTTGGCTAGGGAGTAAAATAAGTCCATTTTAGTTTAAGCCATGAGAAAAAGAATTTTCTAAGTCAATTTGTAGTGTATCTCTTGTCCTCTTAAGGGGGCTCAGGAATCCTGCCTTCCTGCGTCATCTCACTCCAACCCCTTTGCTACCCCTAAGAAGGGTCCATAACAATGATTATGCTTTATTAATAAGTGGAGTTTCCCAAGGGGCTGAGGATGTCTCTTATTCACGCAA
The DNA here is from genome assembly GCA_004024745.2 of Catagonus wagneri. Classification (NCBI taxonomy): domain Eukaryota; kingdom Metazoa; phylum Chordata; class Mammalia; order Artiodactyla; family Tayassuidae; genus Catagonus; species Catagonus wagneri. The sequence goes on along the minus strand of PVHT021183629.1, from coordinate 15,230,307 downwards.
CCCCACCTTAGATGCAAACTCTACTTGAGGAAGAAGGGGTCACAGGATGACTGAACAAGTCTGCTTTGGTGAGAAGCTAGCAAAGGCTTACTTGGTATAGCAAAAAGACTGCCATCCTGGTCCAGTCTAAATTATATTGGTTTGGGGGCCCAAATTCTAAGTGAATACAAGATGTTGCTTTGGAGATGTCACAGGAAGGCAGGATTATTGGACTAGGTCAGGATTTCAGTATTCTTGGGCCCCTTCTTAAAATAGCATCCTAATTTCACCCTAAACTCACCATCGTTCCCTTTAATAACATACCCAGGGAGACACTTAACTACTTGATAAATACTGTTAAACACAAAATAGCACCTATTTCTACATTGCCTCTAATAATAATAGCTAATATTCATGTAGTACTTACTGTGTGTCAAGCATCGTGATAAGTGTTTTACAGGGAATACCTTATTTAATCCTCAGAACAACCCTATAAAGTAAATATTAATATTCCTATTTTATATCTAAGACAGAAATCTAGGTCTATCCTTAAATAATTACTTCTCCTCACCCTGAATCCAGTTCATCATTATGCCCTGGTGATTTTATCTCCAAAAGATTTCTTGGCTTCGACTCTTTGCTTCACCTTTGTTAGACCATCATGATCTTATACCCACATTATTGGTATAGATTTCTCACTGGGTCCCCCAACTTCAGTGTCTTCCCCCTTTCTGATCCATTCTCGCCTGCAGCAAAAATGGTCTTACAATGCAAACGAAATCATGTCAATACTTTGCTTAAAAATCCTCCCATGGGTTCCCATAATAATGAAATAAAATCAGGTTCTGTACCAGGGCTGACAGTTCTTGCATCCTTTGTTCTCTGCTTATGTCTTCCCTTCTACTCTGTTCCTATACATCATCTTCTAGTCTCAAGGGATCATCTTTTAATTCTTTGAATGGACCAAGCACATTCCCACCCTTGGGCTCAGCATAAGGTCTCTCATCTGAATGGAATGTTCTCCCTCTCCTCAGGTCGCTAATTCTCTCTATCCTTTCAGCTCTCAGTCTTAAACATTACCTCCCCACAGAGACTTGCCCTGACCAAGCTGCCTAGAGTAACTCTCCCTACTCTTCATTCTTGATCTTGCTGCTGCTTTATTCTTTTCATAACATAGATTACCATGTCAAGCCATTTTATTTATATGCTTACTTGTCTTTGGGGAGAGTGGACTGTATCTTCCCTGAAAATATGTATTCCAAAGTTGCAGGTCCTGTCACTGCCTTCTCCATCATTGTTCCCTCAACAAAACCTAGTAGAGAGTAAAAGGTGTTCAGTAAATAATGTTTGAATGAAGATGATTTATTTTCAAACTTTCAAATTTTTGTGGATATGATATGTTAAACAAGAATTTGTGAGGATGAATATCAAATTATCAAATTTACTTTTAACCAAGTAGTAACAACAGTAACATAACATTAAAAACTATATCAGAAAATATATATGTGTAGTTTATAACTCTTCTTATTTTTCATGAGAGTTATGTTCTATAAAGTTGCTGGGAACTCTGAATTAATGAAACTGAACCAGGGTTCCCAGGGGAATTATAAAGTTAGGTTCCAGAGCACCCTCTGGCCACGATATTTTTATCAGTCAGTCATACATAACCTTGTTTTTCTGTGTGTTTCTGTGTAAGGGCACCTTATTTAGTATATACTGTTTATTTATTAACATTGAACTCATAGCCAACAGAGCTTTAACTCATGCCTAAACAAAGCTTATCTGACACATGTATTTTTCTCCATAAGGCACACTACTGCCTTCTTGTGTTTCTGGACACTAAACAGCACTTCAACACTACACCTGGCCATTTTAAGCAGCAAAATCATTAATAAAAAAAACCACAAAAAATGGAAAGAGTGTGGCACTAAATGGACTGTGAAAAGGGGCATGCTTAAAATATGAAAACTGAAACAAGAAGTCAGAGCATCACCCTGTTTAACCTCAGTGAAAATGTGTGTACTGGGCGATTCACAGTTTTCTTTGCTCTGTTCATGTCTGTGCATTTTTGCAAGCAGGAGAATTCATAAATACGGAATCCATGAATAATGAGGATAGACTATATGGTGTCGGGGGGGAGTTACTATCATTTTTTTTTGCTTTATTTCACTATAATTGATTTACAATATTCTGTCAATTTCTGCTGTACGGCAAAGTGGCCCAGTCATACATATGTATACATTCTTTTTCTAAAATTATCCTCCATTATATTCCTTCACGAGTGGTCAGATATATAGTTCCCTGTGCTATGCAGTAGGATCTCATTGCCCATCCACTCCAAATGCAACAGTTTTCATCTACTAACCTCAGACTCCCAGTCCATCCCACTCCCTCTCCCTTCCCCTCTGGCAAACACGAGTCTGTTCTACATGTCCATGATCTTTTCTGTGTTGTAGATAGATCATTTGTGCCAAATTTTAGACTCCACATATAAGTGATTGCATATAATGTCCGTCTCTTTCTGACTTACTTCACTCGGTATGAGAGTCTCTGGTTCCAATCCATGTTGCTGCAAATGACATTATTTTCTCCTTTTTTGTGGCTGAGTAGTACTCCATTGTATATATGTACCACATCTTTGTAATCCATTCATCTGTTGGTAGACATTTAAGTTGTTTCCATGTCTTGGCTATTGTGAATAGTGCTGCAATGAACATAGGGGTGCATGTATCTTTTTCAATGAAAGTTTTGTCCAGATACATGCCCAGGAGTGGGATTGCTGGGTCATATGGTAGTTCCTTTTGTTTTTTTCATTTTAAAGCTGCACTTGCGGCATACAGAAGTTCCCTGGCTAGGGGTTGGATCAGAGCTACAGTTGCTGGCCTACACCTCAGCCATAGCAACACAGGATCCAAGCTGCGTCTGTGACCTACACCACAGCTCACCACAATCCCTGATTTGTGACTCACTGAGCAGGTCAGGGATTGAACCCACATCCTCATGGGTACTAGTTGGATTCATTTCTGCTGTACCACAACGGGAACTCCCATATGGTAGTTCTGTATTTAGTTTTCTGAGGCATTTCCATAGTGGTTGTACCAATTTACATTCCCACCAACAGTAAAGGGAGGTTCCCTTTTCTCCACATCCTCTCCAGCATTTATTTGTGGACTTTTTAATGATGGCCATTCTAACTGGTATGAGGTGGTACCTCACTGTAGTTTTGATATGCATTTCTCTAATAATTAATGAGTTAAACATTTTTTCATGTGCCTGCTGGGCATCTATATGTCTTCTTTGGAGAAATGTCTATTTATATCTTCTGCCCATTTTTCAGTTAGGTTGTTTGTTGTTGTTGTTTGTATATTTTGAAGATTAAAACCTTAGGTACCATTGGTTTATTTGTGCTTTTATTGTCATTATTCTAGGAGGTGGATCAAACAAGATGTTGCTGTGATTTATGTCAAAGAGCATTCTGCCTGTGTTTTCCTCTAGGAGTTTTATAGTATCTGGCCTAACATTTTGGTCTTTAATCCATTTTGAGTTTATTTTTGTGTGTGGAATTAGAAAATGTTCTAAATTCATTCTCTTACATGCAGTTGTCCAGTTTTCCCAGCACCATTTTCTGAAGAGACTATCTTTCCTCCACTGTATGTTCTTGCCTCCTTTGTCATAGATTAATCATTCTTAAAGATGAATTTTAAAAGTTAAATGAAGTTCTGTATATGTAAAGCTCATTGCATTTCCCTTCCTTTTCTCGTCTGACCATGAACCCACAAAAGCTTCATCCTGTGAAGACTGAGGAAGCATTGCTCTGCATGAGGCCTAACTAGCAACTCATTCTCCCACCAGATTTATTCAAGTGTAACTTATTTTAGTAATGTTCATAGTAAATACTGATAAATATATGGTGATTTTTAAGAACTTATCATATTTTGAAAAAATTTAAAAACTACTGACCTGGAGTTCTAAAGTCTGGTTCTTTCATTTCTGGTCCTTGATTTGGACACAAAATTGACTATGTCTCTTCTCTGAGTGAATAAACCAAACAGAGACTTTTTTTGCTCTGATAACCATAGTGTAGTCTTTTTCTTTTTACACTTTTTTCCTTATTACAAAAGTAGAACATGTTTTCCATGGAGAATTTTAAATCTATAGGTAAGCAAAAAAGAAAAAACAGTTTAAATGTATACGTACCTAATACATAACATACGTACCTCACTGCTTTCTAGCGTGCAGGGATCATCACTATTCATTTTTCTGTGCACGTCCCTGGAATCATTTTCATAAGCCTACACATGCTTTTTCTCCCCTTTAACCATATGCCACTAAATTCTGTCTATATTAGACAAGACCTTCATAACATATCCCTTTGTTCTAGGTAATTATTTGAGGATATCGCATTGTCTTCTCTTTTCCGTGAGTTCAGGAGCAGGAAAATTCCTCTTCTTCAACTCTTCAGCGTAGGAGAACTCAGCAGTTCTCTGTCTGATCTGACAGTCCACTTGCTGGGGTGGGGTACTGGAGTTACTGACAAAGAGGAGTCAGCGTAGACAACCATTTGCAGAGAGATTTCTGAAAAAAAAAAAATCAGAGCGCCATGTTTAAGATGTGGAATATAGTTTTTCCTTAGAGGTAGAGCTCTGACAGTCAGTTTGTTTCTTCAGCTTGTATTGGATTTTAGCTTTCTTCTTCATGATGATAGGTCTGAGAAACAGCTTATGTGCACACTTCTGAATAGTTGGAAAAAAGACTAGCTCTAGACAGTTGAGATAAATAATTTGTTTTCTGAATCTAGGGCCAAACACCAAAAAGCTACCAATATGAGATTTCAAGAACAGGGAGTCAGATTCTAATGCAATTCCTGATATATGTGATTGAATACTTTTTGACCTCAGAATATGAAATTCATTTAGAGAAGGTGTGTAATACTATATAAGTTAAGGTATTGTTTTATGTCTGACTAGATCTGCTGTAATACATTTTTAGCAAGTATGAGGAAAGCAGTCCTGCAATTTTATATTCTGCAGGGCTGTCCCTTCAGCCTCCCCAGTGACAGTTTTATAGAAGTTGATTACTGAGCCAGAACTAAGCTCTTGAGTAATTTGATGATACTAGCTTCGGGTAAGTCTCATTTGATATGTCTAATAAGGATGTACATACTGAAATGCATTCTTGAAGTGTGCTGGAGGTATTGATTGCACATCAAGGATACATTTAAACTAATTCATGAGATTCTTGTCAAATCAGTGGTCTGGCACTTTACATGATAAAAAAATAAATGATGACTGATTAACAAGTATCACATTTAAATATAGAGTCTCCCCTAAAAGCTCTTCTATTTTATTCTGTGGACATACTGCTTTGATGAAATAGTATATCAGACCTAATCATTTTTTTTTCATTTTTAAGTGGCAGTTTTATTTTATTTTTGCATTATAGCTGGTTTACAGATTTCTGTCAAATTTTCCAACTGCCCTGCGTGGTGACCCGGTTACATGTACGTATATGGATTTGTACATGTGATTAGACATAGTTCCCAGTGATATACAGATTGATCTCCTTGCTTTTCCATCACTTAGGCACTAGTTAATCCCATACCCTCCCACCCCCTCCCCCACCCCCTTGACAACCACAGGTCTGTTCCCCAAGTTCATGATTTTCTTTTCTGTAGAAAGGTTCACTTGTGCAGTATATTAGATTCTAGTTATGAGATATAATATGGTATTCAGACCTAATCATGATGTCTTACTCATACTTGCACTGTTCACCAGTTTAAGCCCAAGTGACCTGTTTGTTCATTTGTCATCTACTATTACATCTGGAAACGACTATTTATCATCTTGCAAGGTTTGAAAAGATGGGTAAGCTTCCTCTTGATCCTATCATGTGATGCTGGCATTCTTTGCATTTTATAAGTTATTTTCATAACCACTGTTTGATACCTTTAATAATCACATGGAGTGGTAAATTGAGATGCTGTTTTGGTCACTTTACATAGTGAAAATTGATGTTCATAAGGATTCAGTGACTTGTTCAAGCTGTCATAACTCATAAATTTTAAATCCAGATCATATTCATGTATTCTCTCTTATTATATTTCATCTTTCTGTGCTTAAGAAACTAAAGAAAAAGAAAAATTAAATTTTGAAAATCCAGAAAATCTTACCAAGTGACCAAATCTCTTATGTTCTTGAGGGTAGAATAATTATTAATGTGAGATATGAAAGATCTCATGGAAACCATTATTTTGAGCCAAACCTTAAAGGAAACAAAAATGCTCTAAGTTTATCTACATTATTATAGCAAAAAAGCAAGGATATATGTTACTGAAATGTCTTTTACACTAAAATAATTGTAAATATGCTATAAAATAATTCTTTCCAATTAAAATATAAACAATATAGAAACAGTTAATGTCAAGGTGATTCACAAATAATGGCTTTTAGAAATGGTTAAGGTAGTAATTAGAAAAATCTGAATAATACAGATAAGGCCTGCATGAAATAGAAAGGGTAGTACCAGATAGAGAGAGATAAAAGAGAGGTTAGATTAGTAGGAGCTGGAGAAAGAGATAAACGAGAGGTTAAATTACCCGTTTTCAATCTGCTTCTGGCACTTTAATTATCTGAAGGGATGCTGCTAGATTCTCAACAAAAATCTCATGGCCAATTTTATTTCAATTGACTATCATCATTCTGAGTATACTATACACACGTTACATCTGTAGTAAGTGTTACAAACTCAAAACAGTGACGTCTTTTTACACTCCAGGTAGGTCTGGAAGCACAACTTAGAATCTCACTATGATTCATGGTCACTTGCCCTTCCCCGCTTCAGCAGAGTCCCATGGACAGAGCTCTTGGACTGTGAAGGAATGTACCTGTTCCTAAAGAGGAATGCTGGAAGATTCTTGCTGTTTCTCCGAAGATGCAGATCATCCCTTCCCAGTCATGCCCCTTCCTAGAGAACTAGCCCCTAAGCCCTGCCTCCTCTGTTTGTACCCTGTGACCTATGCCCACCCAGGACCGTCACTAAATAAACTGGAGCTAATCAGATTTAATTAAGAATTTGAATGCTTTGGAGCCCAACTCAGCTTGAAAAGGAGGGTCTGGAGAGCTGGGAAAGCCATTGTCATTTTTCTACATTGTAAGCACTGCAGCAGAGAAAGCTAGACAGCAATGAGAAGCAAGAGCGGAAAGCAAAGATTGCATGTCACTTTAACCAAAGACAAGAAGAGAGAGAATTCTGAACGTTCCAGTTCCCAGTTTCCCTGTTGTGACTTCCTGCCTTGGAGTTCCCCTCACTTCAGTAAGATATCCCTGTAGTACTTGGGTAAGGAATGCTTCAGTCTGCTTAAATGAGCTTCTATTTGTTCCAGTTAAATGATCCCTGATTAGAGCAACCATGACTTAATTCAAAAGTCATGGCAACTCTGTATAAAGGGACATCTCCTAACGGCCCTGCCGCCTTAGACAGGGTTTCAATTGAAGTCGATTCAGGTGCCCCTTCTCTACCTGGAGAAAATCATACAGTTCACTCCGACTGATACCCTTTCACAGGGCTTGGCGAGCAACACTGGTATCATTCTCACCACTTGAAAAATTAGAACTTTCGACCTGGAAGAGAGACTTAATGATCAAATCCAGCATCCTCATTTTGTAAATGAGAAAACTGAGAAGCAGAGAAGTTAATTCCCTCATTCGGGGCTCAGGGAATTCTTGGCCCAAATTTCTTCTCTTTGCCTCTCCCCATAGGACCAGTCTATCAATAGAACGGTCTTTCAAGTTTTCTCCCCTGATAAAAACTGGAAAGTTTCTGCTGCCCATAAAACCTCCATCTAATTTTATGTATCCAGGTAGAGCCATGTTGAGCTGCATATCACAAAAAGTCAGAAGTAACAGTGTCTTAAACACATGACCATGTATTGCTTTTATCTCTTATAAAACTGGTATGGCAGTGTGTAGTCCTCTGAATGTTGTGACTCCATGGTCGTCAGGGACCCAGCTTCCATTTTTATGTCTACTCGTCCATTCTTGGTATCCGAATTCCATCCTCAGGATCACCTCAGTGGTCCCATATGGTGTTTGGAGCTTTATCCATCGAATCTGCATACTAGGAAGCAGAGCGTAGCAAAGAGGAAGGAGCAAACTGGCACATCCTAGCTGTCCGTCTTCTCCACCCAGGAGCTTCTGTTTACAGATAACTGGTCATAGCTCAGTTAAATGGCTACTTTAGTACCAAGGAAAGTTGAGAAATGCATTACTTTATTATCAATAAAATAGTAATGCATTGCCACCTGAATGTAACTGGAGGTTACACATTGCCACCTGAATGTGACTGGAGGTCTCTTACTAAGAAAGAAAGAGTAAATGGATGTTGAGACAGCAACTGGAAATCTATGCCATACCTTCCTAAATTTTTTGGCACTGATTCTTCCTCAAATGATATCCTTAGTGAGTATTTCAGAATAGTGCCAAAATTACAAGGCATTCTAAAACTGCAAGAGCCACCAAAGAAATCCTCACTGAGTCATCTCCTTTTGCTGCAAGAGCTCCCTAGTATTGTCTGAACCTCTGTCTAGTTCTGGTCTCTACTCACTACGAGCTGACTCGTTTTATCCTCTCCTGTCAGGGATTTTGCTTCAGCACATATTGACACCAGCAGTACTGAAATGCATATCCCAGAAATGTTCTATCTAACGTTCAAAGGCTTTAGGAGTTCCCTTGTGGCTCAGTGGTTTAATGATCCAGCGCTGTCACAGCTGTGGGTCAAGTCACTGCTGTGGTGCAGGTTTGATCCCACTCCAGGAACTTCCACTTGATACTGGTACAGCCAAAAAGAAAAAAAAACCCAGAAATAAAACTTTTATTTGATTCTATTTTGAACGCTAAATAGAAAGAGACTAAGTTATCAGGAAAGCAGGCTACTATAACTCATGGAATAACCATCTATCAAATGGCAGATAGTAATGGTAGCAACCACATATGATCAAATGAGGACACCGTTTTGAAGCAAAACAAGTGCCCTCTAAGTGTTTGTTATTGTTATTATTAATCATCATCATTATTACCACGTGGCTTTTTTTTTAATACTGAGAAATATTTAGTGGGAAGCTAGGAAGAAGATATCTTTGTGCTCAGAACTGAAATTGCTCCCAGGAGAATCACTAATGGGTCTAGATGACAAAGAGATATTATGTTCAGGAAGCCACTGCTCAAATGGCTCTCCTAGTACGTGGTTTATCAGATTGTTCCGTTGGTAAAGCGGCCCCTTGCCATGTGAGTGTTGGGAGATGTTCTTCCCGTGAGGGATGTTTCACAACCCTGGGGGGTCCTTCCAGCCGAAAATGGAGATGAGGTAGCTCTGAGGGTGCTTAGAAGAGAACCAATACACCAAAACAAGTGGGAGACATGCTAAACTTGCCTTCTTCGCAAGGTTGCATCAACCCATTCCTGGCAAATTGGGTTCAAGACATCTCCAGATGAAGCTTTTGCCAACTGACAATTACATTTCTGTTTTAAAATTTGATTTCATTTCTATTAGAGTACAGTTGATTTACATTGTCAATTTCTGCTATAAAACATAGTGACCCATTTATACACACATATATATATACACACTCTTTTTCGCATACTATCTTCCTTCATGTTCCATCCCGAGAGACTGAATATAGTTCCCTGTGCTGTTGGTTAGGACTTCATCGTTTATTCATTCTAAATGTAATAGTTTGCATTGACCCACCCCAAACTCCCTGTCCATCCCACTTCCTCTTCCCTGCCCCCTTGGTAACCACAAGTCTGTTCTCTATGTCATGATTCTGTTTATGTTTTGTAGATAGGTTCATTTGTGCCATATTTTAGATTCCACATATAAATGATATGATATTTGACTTTTTCTGATTTAATTCACTTAGCATGAGAATCTCGTGTTGTATCCATGTTGCTGCAAATGGCATTATTTTGTTCTGTTTTTGTGGCTGAGTAGTATATATGTACCACATATTCTTAATCCATTCATCTGTTGATGGACATTTAGGTTTTTTCCACGTCTTGGCTATTGTGAATAGTGCTGCAATGAACATAGGGGTGCATGTTATCTCTTTGAATTGTAGTTTTGTCCAGATATATGCCCAAGAGTGGGATTGATGGATTATATGGTAGTTCTATATTTAGTTTTCTGAGGAACCTTCAAGGTGTTTTCCGTAGTGGTTGCACCAGTTTACATTCCCACCAACAATAAAGGAAGTGTCCCTTTTCTTCATACCCTTGCCAGCATTTGTTATTTGTAGCCTTGTTAACGATGGCCATTCTGACTGGTATGGGGTGGTACCTATTTGTGGTTTTGATTTGCATTTCTCTAATAGTGATGTTGGACATTTTTTCATGTGCCTACTGGCCATCTGTATGTCTTGGGAGAAATGTCTATTTAGCTCTTCTGCCCATTTTTGATTGTTTTTTGTTTTGTTTTTTTGTTGTTGAGTTGTATGAGTTGTTTGTTTACTTTGGAGATTAGGCCCTTGTTGGTGCATCATTTGCAAAGATTTTTTTTTTCCATTCTGTGGGTTGTCTTTTCACTTTTTTAATCGTTTCCTTTGCTGTGCAAATGCTTTAGAGTTTAATTAGGATTTCTTAACTGCATTATAATAAACTACTTATACATTTGTGGGTTGCATGGAAATTTAATGCCATTCTAAATTAAGTAGAGAAGAGAACAAGAACGTGTTAATTGTATGCCACAATGAAACAAGTGTAAAAGCTGAAGTCTTTAAGTTTATTCTTTGAAGCATGTCCCTAGTTTGTTTTTTAAAAAGCGAAAGTAGGGAAATGATGAAACTGCTTAGTGCCTGAAAAACCTGGGTCACTGTTAGAACTGTACTTTGAACGTTGTTAACTCAGTCATTGTGGAGAGGCTGATGTCCCCTCAATAGTGATTGTAATTAAAGTCTCTGATTTGGAAGTCTTTTTAACGGTGATATGGCTCTAAGAGTATGTGAGAAAGTTCTGAGGACTGACATTTAGAAAGAAGCAGAATGACTTTCCGTAGCCTGAGTAATGAGTTCCAATGAACAGTGCAAATTAGAGACAAGGGCAGGAACGACAGCTATAAGGAAAAAGAGGATTCTAGGTGAAAAAGAAACATATAATTCTATCAAAGTGGTTTATACTGACATGCCACAAAGGCCTATTCACCTGGCAATCACTCTTTGCAACAAGTTTAGGAAAAAGAAATTGAAAAGCTTTCATGGACTGAAATTCACTTCAGACACAGCCTTGGCTTTTCTTTTTCTCTAGTCCACTTGGAAGTGTGCAAAAATAGGTCTTTGAATATGATTTTCCATTGCCCATTGTTGGTTAAATCACAAAGTGTCTCATGTGAGGAATACCAACACTAAACACTTTTTAGTTGAGAAAGGAAGCAAAGATTATCAAGGAAGATCTCCAAAGAACAGGGAATTGGAATTCAGAAAATTAGCTTGTCTTCTCTATAGCCAGCCCCCTTCCCTCCGATTCTGGGGTCAACTCTCTCTCCTGCTTTCTCAAAGGCCATTCAGATTCCCCAGTGAAAAATGAAAAGAATCACTCTTAGCACCTAGCTCATCCATTTGAATTAAATAAAGGTTAGTAGTTTTTATGTTTATTTTGCATGTCAAAAGAACAGCATCTGAATTTGCAAATGTGCAGTATAGTCTGGGGTGTACGAATATAGATATATAGATATAGTATGTGTCATAGTCTGTTGAATAGCAATTAATTGGTGATCATGTCCCAGGTGGTGATCATGTCCTAGGTAGTAATCAGGCTTTTAGGGGAAGAGTTAGATGGCAGCCTTCAATCTTGCAAGTGGAGAGAGAAAGACCTGAGAGCTGCAGGTGGTATCAATAAATTGCACTTGAATTCTGAAACATGGTTGAAGACCGTAAGAGGAAGACTCTGTCCAAGGGGAGGGGAGCATTCCATGAGGGGAGAAGCATGGAAGCCTGCTGGCTTGATTGGGAAGGAGGAAGGAAAGCAAGACTCAGATGAATCTATGAACTTGTATGAAAGGAGCAGGTATCACATGACAGGAAGGAAGTTGTGCGAGGTCCCTGATGACTCACCTGGGTTAAGAACTGACAGTTGGGGAGTTCCCATTCTGGCTCAGGGATAACGAATCCGACTAGTACCCATGAAGACATGGGTTTGATCCTTGGCCTCGCTCAGTGGGTTAAGGATCTGGCATTGCCGTGAGCTGTGGTGTAGGTCACAGACACAGCTTGAACCTGGTGTTGCTGTGGCTGTGGCACAGGCCAGCAGCTCCAGCTCCGATATGACCCCTTGCCTGGGAACCTCCAAATGCAAAAATAGACAAAAAAAAAAAGCAGAAAGAAAAAAAGTACTGGTGGATGGCCTGAAATGGCACCAAGAATACCCACTGCCTGCATAAGTCATGGAGACCAAGACCAGGTAATATTAAAAACAAAGGGTATTTGAGATCAAAAAACAGGATAATGTGATTTTGTGGTCATGGCAGAATAGTTTCTGTCTGACCTTGGTTTTCAGCTGAGACTCCCTGACTGGAGGTTTAAGCCCCTGGGTCCTGACTTTGCAAGGCAGCTTTTCTGGGAAGCTGGATCCTTCTCCGCTTCTCCTTGGTACCAGCTGGGGCCTATTTAAGTTCTTTTAAACAACAAATAAATGCTTTTAAAAATTGCTTTGTTATTTTCATATGCTGTTACAAATGCCTGTCATAGGGAGTCCAAGTGATTTTGGGGGCTGATCCCTGTAAAAGATGTGCCATGGCAGGCAGTAACACACACACAGGCTGTGAGAAGGGAAGTCCTTTATGGCTGGAGATCTCCGGAGGCTTAAGGGGAGGGGGCTGCCGTCCAGAACAGGAAGAGGGCAAAGGGGAATCCTAGGGGAGAGGAGTATGAGAGAGGGGCTTACCCCTGGAGCTGATGTTACTCTGCAGTAGCAGGGGATCTCTGGGTCAGAGAGCTCCATGGGGCCGAAGCAGCTTGTGGTTTTGTCACCACAAGGTTTGATCTTATCAGTGGGTAACAGCTGTCCAGCGAGGGTGCACAGAAAGTACAGAGAAGTGAGGATTTAAACAGCTAAAAATATGCTTGCAAGGGCTATCTTAAAAACAATTGGATGTGTCAAAATTTGAGTTTGGTATTGGTGGACTTTTGAGGTAAGTCAGCAAAGAAACAACCTGATCTATCCACAGAGACAGTCTTTTGTTCATTTATATAATGCCTGTGATGAATGTCTAATATAAAATAGTTAAACAATACAGCAAATAAAAAGAAAGTAAATCCTACTCCATATCCTTCAACCAATAAATAAGTACTATAGTATGAAATTACTAATCTCTAACTTTATTGATTTAACAACCCTGTTGTAGAAATACATAAGCATAGGTCCATACCATAATTTTATTTTTGCATAGAATTTTATTGTATGTATGTTCATATTGTAATTTACCTTTAAAAACCTCTGTCATAATCAACAGTGACCTACTGTATAGCATAGGGAACTCTACTCAATATTCTGTAGTGACCTATATGGGAAAAGACTGAAAAAGAATGGATAATGTGTACGTACAACTGAATTACTTTGCTGTACACCTGAAACTAACACCTGACATCAAGTGTTAGCTATACTCCAATATAAAATAAAAATTAAATTTAAAAAGAAAAAATCCCTATTAGAGTATATTTTAGTTTAATGTGATAACTGATTTAAGTCAATTACCAAATCTGTGTATTGTTTTCTAATTTTCATAAATTCGTAGATGTGGGATTACTAAATCAAGATGTGTGAACATTTAACATTCTTGATACCAATTACCACATTACCGTCCAAATTTTTATTAATTTACACTCCCATGTATGGTCATGAATTTTAGAAAGGACTTTCGGGAAGATTAAAATACAAAGTGAATGAATTGAGTTGTGTAAAAGTTATATATTTCTAGCATTTCCTATTTACCCATCACAAAATAGATATTCAGTAATGGATATTTGTATCATGCATATCCAGAAGTCAACTCTTCTTTTTCCTCCTTTTAGTGAAAACATCACAATTCGCCTGACTACCTAGATAGTTAATTTTACATGTCTACTTGACTAGGTTATAAGGTCCCCGAGTATTTGGTTAAACATTATTCTGGAGTGGTTGTGACATGTTTCTAGATGAGATTAACATTTGAATTAGTAGATTGAGTATACCAGATTGCCCTTTCTGATGTAAGTGGGCCTCATCTGGTCTGTTGAAGGCCTGCATAGAACAAAAAGGGCAAGCAAAAGAGAATTTGCTCCCTGCCTGACTTTAAATTAGCTCATTGGTCTTTTCCTGCCTTTGAATTTGGACTAGGACTGAAATTTACCCTGTCTGGTCTCCTGGTTCTCATGCCCTTAGAATTGTACTAGAACCATCAGCTGATATCATTGGCCTTTCTGGATCTCCAGGTTATCAATCATAGATTTTGGGACTTCTCAACCTCCATAATCCTAAGAGTCAATTAATTATATGTTTTCAATCTCAATCCACTCTCTCTTTCTATATATACAGTGGGGGGGAGGGAGAGGATTGAGATTGAAAGTATTTAATTAATATATATATATATATATATATATATATATATATATACTGTTATTCTGTTTCTCCAGAAAACTCTTTTTTTAAGATTTTTATTTTTTCCATTATAGTTGATTTACAGTGTTCTGTCCATTTTCAACTGTACAGTAAAGTGATCCACTCATACATACACATATATATATATAAATATATATATTTTTTTCACATTATCCTCCATCATGTTCCATCACAAGTGACTAGATATAGTTACCTGTGCTATACAGCACTATCTCATTGCTTATCCACCCCAAATGCAATAGTTTGCATCTATTAACCCCAGATTCCCAGGCCACCCCTCTCCCTCCCCCTTGGCAACTACAAGTCTCTTCTCCAAGTCCATGAGTTTCTTTTCTGTGGAAAATTTCATTTGTGCCGTATATTAGATTCTAGATAAAAGTGATATCATATGGTATTTGTCTTTCTCTTTCTGACTTACTTCACTTACTATGAAAGTCTCTAGTTGCATCCATGTTGCTGCAAATGACATTATTTTGTTCTTTTTATGGCCAAGTAGTATTCCATTGTATATATATTACCACATCTTCTTAATCCATTCATCTGTCCATGGACATTTAGGTTTTTTTCCATGTTTTTGCTATTGTGAATAATTCTGCAGTGAACATAGGGCTGCATGTGTCTTTTTCAAGGAAAGTTTTGTCCAGATATATGCCCAAGAGTGGGATTGCTGGATCATACAGTAGTTACATTTAGTTTTCTGAGGTACCTCCATACTGTTATCCATAGTGGTTGTACTAGTTTAGATTCCCACCAATAGTGTAGAAGGGTAACCTTTTCATCATACCCTTTCCAGCATTTGTTATTTGTGGACTTATTAATGATGGCCAGTCTGACAGGTATGAGGTGGTACCTCATTGCAGTTTTGATTTGCATTTCTCTAATAATTAGTGGTGTTGAGCATTTTTTCATATGCCTATTGGCCATCTGTAAAACTTCTTTGGAGAAATGTCTATTTAGGTATTTTCCGCATTTTTCAGTTGGGTTGCTATTTTATTTTTGATGCTGAGTTGTATAAGTTTTTTTTTGTATTTTTTTTCAGATAACTCTAATACACCACCCAGAGTCCTGGAAATTGTCCCCAACCCCATACTCTCCCTACTTCCCTCAACCGTTACGTATACTTTGTCTCCAAAACCTGATGCTTTTTACTTCTGCATATCTGTTTAGCTAGAATCCTGATTTTCTTCTCTGTAGTGAATAATACTGGCACTAAAAAGTTTAGAAAAACATTGTTGGGAAGGAAAGGAAGTCCAAGATGGGGAAGAACAATCTAAGAAAACACCTGGCTGTTCTAAATGTGTTCCAAGTTTCCTGGCCAGGATGAGTCACATCCTAGAGAGTGGATAACATATACAAATGATACCTCCATAGGGATTGCTGAGAAATTGTTTAGAAAATGTGAGGTAAAGTAGAAAAGTGGAAAATTAGAGGTGGTAAGCAGTAGTTTCATAGTTGATATTTGTGAGCTTTCGCAAATACATAGGGAATATGATAAATGATACTGCCCAGGAATAATGATTTTAAAAGGAACGTAAAAGAAATGCACATTTTTTTCTTAAAATATACACTAGTATGGAATACTAGGACAGCTGCATCTGGACATTTGCTCATTGATACTTTTGGGAGAGGAGAGGAAGGTACTGGAGAATGCTAGTACCCTCTCCTCTATTTTGACACGGGGTAGCTCACCACCACCATCATGACACACTCATAGTGTTTGCTTGTATTGGATATGGGTAAATTTTATGAACATCTATATTTAGGAGCATTCATCTTTATTTAAACAATAATTGTTCTTATAAAAATACATGAAAACAATAGTTTTTGTGTTAAAAACAATAGTCAGAAATGTAGACGTTTAGGGTTTTAAAATGCTTCTGTCTACACAATGTGTGCATGTGTGTAGGGTATAAATACATACTTGCTCACTTACCTTTCTGGGATCTCATTGTTCAGTCTACATTGAACTGTTTGCCTGAACTGGAGATCCAGGTAAGCCTTTGCGTGTCAAGTCATATGACTACAAGCAAGTTATTGATTTTTAACAATAATAATAAATATAAATCATTCCATAATAACATACTGGATGATGAAACAATAAAAAGAGGAATCATTCTTATTTAAAAATTACATAATTCTATGACATTAGATAATTATAGATTTATTTCAAAGACCAAGTACTCTCCAGCCACTAGTGATATATCCATCTAGCTTCCATTATCTCTTTCTTCTTTCATTTGTGCATTCATTCATTCAATGAATATTTTTTATGTGTCCACTGTATATCAAATACTGTTCCAGGCACAGAGGATAAATAATAAAGAAAGAACATACAAAAATCCCTGCCCTCTTAGAGTTTACTTTCTAGCAGGGAAAACAGAGAAGACCAGGGATGGTCTCACAAAAGTCTTTATGAAAAGACTGAAGGATATGAGAGATTGAGCCTTGTGGGTATCTGGAGGGAGGATGTTTCAAGAAGAGAAATAACTGCAAAGCCCTGTGATGAGAATATGCCTGGCGTGCTGGAGAAATAGCTAAGAGCCCAATGGCTGGGGAGGAGTGAGCATGGGAGAGATAATAGGAGCGGGGCTGGGAGAAACATTTGGGTGTCAGAACAGGTAGGGCCTCATGGGCCATTATAAGCTGGTGGTTTTTCTTGGGAGTAATGCAAGAAGCAAATGGAGGTCTTGTTTTTTTTTAAATACAATTTTTAATTTTCAGCAAAATTATATATATAATTTTAAATACATAGAAAAATTGCCAAGTTGGTAGTGTGATACCCTTCACCTAGCTTCCTCTATGTGAATAGCTTTTATGACTATAATGCATTTTTTGAAACTAAGTCAATACTGGGATAATACTGCTGACTAAATTACAGAATTCCTTGGGATGTATCAGTTTTTCCACTAATGTCATTTTTCTGTTCCGTGGATTCTGATCTAATTGAGGAGACCGTATTGTAGGTAGAAGTGGAGTTATGAGTAAAGGGCTGACATGACCTGACCATCATTTGGAAATTTTACTCCGGCTGCTGTGTCTGTACTTGGACCCCATTTGCTATGCAGAGCAGTGCAGCTTCACTTACACCAAAGCGATGAATACCCTTAATATAATTACTTATCTAGTTAGAGATGTTCTTCCAGTGTCTTATTCAGTGGTAGATGCTTTCATTCAATCTGACATTATGTAGATGCAACCCATTGACTCCTAGCAGGTTGTTACGGTAAATCAGCCGTGGACCTGAGAATATACTTAAAGAAGTCCTTAGATGCTCAACAGAAGAAACTGGAGCTCAGAAATAGGGTCATTGTTTGATAGCTTGGTTACCCAATTATCCAAACATGACCCATAGTAGAGGAAAGTTTATCTTTAGATTTTGCTTTTATGTTCACTTTGGAGAGTACAATTGGTTCTGCTTATATGGGGTCCAATTAAGTAGCACTTTATGGTATGGATATTGACAAAGCACTCTCACAAGTATCCCCATAATCAATAAAATACAAAATACACAGCATCGGGAATTATCTAGAATAGATTTCATTTCTCAGCTTTATGCATGCAGACAGAAAGTCAGGGTGCCCTGGTTAACATAATGTCTAAATCATGCAGTTTAAAGCCCCATGTGATCCAACCACATGTCTAGGTAATTACCTTTAAAGCCAGTACTGACGAATTAAACCTTGCCATTCCACAGACACCTCACTATCATTTCCATTACTGTTAATGGGCTGTTCAATTTTCCTGGTAAATTTAGAGACCACATAGTTGTCCAAATAATAGCTCCCATTTTTCCTTAACATTTCATGTGGAGATTGATTAGTCTTTAATGAATTCCATCAACTGTCAGGGAGACATTTAATGATGACCTGAGTTAAGTGCCACCTACTAAAATGGCACACATAGTAGCCTAGAAACTGTTTTTAGTTTGTATTGCTTTTCACACTGTTGGCATTTTGCACTTTTACCACCAATTTTAGGTGATGCACTTTAAATATTGCTTAAGAAGTCATCTCTGGAATATTTTCCTTTTTATTGGAGTATCCACTTACATCTTAGCATAATGATATTGTTTTACCTTTTTATTATGGAAATCTCAGAAGTTTCTTTTCTTTTGAAAGCTAACTTGCTAAGCACATTTTATCCTGCCTAAATATCATATTAATGGTGGATTTACCTTCTGAGGTTCATCTAATATGTCTCCCAAAAAATTAAGGAATTAAAAAGTGAATTTGTATAAGAAATATCAAAAATTTCTTACCGTTTCTGTGTGTGACTGGGTCACTTTGCTGTACAGTAGAAAACAGATAAAACACTGTTAAACTAGCTGTAATGGAAATAATAAAGATCATTTAAAAATTGCTTACCATTTCTTAATTTTAGTAAAATTGGCAAATTAGTTTTTTCTGAAATTAGTACAACTGGGTAAACACTGAGAAACGGTTGAAAGAAGGTCGTTGAAATGAGCAATAAGTTATGTTTTATGCAAATTTTATTACAGGGAATTGCAATAAAATGTTATTCAAGGTCAGCTATGGAGGCCATGGTTCTCAGGACAACTGTCACATTTAAATTTGAATGGTGTCTCTTTTTTGGGTTAATGTTACAAGCTAATATTTCACAGTGTTTATCCATAAGGCCTTTTCAACTTTTGATTTGCACAAATCTATTGACCCCAGTGCTACCTCGCATTGTTCTATATTCACTCTGGTTGAAAGGAAGATGTGAACTAAGTTATCTGCTTTCCTAGACTATCTTCATGCACAGGTATTGTATTTATTTCTTTTTCCGAATAGATGCACATTCCCCCTCCCCCCAGTTCCACCCTCCCTCCCTCTCCCTCGCTTCCCTTCCCTCCCCTCCCCTCTCCTTTCTTTTCCTTTCTTTTTTTTAAATAAATTTTGTTGGGGAGT
This sequence comes from Catagonus wagneri, assembly GCA_004024745.2. Taxonomy (NCBI): domain Eukaryota; kingdom Metazoa; phylum Chordata; class Mammalia; order Artiodactyla; family Tayassuidae; genus Catagonus; species Catagonus wagneri. Next base: position 15,210,776 of record PVHT021183629.1, on the reverse strand, counting down.
TCCCGTCGTGGCTCAGTGGTTAATGAATCCGACTAGGAACCATGAGGTTGCAGGTTCGATCCCTGGCCTTGCTCAGTGGGTTAAGGATCTGGTGTTGCCGTGAGCTGTGGTGTAGGTTGCAGAAGTGGCTCAGATCCCGCGTTGCTGTGGCTGTGGTGTAGGCCGGTGGCTGCAGCTCCAGTTGGACCCCTAGCCTGGGAACCTCCATATGCCGCGGGTGCAGCCCTAGATAAGGCAAAAAGACAAAAAAATTAAAAAAAATAAATTTTGTTGGAGTATAGATGACTTACAATGTTGTGGAAGTTTCAGGTGTCCTCAAAGTGAATCAGCCATACGTATGTATCCATTCTTTTTCAGATTCTTTCCCCATACAGGCTATCGCAGAGTATTGAATAGATTTCTCCAAGCTGTATGGTAGGTCCTTGTTACCAATTGATTTTCTGTGTAGTATAGTGTATGTGCCAATCCCGAGCTGTCAATCCATCCCTCCCCTCAACATTTCCCCATTAGTAACCATAAGTTTGATTTCGAAATCTTCAGGCCTGTTGCGGGTTTGTGAATAAGTTCTTTTGTATTATTTTAATTAGATGCCACATATTAGTGATCTCATATGCTATTTCTCTTTCTCTGTCTGACTTCACTTAGTATGATAGTCTCTAGGTCCATCTATGTTGCTGCAGAAGGCATTATTTTGTTCTTTGTTATGGCCAAGTAATATTTGTATACATGTAACACATCTTCTTTATCCAGCCTCTGTTGGTGGACATTTAGGTTGCTTCCATGTCTTGGCTGTATTACAGTAGCTGCAATGAACATTGGTGTATCCTTTCTAATTACGGTTTTCTCTGGGTATATGCCCAGAAGTTGGATTGCTGGATCATATAGTAGTTCTATATTTCATTTTTTAAGGAACCTCTACACTACTTTCCACAGTGTTTGCATCAGCCTACATTCCCACCATCAATGTATGAGGGTTTCGTTTTCTCCACACCCTCTCCAGAATTTGCTGTTTGTAGAGTTTTTGGTGATGGCCATCCTGAATGATAGGGGGTGATATCGCATTTTAGTTTTGATTTGCATTTCTCTAATAATTAATGATATTGAGCATCTTTTCATGTGCTTTTTGGCTATATGTATGTCTTTGAAGAAATGCCTTTTTAGATCTGACCATTTTTTGATTGGCTTGTTTGGTTTTTTGATATAATGCTGTTTGTATATTTTAGAGATTAATCTGTTGTCAGTTGCTTCATTTGCAAATATTTTCTCCCATTCTGTAGGTTGTCTTTTTTTATATGGCTGACCTTGCTGTGCAAAAGCTTTTAAGTTTAATTAGGTCCCATTTGTTTATATTTGTTTTTATTTTCATTACTCTGGGAGGTGGATCCAAAAAGATACTGCTGTGATTTATGTCAAAGAGTGTTCTTTCTATTGTCCTCTGAGAGTTTTATAGTATCCAACCTTACATTTAGGTCTTTAATCCATTTTGAGTTTATTTTTGTACATGGTATAAGAGAGTGTTCTAATTTCATTTTTTTACAGGTATCTGTCCAGTTTGCCCAGCACTATTTACTGAAAAAGCAGTCTTTTATCATTGTATATTCTAGCCACCTTTGTTGTAGATTAATTGACCATAAGTTCGTGGGTTTATTTCTGGGCTTTCTATCCTGTCCCACTGATTTATATCTGTTTTTGTGCCAGTACTGTGTTGTTTTGATGATAGTAGCTTTGCAGTAAAGTCTGAAGTCAAGGAGCCTGATTTCCTCAGCTCCATTTTTCTTTCTCAAGATTGCTTTGGATATTCAGGGTCTTTTGTGTTTCCAAACAGATTAAAAGATTTTTGTTCTAGTTCTGTGAAAAATGTAATTGGTAGTTTGGTAGGGATCACACTGAATTTGTGGATTGCCTTGGGTAGAATAGTTATTTTGACAACATTGATTCTTCCAGTCCAAGAGCATGGTATTTCTTTCCATCTGTTTGTATCATCTTCAGTTTTCTTCATCAGTGTCTTATAGTTTTCAGGGTGTGGATCTTTTGCCTCTTTAGGTAGGTTTATTCCTAGATATTTTATTCTCTTTAATATTATGGTAAGTGGGATTGTTTCCTTAATTTCTTTTTCTGATCTTTCACTGTTAGTGTGTAGGAATGCAGGAGATTTTTCTGTATTAATTTTGTATCCTGCAACTTTACCAGATTCGTTGATGAGATCTGGTAGTTTTCTAGTAGTATCTTTAGGATTTTGGTTTATTTGCATATACTGAAGAATAATTGCATCTCTAGGATAAATCCTAGGTGATTGTGGTGTATGATCCTTTTAATGTAGTGCTGGATTTGTTCTGCTAATATTTTGTTGACGATTTTTACATCTATATTTATCAATGATATTGGCCTGTAATTTTCCCTTTTTTTGTAGTGTCTTTGGTTTTGCTAGAAGGGTGATGGTTTCTTCTGCAATTTATGGGGAGAGTTTCAAAAGGATAGGTGTTAGCTCTTCTTGAAACTGTTGATAGAATTTGGCTGTGAAGCCATCTAGTCCTGGACTGTTGTTTTTTACTTTTAAAAATCACAGTTTCAATCTCAGTACTTGTGATTAGACTATTCATTTTTTCTGGTTCAGTCTTGGAAGGTTACACCTTTGTAAAATCTGTCCATTTCTCCCTGGTTGTCCATTTTATTAGCATATAGTTGCTTGTCATAGTCTCTTATGACACTTTTTGTCATTTGTAATTTATTCTTCTTCACTTGTAACTTTATTGATTTGAATCATCTCCTTTTTTCCTTGATGAGTTTGGCTAAAAGTTTGTATCGATTTTGTTCATCCTTTCAAAGTACCAGCTTTTAATTTCATTGATCTTTGAGTTCCCTTCATGGCTCAGTGGTTAACGAATCCCAGTAGGAACCATGAGTATGCCTGTTCAATCCCTGGCCTCTCTCGGTGTGTTAACAATCCAGCATTGCCATGAGCTGTGGTATAGGTTGCAGAAGTGGCTTGGATCATGTGTTGCTGTGACTGTGGCATAGACTGGCAGCTGTAGCTATGATTCGACCCCTAGTCTGAGAACTTCCACATGCAGTGGTGTAGCCCTAAAGAGCAAAAAAAAAAAAAAAAAAAAAAAAAATTCATTGATCTTTTCTATTCTTTCATCCCACTCTATCTCGTTTATTTCCACTCTGCTCTTAATGATTTCTTTCCTTCTGCTAACTTCTGCTTTGATTGTTCTTCTTCTCTAGTTGCTTTAGGTTTAAAATTAGGTTGCTTATATGGGATTTTTCTTGTTTGCTGAGGTAAGACTGTATTGCTATAAACTTCGCTCTTAGAACTGCTTTTGCTGTCATGTAGGTTTTGGATCATCATGTCTTTGTCTCTAGGTATTTTTTTAATTTCCTCTTTGACTCCTTCAGTGATCCTTTGGTTGTTTAGTAGCATATAGTTTAACCTCCATGTGTTTGTGGGTTGATTTCTAGTCTCATGATGTCGTATAGTTGCAAATTTTGATTAATTATTGGATTGAATTTATTGAAGCTTAATTCTCTCATAAGATTTTAGCTTTTAAAACTATAGCTACAATTGCAATCATAATTTCTGCAGCAGAAGTGCATATCAAAAAATATGTGATTTGCATTGAGAGTACCATCATCTTTTCATAATTATCAAGCACATATACTAGGTAATCTGAAAATAACAGTCTGTCCTTCACTCTTTGTTGTTATAAATACCTCCTTAAGAAAACTATTCATTGAATATGTCACTTCAAGATAGGATTGTCCAATAAGATCATCTCTCATAGATGTCAAAGATGTTATTTTTAGTGAAAATTAACATATGTATGTATTTACCTACCCATATCTATCATACCTATATAAAATTGTAATCATGAATTATAATTTTGCGTGACCATTTATGAAATTGGTATTAGTCACTATCAGTAAGAACTGATCTTCTGGTTATCTTTAAAGTACTCTATTGTATAATAGTAGTAATAATAATAGCTTATATTTATGTAACATTTATGTGCTAAGTAACATGCTGATTACTTATTATTTCCATGGCTAAAAATTGGTTACTTCCTTATATCATCCTTTGTGATAAGTGATCAGTGAGACATCTTAGAAGTAGTCAGCCAAGCTAATGCATGCAGTTGTAAACCATGGGGAAAGTTATATATAACTCAGCGGGAAATTCTACTTTGTAAGATTCTTACCCATGACATCAAACTCATTAGCATTATCATTTGATTTTAATCATTGATACTAACTGGCCCATAAATCATTTAGATCTTAAGGCTTAAATGTACAGATTCATACACACACCATAAAATATATATGAGCACTAGTATCTCAATATCTTAGTGTGCTTTATACTCTATGAAAGTACCTTTCAAGGTAGAATTCTAATATCTGAAAGAAACCGAGAGCTATCTATTATTTATGTCTATCTAGCTGTATAACCAGGGATTTGAAAATCAATGGCAAGTGATCAACTTCATATACAAATCAGAAACCCACTTAAGTCAGTACAATTCTGAGAGTTTTCCACTTCACATACCTTGCACCCCAGCACTTTATTAAATTTTATGGACTTATTTGCCCTAGATGTCTAGGTTCAGTAATTGCAATCATCTTTCAGGATAATGTCTTTTTAGTAAGTCTCACATATTCTATATTCTAACCAAAAAGTTAAACCACAGAGTAGTTGTTTCTTGATTACAACCATGGAATAATTCTAACTAAAATGAGAAAATGTTTACACGCAAGTATGTTTAAAGTCAAATGCGCAACACTTCTTTGGGTGTTAACATTAAGTTCACATTTATACATATTTTCAGTAATTATTTGTATGTTGTTTAAAATAAGTAATTTATATGAAACTGAACAAGAAAATCTGAGTTGGAAAAGTGTAACTGCACAATTTATTTTTCCATATAAATCATCATTGCGAGAAACATCAATATCAGCCCTCCTTCACCATGTCCACTGTCTTCAAGCCTGGATCAAGTCATCTCTTTAGATGACTGCAGAGAGAGACTCACTGCTAAGACCACTGTTATGTAAGAGGCAGGTAGGACAGAACATTCACATCATTTGTCATCTTTGGCGAAAATTCAGTTTCCTAGAGTTCTTGCTTCAGGTGTGGTTTACGTCTTCCCTCTAATCTTTTATTACTTTTGAGAAATTAGTCATATTTATTTCAATTTTATGCCCTTCCTCTATTGTTTTCTTTTCTTGAAACTGGGCACTTTTTTTTCCATGCCTTAGACTTTCTACTTATTTCTCCTTGAAAAATTTTCAAATAAAACTTTTAGGTTAGGAGTTCCTGTTGTGGTGGAGTGGAAACAAATCTGACTAGTATCCATGGGGATGCAGGTTTGATCCCTGGCCTTGCTCAGTGGGTTGGGGATCCTGTGTTGCTGTGGCTGTGGTGTAGGCCATTCAACCCCTACCCTAGCCTGGGAACTTTCATATCCCACAGGCGTGCCCCCCCCCCGCAAAAAAAAAATCCTTTCAGTTTAAAAGAAGACTGTATCACATTTGAGATTAATTAGTGACTTGCTTTTGTAAGGTTATATTATTATTGTATTTTAGAGTAAATAAAGGGATTATAATAGTACAGGATCATTTTCTGGCTTCCACTGTTGCATGTGGTAGAGATGAAAGGTAAGTATTTGATCTAACAAGAATGCCACTTTTAATCAAAAAATGGGCAGAAGACCTAAACAAACATTTCTGCAAAGAAGATATACAGGTGGGCAACAGGCATATGAAAAGATGCTCAATGTTGCTAATTATTAGAGAAATGAAATTCGAAACTACAATGAGGTATCACCTCACACTGGTCCAAATGGCCATCATTAAAATGTCTACGAATAATAGGAGTTCTTGTTGTGGCTCATCAGGTTAAGAACCTGACAGAGCATCCATGAGGATGCAAGTTCGATCCCTGGCCTTGCTCAGTGGATTAAGGATCCGTCATGGCTGCAAGGTGTAGCAGCGTGGATCCACTGTTGCTGTGGTTGTGGCAGAGTCCAGCAACTGTAGCTCCAATTTGACCCCTAGTCCAGGAACTTCTGTATGCCACAGGTGTAGCCATAAAAAGAAAAATAAAATCTACAGATAATAAATGCTGGCATGGATGTGGAGAAAAAGGAAGCCACTACACTGTTGGTGGGGGTGTAAGCTGGGGCAGTCATTTTGGAGAACAGTATGGAGCTTCCTTAAAAAACTAAAAGTAGAGTTACCATATGATCCTGCAGTTCCATTCCTGGGCATGTATACATGGATGTCAACATTCATAGCAGCATTATTTACAATAGCCAAGACATGGAAGCAACCTAAATGTCCATCAGTATAGGAATGGACAGAGAAGATTTGTTACATATGTACAATGGAATACCACTCAATAAAAAAGAGTGAAGTAATGCTATTTGAAGCAGCAAGGGTGGACCTGGATATTATCATATTAAGAGAAGTAAGTCAAAAAGTGAAAGACAAATATCACATGTCCTTATATGTGGAATTTAAAAAATGATACAAACAAACTCATTTACAAAACAGAAATAGACTCACAGACATAGAAAACAAACTTATGGTTGCTGAAGGGAATAGCAGGGGGTGGGAAAGATAAATTAGGAGGCTGAAATTAGCATATACACACTACTATATTTAAAACAGGTAAACAAGACCTGCTGTAAGAATAGGAAACTATATTCAATATCTTATAATAACCTATAATGGAAAAGAATCTGCTAAATAATGTACATACATATGTATGTGTGTATATATACATATATGATTGAATCGCTTTGCTGTATACATGAAACTAACACAATATTGTAAATTAACTATACTTCAGTTTTTTTAAATGGTTAAAAAAAAAAGGAATGCCACTTTGCACTTACTATACATAGCAATTTCCCCATCAGTAAAATTCACTTGGTTATACACATATTTACTGAAACTTTATGATGCGTCAGAAGAAGTTCTAGGCTATAAAACTACAATGCACTTTAAATATCTTATTGATAAAGACCTGTTTTCATTAGGAAACCCTATTTAATAGTAACTCTTGTTCAGTTCTTAGTTGCAAAACATGCTCTTTTAACCCACCTGTAAATGTTCATCAGTCATGGAATATATTTCCTACTGGATGTAGAAGTGGTTTTCTATTTTCTTTTCTTTGGTTTTTAGGACCACACTCGTGGCTTATGGAGGTTCGCAGGCTAGGAGTCAAATCGGAGCTACAGCTTCTGGTCTACCCCACAGTCACAGCAATGCGGGATCTGGGCCGCATCTGCGACCTACACCACAGCTCACGACAATGCCAGATCCTTAACCCTCTGAGTGAGGCCAGGGATCGAACCCACAACCTCATGGTTCCCAGTCAGATTCATTTCCACTGGGTCACAATGGGAACTCCAGTTTTCCATTTTCGAAGGTCAGAAAGAACTCTATTTTTAAAAAATACCTGTTTTGCTTCTCATATTTCATGCATCATGCATAATATAACTCAGAATGATGTTTGTAATGATTACATGGAACTTCTGCTACTTTATTTTTATTTTAATATTAATCTAGTGACTCCTTAGAAAATCCCTATAAAGGAAGTAAAAGATAATACCAAGATAACCCATTTATAAATGAGGAAGTGGTGGTTGCTTATCCTGCACTCAGGTTCAAATTGGAAAATCAAGACAGAAGTGTCTGAGTCAGAGCCTATTGTTAAAGTTCTAAAAAGGTAATGATTTCTTTTCCAGAATGTTTTTCAGGTTATTGATTGATCCCAAGGTCATGTAATAATTTTAACAATTTCCCTTTACCTTTGTGCCAATGGCAATCTCTATTTGTCACTAGCCTTGGAAAGGGATCAAGAGATTAGAGAGGAGGCATGAGGATATTATAAATGACCTGAAAGAAAACTAATGATATAATTATGTGTATGCATGCATTAACTAATCAACATTATAACAAGCTAAAGAATTTATAATAAATTATATTAAATAGCTACAACAGTAAATTTAGAAAGCTATTTGATTTTAAATCTAAGACCTTTTTGAAATTTTTAAAAAGTCATTATTAACGTTTGAGGCTTTCTGCCTGTCTCTTTTGTTGACTAAAGGTAAGATAATACAAGATTTTAATATTAATATTAAATACTACCTTTAGGGACAATTATTTAAACCAATAGCCTTTGTGTCTATACTCCCTTGGGAATTTCTTTCATTTTTTTTCAGTATCTTCAAATTCCTGCCTGGAGATGTACTAAGAATAAATTTAAGGTGCATCTTCAGAACTGTGGATTTTCAAAACAAAGTCAAACTAACAATAGAGTGTGGGATTGCATTTTCAGGGAAGCAGCTTTTAATATTAAGGCATTGTACTAACTTAGTTGTCTTCCTTAAGTTTGCTGATATTCTTTCTGTCAGAATTCAGCAACCCCGTTTTTGGAATACGGTTCAGAAATGTGTGGTACCTGTGCTAAAGAAAGGGCATGGATGCTTTCAGGGACTTGGAAAAAGGGCTGTAAAGAGAAGCTTGGGTAGCAATCATCTTTGGGTCCTCACTTTGTGGAATCACCGGTGTTATCTCCTCTTGGCCTCCCTAACCCAGTAGGCACCTGCGTTCTAAAAGGGGTCTCTTTAATGAGGTCAGTGGTCCATAAAACCCAGGTTAAGCATGTGAGTGGCCCTCACTACCCTCTTGACCACACCCATTCCAATTTTGGGCTTTTAGACGTTCCAGCATCTCCTCTGTCCTAGATCGTGGATAGAGCAGAACTTTGACTCTAGTGAGAGATAGAAATGTGGTGTACTGATCTGTAAGTTATCGTGGCTACTTAGAGTCTATTCCCAAGGACCTCTCAACCCTCTTACCTGATGATTTGGGGCCAGCCTTGATAGGCTGAAGCTCTGTAGTTCAATAAGATGTTTACAAACAGAAGTTCCTCAGGAGTCTGACTGCCACCCAGTGTCGGGAGCTCCATCATATCTCCAGACTCCAGCCCAAGTTCCCTGCAAATGAGCGTCCCCCAATGATACTGATTCCCTACATTCAAAAGCCTTCTAAAACCATACTTTTAGTATCACTATGACCTCCAGCCACTGGTACCATTTATTCTCTGCTATCATTTCTATAATCTGATCTGCAGCTTAGAGGCCTGGCTGTTGTAAACTCACAGGGGCAAACTCAAGTTATGTAGAACTACTGATTGCTTTTATTCTACCTAGGAGTAAATCATGGTTTTTGTTTGTTTGTTTTTCTGGAAAGTCAGTTACATGTTGCCACAAGGATGAAAGGTAAGAAAGAATCTAACCAAACAGGAATATGACTTTTTATTTGGTTATATAACACATTCACATGCCTTGTGTAAAATTTACTCAACTTCACAGATATGTATTAAACTCCTCCAAATGGCAGACATGGTTCTAAGTACTCTAGATTATCAGTGAACTAAACAGATGAACTACTTACCCTCATTGAGCTCATAGTTACTTCACAGGGGTATTGTAGCAGTTGAGACATGTAATATATTTGACACAGTGCCTGGCATTTTAAAACTACATAAGATGCGGATTATATTCAAGAGAAAATAGGACAAATGGTGATGTTCCAGGTAGAATTTAAGCATCATTTGTTATTGCTATGATGAATATTATAAAGACGGAAGATTTAGATTGATACTTTTAAAGTCACAACATGAGAAAATACATCCTCAGAGTATGTTTTGAAATGGCATTAATCTAACAGTTGATATTCCAATTTTCACAACAATATTTTAGTATAGGTATTAACTTAATTCTCACATAATTTACAGAAATTAAATATTAGGTCTGTTAGAGCTGCCTTGTTCCATTTTTGAATAATGCTGAGACCTTGTCCCAAGGGTATGTTCTCTTTCCTGAGTGAAAACACACATTTGATGAAAAGAATTCTGTGAAATATTTTAATATGCTTTTAAAAAGAGAAATTTAGTAATATAATTTTCCATTATTAAAAACACCTCAATCTTTCAAGTAATGGTTCTATTTTTTTCTTGCTGCAGACGACACTCAGTTGAAAATCTGGCATTTAATTGCCTTTGGTCTTTATAAGGTGAAGATATGTGACAACTTGAGGGATTTTAAAGAGTTCCCTTTTTATTACACACACACACACACACACACACACACACACACACACACACACATGCATTCCCTTAGTCACTTTGCTGTACAGCAGAATTTGGCATAACACTGTAAATCAACTATACTTTAATAAAAAAGGATTAAAAAAAAGAGTTCCCTTTTTAAAAGTTTGGCACTTTTAATAATAATCATTTTATTTTATATTAAAACCCTCAATAGTATCATAAGAATATTATTCTTTATTATATAAGTAAGCCTTTTAGGGAACTACGAAGTCCAGAAGGTGAATCATAGTTGGAAATTATAAAATTAATAGCATTACCAAATAATAAAAAAAAAAGCCTAATGTAACTTAATTTTTTCTGGAGTTCCCTGGTGGTTCAGCAGGTTAAGGATCTGGCATTGTCACTGCTGTGGCTCTGGTTACTGCTATGGTGCAGGTTTGATCCCTGGTCCAGGAAATTCTGTATGTTGTAGGTGAGGCCAAAAAAAAAAAAAAAAAAAAAAAAAAAAAAAAAAAAAAAAAAAAAAAAAAAAAAAAAAAGAAAGAAAGAACAAAAGAAAAGAAAAAACTTTATTTTTTCCTAATGATTAGAATGTTACAACCATACTGCAGTCAGAGGACATGCAATACACATACAGCAAGAGACAATCCACATTAAATTTAAAATCTATTGTAATATTAAACATTGAGTAAAATAGTTCATCAGATATATTGTAACCTTAGGAGATTAGCATTGGTACTATTTGGCAGTGGTGGCAAATTTTCTTAAAATGTTCTTCTTTGGAGTGGATATATCTATCCATTGGGATGTATCCTAATACAGAAAACTGATCATTAAGTATTGAGACTTTCTATTCCTATGTGCTGTTCTTTTTGTGTTCCAAATAATAGTTTTCTCAAAGATGATTTCACTCCTCTCTGCATGAGTGTAGATTTGCCTTAAAATATCTCCATGCATTACAAACAATCCAGGATGACTCTGAGATTTGTTTTAAGGACAGTGCCTTGAATTTTGGTGCCCAAATTTCTAGACCTAGCCAGTGGTAGGCAATTTTGTTTATTGTCAGAATCATTGCAAACCTACAGAACCTTCCTACACAACCCATAAACCCTACGATGACTCAGAATGCATAAATGTGACACATATTTAAGACAAAACAGCTCCATTCTTTCTATTTGTATCCAAACTCATTTTATGAAGACTTTTGTAGTAAGATGCAACATCTCATTAACCTCATTCCACAGATGGAGAAAAGGAGGAAGGAATTGTGTGTTTGCTTTTTTACTGTCTTTGAGTTGCTATAATAGTTTGTGATTTGTCTAACCGAATCACTTTAGCAATTTAAAGTGGGGTGTAATCTCTTAGGCTCCTGTGAACAAGTAAAAGCTGTGGTTAATGGAACTTCTTCAAGGTAATTTGGGTGATCTAGCAAACTTCTTCAGAGAAACTTTTAAAAAGTGTCATTTTGTAAAGAGATGGTACTATATCTAAGACTCTAGATGTTTTCCTCTATGATACCACAGTTGTGGGGGGGTATGATAATCATGAGGCCAAGGGGGATACTTTAGCAGGTTTTTGGAAAGGTTTTCCTCATCATGCTGTTATATTTCTTTTTTTCTTTTTTTGTCTTTTTGCCTTTATGTAGAGCCACACCCGAGGCATATGGAGGTTCCCAGGCAGGGGTCTAACAGGAGCTCTAGCTGCCGGCCTACACCGCAGCCACAGCAACACGGGATCTGAGCCGCGTCTGCAACATACACCACAGCTCACGGCAACGCCGGATCCTTAACCCACTGAGCAAGGCCAGGGATCGAACCTGCAACCTCATGGTTCTTAGTCGGATTTGTTAACCACTGAGCCACGAAGGGAACTCCTGTTATATTTCTTCATTTCTCTGCATAGCACTTATTAACACTGATCTTTTAAATTTAATTAATAACTTATTGTCTTTTTATTACTCAGTGAATTTTATTGCATTTATAGTTGTACAACGATCATCACCACCAAATTTTACAGAATTTCCATCCCAAACCCTCAGTGCATCCCCCCATCCCCCAACTTGTCACATTTGGAAACCGTAAGTTTTTCAAAGTCTGTTGAGTCACTATTTATTCTGGAAACAACCTAAATGCCCATCGAAAGAGGAGTGGATAAAAAAGATGTGGTACATATACACAATGGAATATTACTCGGCCATTAAAAGGAAAGAAATAACGGCATTTGCAGCCACATAGATGGACCTAGAAATTATCGTGCTAAGTGAAGTCAGACAATGAGACACCAACATCGAATGCTATCACTTACATGTGGAATCTAAAAAAAGGACACTTTGTCTGTTTTCCTTTACTAAAATGTAAAAGATATCTGGGGACGTAACATTTTGGAGATTTATGTGATAAGAAAGAGTCAAGGAAATATCAGGGAAAAGCATTGCAGCCAGAGTAAGAAGAGTTCATTCCAAAACCCTAGACTGAAAATGAGTTTGGCATGTCTGAGGAAAAGAAAGGGCAGAGCAGGGTGTGGAACCATGTGGAAAGATTTGGGACAGACAGAAAAATGTCATACCACATGGAGCTTGGAAAGTCGGAATTAAGAGGTTGGATTGTACTCTGATTGAGATGGAGACCCCGGGGATTGCCAGGGAAGGGGGTGTTACAGCTGGAGTGGCACAATCTGATCCACAAGATTTGACTTTGTACCCAGTACGAATAACAAACTGAAGGAGGTGGGGGCAGTAGTCAAAGCAGAGAGGCAGGTAGGAAGGCTCTGGGATGTTCCTGTTGAGAGATACTGGCTTGAACCAGGAAGGAAGTGATGGAGATGGAGAGAAATGGTAGGATTTAGGATATGTTTTGAAGGAACAATCTCTTTGACTGACACATGAATTAGATATGAGAGATAAGGCAAAGAGACTCCTCAGTTTCCATTCCCCCACTCTCTGGCTTTCTTGTATTGATTTCTTTGTATCGAAGTAAGACTTCAGTGAAGTAAACAAACTTAAAAGTATTTAGTATGTTGACACTGTGTATGTATATGCTTGTTTAACCAACCATAGAACAAGATATACTTTTCCGTACCCCCAAAGACTGTCTTGAGCTTCCTGCCATCAATACCCTCAATCTTATCTACTCTTGATACTCTTCCCCAGCATTTTCCCACAGTCCACTCTGCATACCTTAATCTTCTTAAACTTCTACTTTGTTCATTCCAGTCTTCTGTTTGGTGACCTTAATGGTGCCCCATTATAACAAGATATCTAAATTTAACTTGTAATTAATTCAGGTTGTTCCACTGACTCATCATGACCCCTTTCTCCCACTTCTTCCCTTATCATAGGTAAAATATATTACTCTTTCCCAGGTAAGTCTTGCTCATTTCTGTCTTCTACAGCTTCACTTCTTTTCAACTAAAATACTTCCTTTCTTGCTTCTACTCATTCTTTAGGGCCTCAGTTGGCCTTATATGTATATACAAGGATAACCCTCCATTTGTCCAAGGTGTGTAGCATCTATGCTGCCTTAACGTCTACTCAGAATTCTCATAGTTTGTTCTATGCGAATGCATGACATCCATCCTGCTTTAATATCTACAGTGCTGTCTCCTCTATTTTGTTTCTTTAGGTAGCCATCCCCTCTAGCATTGTACCTGGTGCAGTTTGGTTTTTGACACATACATGTTGAATATATGAAAATCAATTAACATGCATCATGAGTTATCTTTGACATACTTGTCCTGTCTCCTCATCTGGATTGTATGTTCTCTACAGCAAAGACCAGATCTTATATTTCCTACGATATCATTCATAATATAAAACAAGGTGATTTAGAGAGAGTAATTGACTAAAAAGTTAGCAAACATTGTCTTTCCTAAAGTGTTATCTCTTTGCCTATCCTAATTGACTTCTCACTGGTTCAGATTACAGTCAGGTAACTCACTGGTTCAGCTATTTTGGGGGGATGATAATAGATATATCATTTGCACTCAAATTTGGTATCTCAGCTGTAGGGGATGTGGTTCACATATCTGATAGAACCTTCTGGCAAACTCTAACCTAAAGACGCATGTAAGAGATAATTTATGTAGCTGGAGATTTACCAAGCCTGCTATGGTAAGTAGACTGTGCCTACAGACTGGATTGTTTTTAAGACCAGACTATTTTTAAACACTTCTTACAAATTTGTATATAATAGACATGCCATTTCTATGTAATAATGTGATATTAACCATAATCAATCCAATGCTCTCAGAAATTTTGATAAGGGAACTAAATTAAATTGGCTGCAAAGCAATTTGATTATTTTTTTAAAAGCCAGTAATAGGCAGCCAAAGGTTATTGTAAAGGGAAAATATGAGGTGGAGGACCTAAATTCAAAGAAAATTCCAATTACTTCATTAATTAGATATATCTTTTTGGAGAAGTTGCTTAAATTCTGTGAAATACTAATTTTCTTATCTGTAGGTAGATATGACCAGAAGGTCTGTGAGAAGACAATGAGATGGTGCATGGGAAGACCTTTGACGGTATACATGCTATCTATTAATAATAAGGTAGTGATAATTTAAGGAAAAAGGAAAATTTACATGTAGGTCCAGATAATCATAGCCATGTGGTGTTGTTTTCTTTTGCTTATCCAGCATTGCACCCTTCTAATAAATTATTCTTTTTCTAGTTGACTCCTTTCACATTGGCAGTTGCTGTCATGGTTCTTGTCTCGGACCTCTGAGAGCTATTCTGAATTGTCACTTAGATTCATCTGGGCATCCTTCCATTACTGTTGGATTCCTGTAGTCATGGCAATTACAAATGGTCCTATTTAGTGTGGCAGCTGGTAAGCAAATAGCACCCTCAATTTTATGTCATAACTCTTGGTACTTGAGAATTGGCAGATTAAAAATTCAATAGCATCATTTTCTACATTGTCTTAACAGCAAGCCACCACTGAAAGGACCAGGAAGCACATATCGTATGCTTATCATAAAAGAGCAATTAGAATTTCTTCCTTAGAAAACAAAAAAATTCAGTAAGTAAACATTTCTCTTGAGCATGTATAGAAAATAGGTTAGTTGAAAACTATGCCAGAGGAGTAAAATGTGTTATTCCAAGTATTAATTATATGTATTAACAGGTACATTAGATAATTCTATTAAGTTTAGAAAGGAGTTGAAGGTTAATTTTGTTGCCAAGTGCTCTTGATCCTATTCTTTTAATAGAGGATACACCATCTATCAAAGTACAAAAAAAAAAATTTAAAGCAATTTAAAATCACTTTAACAAGCTCAGAAATTGTTTTCACATTTAATTTCCAGAGTAAGTGTAATGCCATGACTTTAATAACTAAAAATAAATCTAGACTTTGAGCAATTTTTTTTCCTGGGGGACAGAGAACCTTGAAAATACCTTGGGGGAAATTACTAACCTCTCTGGAAAGTGATGAATCCTTATAATATCCCTAGAGGGTTATGGGATGTTTTCTAATTCTACATTGTAGATGGCAAACCAAAGAGCCTGGCCAAGAGTTTCCATTATCAGGGATGGACTGACCAGGACTCTTATAATGCTCTTCCCTCTTCAATTTGTCCATCATTTGGCCTTATCCTTTTTCTGCAATACAAATTGGACTGTTAATAAATAGGTGTTCTTTGTTTTGGAGTTTTATTTCAATCTCTGAAATCCCTGTGCATATTCTCTGGACTATTTAGAGCTAATTGAAAAGCTTAGTGTCTAATAGGCAATATTGTACTTTTCTTTCCAATTATTTGAAGTCCAGCCTGTAGGATATATACCCCCACATATGGTCATATGACACACTGAGATTGGCCCGGGCCATGTGACTATTTGCCCAGTGAAATGTAAGCAGAAGTGACCTACACTGTTTCCAAGCAGAATCTCTGAGAACCAGTGCTTCAGGCTTTTCCCCCTCCCTCTGAAATGACGATGGCATGCCCACATAGGCACTGCTCCTTTTAGCCTGTGTCTTGGAATAAGGTAAAATCGACCTGCCGGGGGTCTACAGGTAACTCATAACAGGAATAAGAAACAAATCTTTATGAAGTCATGGACCTTTTGTAGCTGATTGTTAATGCAAATAGTCTAGTTCCAGATCTCCTCAAATATGGATCTACCTCATTAACTAAGGTGAAATATGTTTGGACAAAGTTACCACAGAGAGCATGACAAGTGAAAAGATTGAATCAGTATGTTAGGGAAAAAAAATCAGCCCTATCTGGTGACTGAGTAGATTGTGGAAGAAGGAGAAAAAGAAGCAAAAAGTGAGCGATTCTCTTTCTTTCTTGGATATGATTAAGTTCAAAGATAAATCGTATGTAACAACTGGCTACCTGGATATCAGCTAATATATAAAAGGTGTCTCAATATTCATTTCTTGCTGAAGTGGAGAAACAGCTAAATTCTACTATTATTAGGTAGATTACAAAATGGTTAGGTGATTGTACCAAATGACACTGATTGAAGGTTTAACATAAATCTAGAAGTTTCTAGAGGTGCATCAATTGCTTATATCTTTGCACCTCCTCTTGTCAATATACTTGTCATTTGGATCAAATTATAAGCATATGCCTCAGTGCGTTGGCATATGATTTTGGGAAGACCAGAAAATAAAGCTAGAATGCACAATTAGACTCTGAATCATTTTAATTGGAATCCATGACTTGGCAGCAAAATGATTAAAGCCAAACTGCCTGAGCTCACTTTGTGTTACGTGTGTGATATCCACTTGTGTAGGCTAATGTCATCCTAGGCCACATTAATAGAAAAATTTTCTAGACTCTAGAATGAAGAAAGGTCACTAGCCTCATTTGGCTCCACAATATTCGCTGCTGTCTTTAGACACTGGGTTGTTGATATGTTCTATCTTAAGATCCCCCCCCAAGGATAAAACTAGGATGAATATCAGCAGGTTTGATTTTTATTATGATTACTTTTTCATAGAGATGTAAAAGATAGAAGTGTGGTGTGGTAGTGCGCTGTCTGCTGTATTTGTTCAATCACAGGCTGGAAGACAGTCATTCAGTGGGCATTTTCAGGGGAGATAAGCATTAGGCTGTTGGTCATTTCATGGTACCCTTATAAACATGGCATTTTTAAGATTCTGTTCCTCTATGACTGATAATTTTTAATTATATTCCATGTTATTGATCCAACTCCTTCTAAGTTTCCCTTTTAACAACAATAACTGGAAGCAATCCATAGCATATTCCTTTCTTTGTTTTCAGAGTTTTGTTTCAAGGGTGCATATGATAAATTCTTACTGAGAACTCATCTACTGTTGATTTTTCTGTTCACATAGAATTCAGTTTATTCATCTGTAGTAAAGCTTAATAAAGTTTAATTTCTGGCAAAATTAAAAGGATTAAATGAATTACCGTCACAAAATAAAGACCATGTGTAGACATCTATGGTGAAAGGCCCTTTCAGCTTATGAACAGTAACCTGATCATTCCAGATTTTTCAGTTCAAGTTTTCTTGAAAAAGACTCTGTAGATTTCCCAAAGTTCTTCTCCAAGAACTATTCAATTAGCATTAATAGAACATAAGATCAACTATCTTTTGCCCAAAGAATTATGCTAGAAAGTACTCTTTTAAGGATTACTTTTATCTTTGATGAATAAGCCAAATTTTCACAGTAAAAATATTTGGAGTCTTATATTACTTGGACTAGTAATACTTCGTTAATTTCTTAAAGGTCAATGAATAAAAAGGACATTCAGTAACAAAAAAGACGTAGAATTATCTTTAATGAACCGTTAGCATTACACAAGCATTCTTTTATAAAATAGCAAAGATGGATGACCGAATTTAGATTTAATTTTGTTCCTATGAGAGATGCTAGTTAATTTTTCAATGTAATCACCATAGTTAAAAGGGAGAAAACTCCTATTAAAGTTATATAAATATCATGAACAACCATAGGAAAAGGTAAAACAAAAATTCAAGAGGAGTCAATAATCATGTTCAGAAAATAACCAAATCAAATAGTGCATCTAACTGAATACAACTGTTATAAAAACGATGAGAGAGAAAATTATTATTACAGGACTTATTTTATATTTTTTGTCCCTCACCATCATTGTAAATTAGGATTTAGTGTATTGCTTCAATGAATACATTCAGTAAAAAGGTAATAAGGTTGTACTTAAATGACTGAACTTTAAAATTATCTTAAGTGTCACAGGTTGTTACTGAGCAGTGGTCTATAATGTTACAATCAACATATGATAAACGCCTAAGAAATCATCAGTATTTACCTTTATAGAAACAGAAGCAGGAAAATATGTGGAATTTGGGGTTCTTGAGGATTTTTGTTTTTAAATTAGAGTGTAGTTGATTTAGTGTGTTGCATCAATTCCTGTTGTACAGCAGTGACCCAGTCATACATATATATACATATATATATATATATATATATACATATATATATATATATATATATATATATATACACACACACACTCTTCTTCTCATGCTACCTTTCATCATGGCCACCTAAGAGATTAGACATAGTTCCCCATGTTGTACAGTAGGACCCCATTGATTATCCATTCCAAATGCAACAGTTTGCATCTACTAACCCCAAACTCCCCATCCATTCAGCTTCCTCCCCCCTCTCCCTTGGCAACCATAAGTCTGTTCTCCACGTCTGTGAGACTGTTTCTGACTGTTAATGCTGCAGTGGGCATACAGGTGCATGTATCTTTTTCTTTTTCTTTTTTTTTATTCAACCATTTTTTTGTTTTTATGATTTTTATTTTTCCATTATAGCTGGTTTACAGTTTTCTGTCAATTTTTCAACTGTACAGCATGGTGACCCGGTTATATAGGTTTGTCACAAGTGATTAGACATAGTTCCAGGTGCTATACAGCAGTATCTCCTTGCTTTTTCATCCCTAAGGCAAAAGTAGATGTAGACTATTGCTTTTGGGATGGAAAAGCATGTATCTTTTTCAATGAAAGTTTTGTCTGGATATGTGCCCAGGAGTGGGATTGCTGGATTGTATGGTAGTTCTGTATTTAATTTTCTGAGGAACCGCCATACTGTTTTCCATAATGGTTGTACCGATTTACGTTCCCACCAACAGTGAAGGAGGGTTCCCTTCTCTCCACACCCCCTCCAGCATTTGCTATTTGTTGACTTATATCAGACAAGAGCCTGATCTCCAAAATATATAAATAGCTCATATAACTCAATAACAAAAACCCAAACAACCCTATTGAAAAATGGGCAGAAGATCTAAATAGACATTTCTCCAAAGAAGACACACGGTTGGTCAGTAGGCACATGAAAAAATGCTCAACATCACTAATCATTAGAGAAATGCAAGTCAAAACTACAATGAGATACCACCTAACACTGGTCAGAATGGCCATAAGTAATGTCAACAAATAACAAATGCTGGAGTTCTTGTTTTAGTGAAGAATAAAACAAAAAGAGATTGTGTACTTAAAATGTTTTAAAATTTATCTTGAGTGCCTTTTATTTTATCATCATCACATAATGTTATAATTAATTATCATGGTATCTAATGTTGATCTCACAACTTCCAGTGCAGCAAGGGTTGCAGTAATAGAAAGAAAATCTTAAGTAATCTGAAAGACCCCCATTCAAATATAGGGCTTATGTTCACTCTAATGCCATTAGCAGGGCTTAAGAATATCAGCTAGACAAATAAGAAATGTAGGATTTAGTGAGTCATCCAAGGAGGTACCACAAATCAATTCAAGCACAAACTGCTATCTCTGCTCAAATGCCACCTTCTTGTGTTTGAAAGAAGTCTTTCCTGATCACCCATCTAAAAGAGCCCTTTCATAGTCACTGTCTAATTGTTTACATATTTTTTCATGGCATTCATCATTACCTGATGCTGTGTAATGTGCTGATTTGTGTATTGTCTCTCTCCCCTGCTGGAATGTAAGCTCCATGAGGACAGAGGTGTTGAATTTATTCATAGTCCTACAAGCTAAAAAAATGCCTAAAAAATTGGTGACTTTCTATAAATATTAACCCATCCAGATTTTTTGGAGTCTCCTTCTTTCTATTGAACCGATTACAAGAGCACAATCACCGATGTTGAAAGAATTGAATACACACAATCAGAGATATATAACTAGAATATTCTAAGCAATTAGAATGCAGTTATAGTCCACTGCTCTCAAGAGTGCATTAAAAAACAAATTCAGAAATATTCTGGGAATAATTAGTACCAGAGAAGTCAAGCTGACTGTAGAAAGAAAACATTTATAATACATGAGATGTTTTAAATATGTTCATGAAATTCTCAGCATTTATGATTGTGTTGGGGTTATTTATTTTGGGAAAGGAAAGGATTTGAGAACTGTGGCAGTCGAATCAGTAAGCCACAGGAAAGTGTTTATTCCATTACTTAGGGTTTTTAGCAAGTTTACATAGTGCTTGTGGGATTAGGAAGCTTCAGAAATTTATCTCACGAAGTCCAGAACCACTGGGAAAACCCACTGAGGAGAACTGTTGATTCTCACATCCTGTGTGGAGGGGCAAAAAGGCATTTACTGAAAATAGACATGGTACCAAACCCTGAAAGATTATCTGATAGCAACTGAGGCAAAACTGGAGATAGCCTTGCACTGAAACAGTAATGTTTTTGGTAGTAGTCATTTGGATTAAGAAATGGAAATATCTGGACTTTCTTTCTGTGAAAGTAGTGATATGTGCTACTGTTTCTGTTTTTCTTTCCCATTAGGCGATCATAAAGCACTAGTTGGAAAACTCTTGTTAATAACCCTATGCTCTCGATTTTTATTGGAAAGACAAATCACAGGTAATACGTCACTTAAAAAAAAAAAAAAAAAAGCTGTGATAGGAGTTCCCATCGTGGCTCAGCAGTAACTAGCCCAACTGGTGTTCATGAGGATGAGGGTTCGGTCCCTGGCCTCACTCAGTGGGTTAAGGATCCAGCTTTGCCATGAGCTGTAGTGTAGGTTGCAGACACAGAATGGATCCCGTGTTGCTGTGGCTGTGGTGCAGGCCAGCAGCTACAGCTCCAATTCAATCCCTAGCCTGGGAACTTCCATATGCTGCAGGTGCAGCCCTAAAAAAAAAAAACAAACCTGTGATAGATTCTTTTTGAAGTATAGATGATGGCAGTTTCCTGAGAAAAGGAGCATTTTCTCATAAGCAGTCAAATATCTTTAACTGCAGGACTCTGACATTATGACCCATTTTGAAATTTGATGAAAATGGCAAATCAGTGTAGGGAATGTAAATTCCAATCCAGTCATCATTGCTCTGTTTGGTTCTATTTACTTATGCCTTTTAGCTTTTTGCTTTTAAAGCACTGGTATTTTCATCTTTTCTTAGCTCCACTTAATTTGTTCAGCACTATGCCCTTTTGCTATGTGCAAGAAATGTTTACTCCTCTTTCCCCCTTCCCCACCAACCCCATATCCCATTTGCTTTGCTGTCTTATTTAGCATCAACAAAACCGCCTTGTTTATAAAAGATGCAACCCAAATCAACATTTAATGTGCAGTGGGCAGGTTCTGAGCTCACATATCCAACATTTGTTTCTAAGATTCTTTTCTTAATAACATTACGTATTTTATATAAAAGATAAGCTTCATATTTAGTGTCAAATGGGAAAAGGAAAATCATACTATGGTATAGCAGTATCATGACAAGGCAGTGTTATAGAAACACATCATTCTTAGAGCCTTAACTAGAAAGCAGTAATGGCTGCTCATTTTCATGTCCAAAGCCTGAAAAATACTCCGAATATTGAAAGACCATCGTAATAGAAGTCTTGCTTTGATTTTTCTCTTTGCTTCCTCCCCCCTCAGCTATTCTAACTGGTTTTAGCATACTTTGTTTTCATTTTAGGAGAGTTATTTTAGTCCAGTCTTTTATTTGACTTCATACTTCATTCTTTTCCTCTCATTTCATTTTCCTGATTGAAACTTGATATATTCAAAGCAGGAAATGAATAAGAATGGCCTTCCAGGTTATTTCCTGAAGATAAAAAACAGCTTTAAGTCCAAGAAAAATAAAACTGAATTTCAATACCCAATTAAGGATTTTGAACAACAGAGCAATTTGAGTTTTTTTTTTTTTTATCAAGCTGTTTTACAATGCCTAATTATTCTTTGAGATTTGGTATCTGGCTAGTCACTAATGCTCTGTGCTCTTCAGATCACTGAGTAATTTTTGCATTTTATCAACTGAAGACTGAAAGATTTTGAGCATTTTAATTTTTCTGTAGCACTAGCATTTTGGATTATAGGAACAGCACTATTTGTTTGCCATGGGTTTTAAAACTTATCTTTCTCATATTTTAATGAGGCAACACACATTTTTGAGATGTCACGCTACTAAGCCTAGGTCAGCAGGCCATGGCTGGCTTTCTCCCCTCCCTCCCTATTCTCAACTCCTCCCCATCCCCCACCTTCCTCTTCAGTTCCTCAGCAACCTCCTTCAGGTACTCACAAAGCAGGGATTCAATATGTAGCGCTTTGGTATTGGATAAGGACCATAACTTCTTGCTGTTGACTGCCACAATATGTAGCTTGATCACGCAGTGAATCAGGCTTCCTAACATCTTGCAGACTCCCTGGAATGAGAGGAGGGGCAGAGGCAAGGAATATTAAGAACGCTTCTCCACAGCTACTCTATGAAAAGGGTACATTCTTAAAAGAAAAATACTACTTCTTCAAGTTGGGTAGGAAGTGTTTTTAGCAAGTGAAGTGGTAGAAAGGGCTATGGGGCCACAGATAAAACACAGTATTAAAGGCTTAGAAAGATGGGGGTGGGGGAAGGATGGCAGAAAGAAGGAATCAATGAAAGAAACCAGTCCTGGGAAGCTAATCAATCTAGCATGGTTTAGGAACTTAATCTCTCTCTATTCCTTTTCTAAGTTCTATACCTTCTGTTCAAGGAAGGTTATATATCAATTTATAATAGGTATTTTCAAAACAGGTTTTCTTTCCTGGCCTTGGGAATTATTGTCAAGTGGGTTTTAGGGTCAAAACACTAAAATTATTGAAAAATGGAAACATCTCCTTTGTTTTGTTTTATTCTAAAAAAAGTAGTGGACTAAGACAAATGAGAAGTATTTGAACATTACTGAAGCATGAGCTTATGGTTCAGTATGTCTTAGACCTTTTGAAACTGGTGCTTCTGAAATTATCTAGAGATTGAGTTGGTGCTGGGCAAAATAAAAAGTCCAGGACTAACTTAGTATGCACGTGCAGAATTTTTGCACAACAGAAAAAAGGAATATAGTGTGATTTGTATACTTAACAGAAGGTACATGCCAAATTACTTTATTGGACCCTGTAAAATAGGAACTGTTTTATTTGTTTTTCCTTGCTGAAGTCTGGGAGAAATAGATTCTAATTCATTTACTTATTCATTAATTCATTCAATAAACCTTGTGCAAATTATTATTGCCCACCTAGTAATGACTATTGAATAAATGACAGAATGAAGACTTATTTTATCATCTGAAAAATTTTTGGTGAAGGGCTTGGTGAAACACATCGCTGAGCCCTTCCCTTCACTAGATTTGAGATGAGGCCAAGAATTTGCATTTCTAATAGTTCCCAAGACACTGATGTTACTGGGCTGGGGATCATACTTTGAGAATACTAGTCTAGGCCACAAGTGGTTGATTTTGTTTGAATTGGTGGAGGCCTTTACTTGCTCCTTCTGTGTCTAAGTATATTGGTTACTTTAACCAAACTGAATTTAAAAAGAAAAATGTGGTTAATTCTCCCAAATGAAAAATGTCTAGCTTCCTCTAGATGACAAGAGGAAGTAATTACCCAAGTAGAACAATTCCTTTTTTTTTTTTTTTCCTTTTTAGGGCCACACCCACGGCATATGGAGGTTCCCAGGCTAGGGGTTGAATCAGAGCTACAGTTCCCAGGCTAGGGGTTGAATCAGAGCTACAGCTGTCGGCCTACGCCACAGCCACAGCAACACAGGATCCAAGCCGTGTCTGTGACCTACACCACAGCTCACAGCAATGCCAGATTCTTAACCCACTGAGCAAGGCCGGGGATCGAACCCGCAACCTCATGGTTCCTAGTCGGATTAGTTTCCATTGCACCACGATGGGGACTCAAAGTAGCACAATTCTTGATAGCCTTTTAGGTTACCTGTTGCAGTAATGCTTCACTGCAAGACCTTCCCCAAATTCAGCAGATACCCGAATCTAGCTCAGGTGATGGATCTAGTGTAAAGGTCAGTGATTTCAGGACAGGAAGCTCTCCGGAAACTAGAATTGCATGAATTTAAATAAGCACTATTAGATGAGATCTGAGGGCTACTCTTTCTTAGTTTGCTGTTTTTTTCACAATCTCTCTCACAGTCATTTTGTATTTTCCTTTTGTTGCTACCATCATTCTCACTTAAATCTTAAATACTTAAAATCTTCTCCTGGATTGTTGACTCCTTGAGAAATACTCATGAAAAGGGAAATTTATCTCTCCTCATCCCTGAGGTTAGTTTTGTGCAAATTGGACTCCTAACCTGCTTTCCTTCTTACTTTACATGCTCTCCCTGGGGCATCTCACTTCCTAAAGCAGCATCTCACATCTATTAGGTCCAGCACCCTGAGTGCACTTTTTTTTAGCCCAAATTCATTCTCAGCCCAAATTCATTGTCATTTCAAGTAACTTTTAAACAATTTCATTTCGATATCTCACATACATCTCAGCTGGTCAGAGGAAACCCAGTTGGTTGGCTGCCTAGATAGCTTCCAGTGTGGAATCTGGTGAATTTATCATGGTTCAAGTCCAGGCCTCAACCTTTGAGGTTCATGAACCTGATCTTGTCTAATGCTCTAAAGATGGCTATAGATAGGGGAACTGAGTGATTCTAATAAGCTTATAAGAAACATTAACTAAAGTCTCAATTTTCTAATTTATAATACAAATGTAAAAATTTTCATATGGAACAGTGTATCTGCAAAAACACCTCTCCCTTTCCCTCCTTCTCTATCTCTTTTTCTCTTTCTCCAAATATCGGTTAAAATAAGCCACCCGATAAGCAGAATTAGAGCAGAGAGATAAATATTCAAACAGGGCTCTGACTTCACTGGAGATTTACATCCAGGCCAAGAGAGACCATAACCTTGCCCCATGTGAAGGCTACTTCTCTAATAATATGATGGCCGCTGTCTCCATATTCTGTTTTTCTTATCAGTGAAAAATGCTTAACACACACCATCACCTCTACTGTGACAAATTATCTTCTAAATTTATCCTGTTTCAGATTGGCAAATGGAGTTGTTAGATGATCCCAGAGCAATTACATATATATAATTACATTGTATATGTAATAATATAATTATATATTATGTATATAAATTGTATATATATATATATATATATATATATATATATATATATATATATATATATGTTAACAGAGCTTGACTTTGTACTTCACAGTTCTGGTTCAGAAATTGTTACGTTTAGCATATTCCTAACTAATCCTATTCATAAAGTGTTATTTTACACAATGATTCTCAAGTTCTAGGGGAGCTCTGTTTACACACTTGTATTTTCTATCTTAATTAATGGATTCAACATGTACTGTCACTCAGAAGCTCAGAGTCATCCTTTTGACTGTTCTTCCCTTGGCTACCACACTCAATGCAAGAGCCCCTAACTTCCTTTCTCCAGCCTTTCCAACTCATTCCAGTCCATTCTCAATACTGCTGACAATGTCAAGCACAGCCTGCCATTTCCCATTTCCTTATTCAAAACCTTGAATGAGCTCCAGTGTACTTTTACTCTTAGTATGAAACACAAGCTATTCTTTCTTTTTTCTTTTTTTTTTTGCTTTTAGGGCCACACCTGTTGCATATGGAAGTTCCGGGTTAGGGATCGAATCAGAGCTCTATCTGCTGGCCTACACCACGGACACAGAAATGAGCCGTGTGTCTGTGACCTACACCATAGCTCATGGCAACACTGGATCCTTAACCCACTGAGCAAGCCCAGGGATTGAACCTGCATCCTCATGCATAGTAGTTGGGATCATTATTGCTGAGCTGGAAACTCTGAGACACAGGCTATTCTTGACCTAAGTTCTATAGACTTTTTCAGCCTGATCTCCACCACTTATCCAGATGTGCATCCCATGCCATGCTAGATTACTGTCGTTTCCCTGAATTGCCAGTCTTTCTCCCATGCTGTTGTACCTGTGCTCATGCCATCTGGAACACTCTGCCTTCCACTTTCTCTTTAGCAAGTTCCTGGCCATCTTCAGCAACTCTGTTCCTTGTACATCACTTTCTTTTTTAAAATGAACATTATTTAATATAATTATACATATTTACTCTACAAACATTTAGAAAACAGAAAAAAAATAAAAATTTTAAAACCCATAAACCCGATAACTACTGATAATCACTATTAACATTTTTGTTATTCTTTTCAATTAAAAAAAAGAATTTTTAATTTTTTTGCCTTTTTAGGGCCGCACTTGTGGCATATGGAGGTTCTCAGGCTAGAGGTTGAATCAGAGCTAGCCTGTACTATAGCCATAGCAATGCAGGATCTGATCTGTGTCTGTGACCAGCACCACAGCTCATGACACCACCAGATCCTTAACCCACTGAGCAAGGCCAGGGATTGAACCCATATCCTCATGGTTACTAGTGAGGTTCGTTAACCCTACTGAGCCACAAGGGGAACTCCAAAAGAAGAATTTTTAAATGAAGAACAAGTCCTTTTCCTCATCCTTTCTTTCTCCTTTTTTCCTTTGGTATCAACATATATTTTATGTATTCTGTGTTTTCTTTTTCTTGTAATTTTCTTATGTTTCAGATACAGAATTAATTGTACTCTCTAAATCATGGCAGAGTATAGAGTGAATTACTTATGCAGAGCACTTGTTTTATTTATTTCTGCTTTGTTTATTGAGCCAGTATCACATTATTTTTATAACTATGTAGTAAATTCTACTTTACCCTTTGATCTTCATTTAAAAATAGCTCCTTAGTTACTCATCAATGTTTATTTTTAAAAAAATGTTTTCCTTTTCCAAGATATTTATCAACTACAAATGCCAATTTCTTTTTTTATTAAAGTATAGTTGATTTACAGTGTTTCTTCAATTTCTGTTGTACAGCAAAGTGACCCAATCACACACAGTTCCCTGTGCTGTATAGTACAACTCCATGTAACAGTTTGCATCAACCAACCTCAAACTTCGCGTCTATCCCACCCCCTCCCCATTCCCCCTGGCAACAAGTCTGCTCTCCATGACCGCAGTCTCTGTTTTGTAGATAGGATCATCTGTGCCATATTTTAGATTCCACATATTAGTCATATCATATGGTATTTGACTTTCTCTTTCTGACTTACTTCACTTAGTATGAGAATCTTTAGTTCCGTCATGTTGATGCATATGGGATTATTTCATTCCTTTTTTATGGCCGAGTAGTACTTAGTATTCCATCGTGTATATGTACCACTTCTTAATTCACTCACCTGTCGATGGACATTTAGATTATTCCCATGTCTTGGCTATTGTGAATAGTGCTGCAATGAACACAGGGCTGCATGTATCTTTTTTTTAACTTTTTTTTTTAGTTTTTTTATAATGACTTTTATTTTTTCCATTATAGCTAGTTTATAGTGTTCTGTCAATTTTCTACTGTACAGCAAGGTGACTCAGTTAGGCAAACAAGTATACATTCTTTTTTATCACATTATCATGCTCCATCATAAATGACTAGATATAGTTCCCACTGCTATACAGCAGGATCTCATTGCTTATCCATTCCAAAGGCAATAGTTTGCATCTATTGACCCCAAATTCCCAATCCATCCCACTCCCTCTCCCTCCCCTTGGCAATCACAAGTCTGTTCTCCAAGTCTGTGATTTTCTCTTCTGTGGAAAGTTTCCTTTGTGCCATATATTAGATTCCAGATATGTGATATCATACTGTATTTGTCTCTTTCTTACTTACTTCACTTAGTATGAGAGTCTCTAGTTCCATCCATGTTGCTACAAATGGCATTATTTTGTTCTTTTTTATGGATGAGTAGTATTCCATTGTGTGTATGTGCCACATCTTCTTAATCCAGTCTTCTGTCAGTGGACATTTAGGTTGTTTCCATGTCTTGGCTATTGTGAATAGTGCTGCAATAAACATGTGGATGCATGTGTTTTTTTCAAGGAAAGTTTTGTCTGGGTATATACCAAAGAGTGGGATTGCTGAGTCATATGGTAGTTCTATATTTAGTTTTCTGAGGTACCTCCATACTGTTTTCCATAATGGTTGTGCCAGTTTACATTCCCACCAACAGTGCAGCAGGGTTCCCTTTTCTCCACACCCTCTCCAGCATTTGTGGACTTGCTAGTGATGGCTATTCTGACAGGTGTGAGGTGGTACCTCATAGTAGTTTTGATTTGCATTTTCCTAATAATCAGTGATGTTGAACATTTTTTCATGTGCTTGTTGACATTTCTTTGGAGAAATGTCTATTCAGGTCTTCTGCCCATTTTTCAACTGGTTTGTTTGTCTTTTTGTTGTTTAGTTGTATGAGTAGTTTATATATTTTGCAGATTAGGTTTTTGTCTGCTACATTGTGTGCAAAGATTTTCTCCCATTCTGTGGGTTGTCTTTTCATTTTTTTAATGGTTTCCTTGGCTGTGCAAAAGCTTTTGAGTTTAATTAGGCCCCACTGGTTTGTGTCTTTTTTGTCATTATTCTAGGAGGTGGATCAAATAAGATGTTGCTGTCTTTTATGTCAGAGTGTTCTGCCTATGTTTTCCTCTAGAAGTTTCATAGTATTTGGCCTTATATTTAGGTCTTTCATTTTGAGTTTATTTTTGTATAAGATGTTAGAGAGTGTTGTAATTTCATTCTTTCATATGTAGCTTTCCAGTGGTTTCCCCAACAATGCTTATGAAATTTTAATTAAAATAACATCAAAATTAAAGATTTATTCTAAAGTGTTGTCTCATTCATAAGCACAATTTATCTCTACACTTATTCACATTTTATTTTTTATATTTTAGTAAAGTTTTTAAAAGTTCTCCATAAATCTTTAGTCTTTATGTTAAAATTTACGTTAGATAAGATTATGTTATGTAATCTTCATGTTACTTTCTAAAACTTTTATAGTTTTTGTTGCTACTGTGCATACTATTTCATTTTCTATTTTAATTTGCATTTGGCTATTGCTGATAGGGAGGAATATTATAGATTTGTGTAAGTTAATTTTTTATTCAGTAAACTTGCTATCCTCCTATTAACTAATACATTACCTATTGATTTTGTTAATTTTCTATGTGGATTATCATGTTTGCAAATAATAATGGCTTTGTCATTTTCTTTCAGTTGCCTTTTCCTTTTTACTGAATTTACCTGATGTCCATGCTATACTCTGCTGAAGCATTGCAGTAACAGCAGGCATCCTTGCCTTGTTTTCAAATCTAAGTGAAATGTGTCTGATATGTTTTTGTTAGTTGTAAGATTTACTATAGGCTCTGGCTTAGAGGCATTGTTAAATTAGGGAGGTTTATGTCAGTTCTTCATTTTTGAGACTTTTTTTCTCTTGGTGTCAAATATTAAATTTTATCAAATACCTTTTCTGCATAGTTTTCTGTATTAATTGATATACATTTGGTAAATGACATTGATAAATTTCTCTGATGTTGAACAATCCTTGCACTCCTGTGATAATCCCTCTTAATTACATTGTGTTATTTTTAATGTCCTGTCAAATTTAGTTAGCATTAATTTATTTGTAATTCTCCACCTGTGTTAATGAGTGACTCAGTCTTTAAATTTTTATACTATCCTTAACCAATTTGCAAGTTAAGCTTATACTAGTCTCATAAAAGTGGCTTATAGCTTGATCATAAGCAACTTTACCTTTTTTTAAATTATCTGCAATGACTTTAAAAATATAGAGATCATCTATTCCTTCAATATTTGATGGAAATCTCCTATGAAACTTTCTTGGTCAAACATCTTTCTTTTTCTGTCTTAACTTTTCCTTTTAGGAGTTGGCAGAGTCTTTGAATATTATTTCAACGCTTATACTGGCATTTCATACCTTTTCAGAAATGCATTTATTTGTTTATATTTACTGAGTAATAATAGTACTACATCATATTCCTCTTTTGTTTAATTACGCATTCTAAATTCAGCTATATTTGTGTCATGTTATTTTACTTATAGATATAGCACGAGCAGTCTTCATTATTAAATGGTTTTCAAGCATGATTTTCTAGTTTTTCATATTCCAGCATCTGGACATACGGTAATTTATTTAACCAGTCTGGTAGAAGATTTTCCAGAGGCAGCCACAGTCTATATCCTATTTCTCATGCTCTTGACACACTTTCCTTTAAAAGACCAGGGTGAGCCTAGGAGGGGCTGGAATCTAATACATTTTTCCTTAAAGGATTTCCTTTAGTAAAATATCCTCCCAAACTTGGCAGCTGCCTGCTTTGTATTTCAGGTCCCTGCTCCATATCTAATCTTGATGGCAGTCTTAAGATTTTTCTTCACTGCCCTTAAAAAAATAAACAATAAAAACCCAATTTATCAACATATCCCAGTGACCATTTGCAGCAGAAGTCATAGTATAGAACCCAAATTACTGGAATCCAAGTTTTCTAGTATCAGTGTCATCTTTCAGGGCATGGTGTTTCCTGATTTCTTGCACCCAAACCAGTTCACTGGCTTACGATTTCTAAAAAGGAACTCTTCACCTAATATTTGTCATAGCGTTAATCTTACAAAATGCTTAAGCAGCTTTCACTTTTTAAAATATCTTCTCCTTTTTAATTTTCTGCTTCTCATCTGTAGAATGTCAAAGAGCCGGTATGCACTTAAGAAATTGTGGAGTGAGGCACAGCCTCCTTTGGGAGCTCTGTGGTCTTAGATTTCTATAACAAGAAGTATATTCTCCCATGCAAGATGCACTTAAAAAGACTCTTGTCTGTGGCAAGAAAAAATTCCTTGAAATAAAAATTAGAGGATGTGAACACTTTGGAAGTTCTTATATAATTGTCCTTATAAAAAGTTGCTTCTATCACAAGTCCTAACTATAGGTCCAGTTTTCCCAGGGACAGGAATTTAAAGCAGAGCATAATTAAAGATGGGCCATCCTGCTATTTTTTTCAAGGAGTATGAAAGCACACACAAAAAACCCTGTGCAGAAAACTCTCCAATTCAAAAGTTGAAAGCTAATCTTGTTCATCCCATTCTCAAAAATTAATTTGATACAAAGAATCTAAAGAAGCAATCCAGATACTGTTTAATAGCCATGTAAATTCGGGCCTTGTTTTGTAAATACATACATACTCTAATGATTTTGAATATACTGTATTTTAAAAGCCATGCGATAGTTCAAGATGATATCCCAGAATGATTATTCAAGAAACAATTGTCTAGGGAGTTCCTGTTGTGGCTCAGTGGTAATGAACCTGACTCTTATCCATGAGAACACAGGTTTAATCCCTGGCCTTGCTCAGTGGGTTAAGGATCTGGTGTTGTCGCAAACTATGTGTAGGTTGCAGATGTGGCTTGGATCCCATGTTGCTGTGGCTGTGGCATAAGACAGCAGCTACAGCTCTTATTCGACCCCTAGCCTGGGAACTTTCATATGCTGCAGGTACAGCTCTAAAAAGACAAATTTTTTTTTAATTGTCTAATGAGTTGCATTGATGCCATTCATACCAGCACATGCTTAGAATGACGAGTCAGCATACTCCTAACCATATAGTGAGAAAGTTTATTTCTTAAGGATATCTTTCTTTCCAAGGTTATTTTGTTCCAAGATTGGTATTTTTCTTAGTATCATATCAGAATCTTTGTCGTCATCATTAACCAGTGTGTTTATTCAGTCGTTGTGTGAATGGCTTTGATATGAAAGCACCGAGATAAGCTTCCTGGAGACTTAACCGTCTCTCCTTTAAAAAAAAAAAAAAAAAAATTCCAGTAAACACAGAGTTGTTTTGGAGCATGATACAACTGCTTTCCTCTCTCATGACCTCTGTGCTATAATGACTCATATCACTCAAACTGAAATGTAAATAGCTAGGAAGGTCTTGTGAATCTTAGGCAAATCTAAAATCATTACACATTCTGTATTTATTCTAAATCTACCCTGGTTTCCCATTAAATGAGAGGAAATGGATATGAGTTTGTGGATTTTTTTTTCCTTAAGCATCTTCTTTAACTGGGTCAATTACAGGGTTTCACCTATTAAAACGGTGCTTTGACCAAAAGCCTCAGCTTCCATTCCTTGCTCAAGTCCCAGTAACACAACAATAAAAGGATTTTTAAAATAGCATAACAAGGACAAAGATAAATGGAGAGAACACAGTGGTGACAAATTGTGGGAAACGGAAGCAGATGGACTGGAAAGTTAAATCCTATATTGGCGGTGGGCATCTGAGGAGCAATTTGATTTCATATAGAAGAATTGTCAAAGGATTCAAATTAATGATACCACTAACCTCTGAGAGAAGGTTGGGACTAAAAATCAAATAACTGATAGTCCTTTAAAAAAGGAGTTAAGAGACTCGGGTCCTTTCCTCTCCCCTGTGAAGCTGGGTGAGAGCTCCTCCTCATCCCGGGAGTTTTAATCTCTGCAAAATATAAAATAGACTGTCTCCAGACTTGAAGGATTGCGCATTGAAACGGGATAAGCAGCCAGGCTTTTGCCCTCCAGGTAGGAGATTAGAAGCACCTCCTTTGGGGACTCTAACTAGTTTGACTAGTCCAGAGGAAAGGAGATTAAATACTGACTGACACTGGAGGTCCTACTGTAGAAAGGCCCTTAGATAGCAAGTCACATACTTGCACGCACAGCTTTCAATACACTGTTGAGTCCACCGCTCTTAAATCCAAAAGAGCAGATAAGATTCCTATAATAGGGAACATAGTGGAGTAGTTTTAGAAGCCAGAACTGGGGACAAAGAAGATTCTTAAATTATCCAAGAAGAAACAAAAAACAAAAAATAGGTTTCTTAAGGAGGATTGAGAAGAAAATGGTTTGGCTGTCACAAGGATGACACTGGAATGTAGAAAACAATTGAGTAATGCCTTGCATTACTGAGGGAACATTATTTTCTTCCTAAAACTCCAGACCCAATAAATACCCACTAAATGCAAGAGTGAAACAAAGTCATTGTCAGATACGCAAGGTCTCCCTGGAGGATATTCTCCATGAAAATGAGAGTATAATAGGAGTTCCCATCATGGCTCAGCAGAAATGAATCTGACTAGCATCCATGAGGATGCAGATTTGATCCCTGGCCTTGCTCAGTGGGTTAAGGATCTGGCATTGCTATGAGCTGTGGTGTAAGTCGCAAATGTGGCTCGGATCCAGCATTGCTGTGGCTTTGGCGTAAGCTGGCAGCTGTAGTTCTGATTTGACCGCTACTCTGGGAATTTCCATATGACCAGGGTGCGGCCCTAAAAAGACAAAAAAAAAAAAAAAAAGGAAAGAAAACGAGGGAGTAAACAAAAGGGAGAGAATGACACATGTAGAGAGAGACAGACACAGGTTTCAGGAAGCAAGAAAACAATGCAAGAGAGAGAGGCGAAAGCAGTTCCCAAGGCTGCAGAGCTCTAGCAGATGCAGAGAGAGATCCTCTATGTTGGGTATGTTGAGACTAAGAGACCTCTTCAAGCAAGAAGACTTAGGACACCAGTGACCTTAATGAACAAAGAGGAAATTTAAGAATATGAGAAACTGCGTTCATGGTATACTTGAACTTTCTGTACTGTCCTTGCAACTTTTCTGCAGATCTAAAACTATTCTAAAAAATTTTAAATGTGTTTAAAAAGTGGAACTATAATAGCAGAGGGTCAAGGAGGCATGCATATCTCCAGTTGTTGGTGGCTGAAAAAGAATTAAGCCCTCATTCTTCTTTGACCTAAAATGGGAACATCAAGAGGTTAAAACATAAATATTTACTGAAAAGTGTGGAGGTCTATATGAAAATATGAAGATGTGGGGAGCAGTGAGCAGGAAATAGAGAGCAGTGGTCAGAGGAGTGCTATTTTAGGAACAAGTCTTCTTACTAAATCATGTGCATGTATTACTTGATCAAAATAGAAATAAATTTAAAAGGAAAAGATATGGTCCCTCATATATTATCCAGATTTTCCAGGGAAGTTTTAATGTCCAGTAGTCTTTCCCATTGCTCCCCCATATTCCTTTGTTAAACCATAGATGCTTTAAGAAATAATCTGATTTGGGAGATTCAGCCATTCTAAGAGAAGAAACGACTCCAACAGATCTATGTAATTTGCATATTTATTATTTGGATGTAAGTGACAGTACTGAAATTATGTCCACAAATATTATCCTTCATCCTTAGGTTAAGGAAATTGTTTAATTTTTACATCAGGTACTTCCATTTTCTACAAAGACATGTATACCATCTCCCATTTTATTAAAAGCAAGGTAAAGTACAAATTAGAAAAGTTTTAATGTATCTTCTTCAATATCTAGATGCTCCAGGATTCATAACTTGTATTTACATTTTTCAAATACTTTCAAATATAAATATTCTGAAAATACTTGAAAATGGATGAAGGAAATGTTTAAGCGTGTTACTGTCGAATCATCTTTTGACTATCATTAAATTATTTACATATCGGTGACAGTGGGGATCTATTTATGCCATTTCTCCTTCATAAACAGCAGGGCGTATGGTTCCGTAGGTCTTCCTCATCTTTAAGTTATCTGTGATGCTTCTAGAAAGAATCAAGTCCTCATCTATATACAGTACTCTTAGAACCCGTGTCTCTGTTACTTCTATCTCAGAAAGCAAGATGTGCTTGTTGAAGTGCCATTCTTCTATGTCAGTAGGTTTCTTCCTCTATTCCGTGGGTCTGGTAGCAGTATGCAGATGTCTCTTAATGACTGACATGTGTTTCAGTAGTAGTGCCCTAGAGGTGTTTTTGCCTTATCTCCACCACACCTGTCCCCCTTCAGTTCACACTGTACTACATTCACCTAGATATCCTGTGGTCATCCGTCCGCCTCACAGGACTTAACCCGCAAGACTGAATTGTAACGGGTGGACAGAAACCTGGTGGGAGAAAATGGAAATTAATTTCAAGTCAAGATTAAATTTCATTCCAGGATTCCAAAAGAATCAGTGCCTCTATTCCTTAATATTTTTTATAAACATCTAAAAATGAATTACTTTGATTGAACTGCAAATTGTGCATAAGCAGGTGGATATAATTTTTATTTTTATTTTTTTTATTTTTTTTTTTTTGCTGGGAAGTAACTTTTATTATTTTTTTTTATTTTATTTTTTTTTATTTTTGCATTATAGCTGGTTTACAGATTTCTGTCAGATTTTCCAACTGCACCATGTGGTGACCCGATTACATGTACATATATGGATTTGTCACATGTAATTAGATATAGTTCCCCGTGCATTACAGTTGGAGCTCCTTGCTATTCCATCATTAAAGCAGTAGTTATCCCCACTCCCTCCCAC